>OZ007571.1:18468011-18803385 GCA_963931925.1 Onchidella celtica
TAACCGGTTAGGGTCCTAACACAATCGAATTTACAGTACGTTAAAAGGGTGCACACAAAAGTCAATTAGGTATCCCAGTAAACTGCAGAAATTACTCTAACGACCCCTCCAGCAATAATTGAATAAATTTGACCCAGGTTGGATTTATCGGGGATAACATGCGTCTAACTCGTGGTTTACTTTAAATCCGAGATCCTCTTATTAATCATTTCAATAGGATATGTGCATCAAAGTACAACAAAATTGGTACCATTATAAATTGGAAACTTGCTGCTAAAATTCTAACTGACTACTTATACCAGAAACTCGGTAGTAGTTTTAATATAAATTTTCAAAGTGTCAGGACTAACAACATTCGACAATTTCGTGCGGGATACTTTCGTCCATTAATACGACGTATCTCCATTGATAACAAACGTTATCATGAGTACCTATTTTGTACCGATAGGGTATTGTCTACTCTCAAAAATGAATTCGGGTTCCCATCTTTCTGTCGGTGGATAACAACGAGTGAGCGAGTTGTAAGAAACTCAAAGCCATGATATAAGAGTTGGAAGCCCGGTACATTTCCAACTGACCAATCAAAATGCGCGCTTTTCACCGTGATGTGAATAACGGGTCCCGCGCTAGTATTACAAGGGAAATAATCCAATTAATGGTGCTCGGCCAAGTGTCCATAAACTACTATGAGTGGCCGTCCCTCACTCACGCACCAGAGTTACCATGAAAGCACATTAAAAATAAAAAGTCGTTCATCCTCTCACAGTAAATTTCTTTGATTGTAGTCTGAAAGTTATACAATTTATGTGTTTCAGGGGAACTGAGCTCATCCATTGTTTTGCTAGAGTATTTCCAAGGTTATAATCAGTGCAAACATATGTCAACAGTTCATTTGACAAGACAACAGTGGTATTTCACTCTTTAAACCAATCAAAATACACTAAAAAGTTTCTTCCCCATGATGCCATAAAATGTTTTTACCAATATTCAATTTCCAGACATAAGAGGGACAGATTCACCTTCACCAGTTCAACCTCAATCTCCCCCAGTGATTGTCAAAGCGGGCAAATTGTCCCCTGTTGAATCCCATGCACAACAACTGTCATCTGCGAGGTCTGTATCATCGGTTGACCGAATTACCAGTCCTATGCCTGGAAGCACCAGGAGTGCAAAATCAGGGCTACTTCTCAAGCCTGGGAAAGCTGAACCTCCAGAGTCACCCAAAAAATATGAGCCACAGGAAGATATTCCCAGAAAGCTGGAATCGCCCAAGAGAATGGATCCTCCCCGTAAACATTCTGCCAGAGGAAGATCATCTCGTATAGCGGTGGCTCCAGGAACGTCTATTAGAGTGGTGACACCATCAGCTAAATCTGTCAAAAATAATTCTGATGCTCAAGATTCCAGTGGGACTCCAAGCCCATCCCAGAGTCCATCACCTCGAACTCAAGGTGGCGTACTAGATTGGCTGGCCAGAGATTTGGGTACAGAATGGTTCAGGATGGGTGTATTGCTGGGTGTGCCTTATGCTTCTCTACAGACATGGATGGATGATGTTAATCTCAGCAACAGGCAAAGAGCAGAGAAGGTATCAAATGTAACACATGTACATTTAAAATATTTCTCCAACAGACTGAGGCACAATTATAAATGATAACAAATTTATTTCAGTATCTTTTTTATTGGTCTGTTATGTACTGTATTTTTATTCCTCCTTGATTCTAGTGTAAAAAAAAACAAAAAACTGTGAAACAAGTCAAATTCCGTAATAAATGATATTCAGTCATCAAAGGGGTATAATTTTTTTCTTTCCGTCTGAGTTAGCCGTCTATCTTGTGTAGTTGCTTTTGTTTTTTGTTTTTTTTTATCAGCACAAAAGTAACTTAATTCTGTTGTTCCAGATGTTATACCACTGGAAGGGGACCAGATGTACTAGGCAAGACCATGGTGTACCTGAACTCCTTTTGACCCTTCAGAGACTTGGAAGGACGGAACTTGTCAGATCTCTCAAGGATAAACTCAGAGCATGGTTAGAATTGATGAATGTGTGATTGTACGGTTGCTTGATTGATCTATCAGTGTATAGAGTAAGGAGGACATATAACAGAAAGACTCATTGCTTGCAGTTTGTTCCTATTACATTTACTACTAAAGCCCACATTGATATAAACTTTAGGTGAAAAACAACAAAAGATGGAAGTGTATGGTTTATTGTTGTTTTTTTGCTTTTTTAATTAATTGCTTCATAGGTTATCACATCAAGTATGTACATGTATATGTAATTTTTATGGAAACAATCTGTTTGATCAAGAATTATGTCTATGGATAATATCGTGAATCAGTCTATGTTCTAGCTGTGCCAGGCAGCTGTTAATTACAAATCACCTTTACTTGTATCTGTCACATTTGACCATAGGATTGCAGATAACCTTGAACGGCGTGGCTGTCTAAGAGGTGTGGTCAATAAAAATCTTCTGGAGGACACCGGTAAGCTCTAATTATAATTATATTCATTTTGTCTGCCAAGCCATGTTGCTTTGTTTCTGATAGATATGGAAGGAAATCTTAGGTTTCATATCAGAATTATATGAGCATTATTTTATTTACATCTGTTGAGATCTTGCTCTGAGAGATCAAAAGCTGCATTCCTGCTGCATTTTTGTGCAAATTGTATTAGAGTTTCTGTTTCTTACCTTTCACTTTTCTGTTTGGTCTCAGTCTGCTTATTCAATGCATTTTACAAATAATCATGAACTGCTCAATATAAGATATTCATTTCCTTCCATTCACCGTATTTCAACTGTTGCAAATTTCCAATCATGTATCAACCAGGTTACATCGTATCAACATAGTGTTATTTTTGCTGTACACTTATTTCAGTTGAAATTTGTTTTCAGAAAACCTGGAGCCAATGTCCCCACTCCATCTGCTGTCACTGGTCAGAAAGACAGGTTTTAGTCTAGATTTTATCTATGAATTGGGCTTGTCTAGACCAGAAGTCAGCAGAATTATGACTGACCCATTCCTCAAGCACAGGGAAGACAAAATGTTAGGGGTAAGCATTGGCTTTACACCAATAACATACCAGAGGAGACGGTCAGCTTTACCTCTTTTTTTTTTTCCTTTCTTTATCAACTTCTAAGTTCATGTTTTTTTTCACTCTGTTTTAAACCAACTTTTGAATTTAATAAAATTATAAAAACCTAATGATTCCTGAATGGATGAGAGGGGAATGTAAAGTTCCATGTATAAACGTATATTTGTCAATGCTTGAAATAGGTCTTCAGATAGAATTCAGCATTGCTTAGAGAATTAAATTATCACAACGTATAGGCCTATTGTGCATACTTTGTACATGTAGAGTGTCTGTGAATAACACAGAATGTGGTTTAACTGGTCATCTTTTTTGTGCAGTTGTTGCTGATTTACCGAGACAAAGAGGATTCGTATGCCAGTGCTCTGGAGAAGATACTGAAGGTGTTAACTTCATATGAACACACATTAGCTGTGGACTGGATCCTGACATCATGTAGACAATGGTAAGTGAAAACTAAAGCATAAATAATTCAATATTCTGTTACTGTAACAAGCCTAATCAACATGAAACAAGTAATTTTTGTTATCATCAGAGTACATCTGAATTCTCTAGTTTTATTCCACATTTTTCCATTATACCCATGCAATTGGGGTATTGGAAACTTTTACTGCGACAGGCAAAAAAATTGTGATGGATGTAAGTTGAATCTCTACTCTAAATGTGATAAGACTGGCGTCAAACTGTGAGAACAGACTTTGCAGACAAAATGTATATCCATGGACACATTTTGTAAAAAGGAGTTTCCAGATTTCTTAGAGTCAACCATGCATGTTCTTCCCTGGGTGCATAGTGTCCTTAACCATTTCAGTATCGTTAATGGCTCAATTAATGCTAAATTCATATTAAACTGATGTGGTTTCTGTTATAGGAATAGCTGGTTGTGCCGATGTATTCTGACACTCTGTGAGGACAATTGTTCATCACATGTCCATCATTATAATTTCAGCAAAGTTACATGCAATATTATATATATGTTTGTGACAAAATATATGTTTTTTCAAAAGTCGGCTTAATTTTCGGAAAAATAAAACATCAGAGGGAGACAAATTAAGTAAGAATAAGAGGAGAATCATAAATTCACTATCTTTGTACTATTACCATTCACTTTACCCCATCAGGCTTACATAAATTATAATTAATATGTATAATCCCGCTCCATGTATGAAGCAGGAAAGAGTGCCCAGGTTACAATGGAGATGAGGCGATACAGACTGCACATACTTGGAGTTAGCGAGACCCGCTGGATACAGTCCGGACTGAAACAACTTAATTCTGGGGAAAAGATTTTGTATTCTGGAAGGGAGGACAAAAAGCATACAGAAGGAGTAGCGATCATCTTGAGCAAGCACGCCCAGAGGTCACTGAGGGGATGGGAACCCTACGGAAAGAGAATTATATTGGCATCATTTACTACAAAGAACAAGAACATCAACATGAACATTGTGCAGATATACGCCCCAACAAATGAAGCAACCGATGAGGACAAGGACGATTTCTACAACCAGCTTCAGGAAATAGTTGACACATTGCCAAGAAAAGATGTGAACATTATAATGGGAGACGCCAATGCCAAGATAGGACAGGACAATACAGGGTATGAGGACATTATGGGGTGCAATGGTTTGGGACAAATGAATGAGAATGGAGAGCGGTTTGCAAGTTTCTGCGCATTTAACAGCTATGTGATTGGAGGTTCAGTATTCCCACACAAGAGGATCCATAAGGCCACTTGGATTTCACCGGATGGAGTAACTGAAAACCAGATTGACCACTTCTGCATCACCCGACGTTTCAGACGCTCACTGGAGGATGTCATAGTACAGAGAGGAGCTGATGTTGGATCTGACCATCACATGCTGCTGGCAAGACTCAAACTCCGCCTCAAGAAACAAGGTACCAGAGCAGGAACAAAGAGAAGAAAGTTTCAAGTGAGCCTTCTGGATGGAGACAAGAAGGAAGAGTTCCAGCTGACGCTGAGGAATAGATTCAAACCCCTTGTTGACCTCGAAGAGACAGTAGATTTGGAGACTCACTGGGCTAAGGTAAAAGGAGTATTTACATCGACATGTCAGGATGTTCTTGGGGAAAAGAAAGTGGAACACAAGGAATGGATCAGTCAAAAATCACTGGACTTGATAAGGATAAGAAGAGACCTAAAAGAACAGGTAAATGCAAGTCGTACAAGAAGCTCAAGAGTTGGTAACCAGGAAGAGTACCGGGCAACAGCTAAAGAGGTCAAAAAATCAATTAAAAAAGACAAAGAGGAGTTCATAGGAATGTTAGCAGAGAAAGCAGAGAAGGCAGCAACAGGAGGACACATGAGGATCCTCTACCAGACTACAAAGACTCTTGCTGGAAAATATGGAAAACCTGAAGTTCCTGTCAAGGATTACAACAGGAAGGCTATTTTTGGAAAGGAAGCTCAGGCAAAAAGATGGATAGAACATTTTAACAGCCTCTTGAACAGACCTCCACCAAGCAACCCACCCGACATTCTACCCGCAAGAAATGATTTACCGATCAGTTGCGACCCTCCGACTAAAGCAGAGATTAATGATGCCATAAAGCAGTTAAATCGAGGCAAGGCAGCTGGACCAGATCAGATCCCACCAGAGGCACTGAAGGCAGATGCTGCTGGGGCTGCAGAGGGTCTGCACTCACTATTCTCGAGGATTTGGATCGGAGGCAAGTTTCCAAAGGACTGGAAGGAAGGACACCTCGTGAAGCTTCCAAAAAAAGGGGACCTCAGCAATTGTAGTAACTACAGAGGAATCACACTTCTCTCCATCCCAGGAAAGGTTTTCAATCGGATTCTTCTCAAGCGAATACAGAATGCAACAGACCCAAAACTTCGTGAGGAGCAAGCTGGTTTCAGGAGTAACCGATCAACCACCGACCAGATCGCCACGCTGAGAATCATAGTAGAGCAGTCGCTAGAGTGGAACTCCCAACTGATAGTGAACTTCCTTGACTACGAGAAGGCCTTTGATAGCATCGATAGAGAAACACTGTGGAGAATATTGAGACATTATGGAATCCCAGAGAAGATGGTGAACCTTATCAAGAGCATGTACGACGGGACAAGTTGCAGAGTCGTACACGATGGCGAGCTTACTGACAGCTTTGATATCAAGACTGGTGTTAGGCAGGGTTGTTTGCTGTCCCCATTTCTGTTTGTCCTGGTGATTGATTGGCTTATGAAAGAAACCACCAGTGGAGGAAGAAATGGCATACAATGGACCCCATGGACACAGCTGGACGATCTAGATTTTGCAGATGACTTGGCACTATTGTCGCACACACACGACCAGATGCAAGCAAAGACTACAGCTCTAAACAAAATTTCAGAATCTATTGGATTGAGGATACATCCTGCGAAGTCGAAGGTCCTAAAAATTGTTGCACTCCCAAGCGCACAAGTCAGAGTAGGAGATCAACCACTGGAAGATGTAGAGTCCTTCTGCTATCTTGGTAGTATCATTGACAATAAGGGAGGAACAGAGGCAGAAGTCAAAGCACGAATTGGAAAGGCACAGGCAGCTTTCACGTCCTTAAGCAAGATTTGGAGAACCAAGGATATATCTCTAAAAACAAAGCTGAGGATATTCAACTCGAACGTGAAGTCAGTCCTGTTGTATGGATGTGAGACTTGGAATGCGTCTCAGGCCTGCATAAAGAGAATCCAAGTTTTCATCAACAGATGTTTGAGGAAGCTACTTAAGATCAGATGGACAGACAAGGTCAGCAATGAAATTGTATGGAAAAGAACAAGACAGAGCCCAGTCAGAGAGGAAATTGGTAGGAGGCGATGGAGATGGATCGGCCACACTCTCAGGAGGCCAGGAAACAGCATCACGAAGAAGGTATTGGACTGGAATCCCCAGGGCAAGAGATCAAGAGGAAGGCCGCGCGGAACGTGGAGAAGAGCCAGAGAAAATGATGTGCAACGAAGCGGAAAGACTTGGAATAATGTAAAGAGGCTGGCCCATGATAGAGAGGGATGGAAGGTGTTTGTTGGTGGCCTATACCCTGATCCAGGGTGAGAAAGGCAATGATGATGATGATAATCCCAATTCATTCATGTGATTATTTGCCAGCTTATTTTCCCTACCAACCCATCACAGTGCGTGTAAGCAGGAAAATGTATGAGGACAGGAGAAAATGACAGCATTATGTGTGCCTGGTTTTTTATAGCATCTCATTATGACTGAATTACATTGTGTAAACCATGAAATCACCCTGGTGTACTCGAATAAAATTAAGGAATCCATTATTGAATTACAAGTACCTTCAATCTTTATAATTTTATCATGAAAATGGGGACTGCTTTATTTTCATCTCTGTTTTCATGTTGAGGTAAATTTATTATTTCGCATCAGTCAACAAAAAATTTTTAATTCCATTCTGTTATCACTCTGGTGTGCTGAATTTCCAAAACGGAAACTCTGGGAAGTATAAAACAAAAACAAACACAAAAACATCTGATGAAACAAACTTACATTTATCTTCCATAGGTTGGTTAACCAAGGCTGTGCTGATGACCCATTTGCCCATGCTGCTGGTGATATTTTGCAAAAGTTTTATGTACAGACAATACCAGATAGAGCGCCGGAGACAAGCAGGGATGAAACTTGAGCAGACAGCTAAACCACAGTGAGAAATTATTGCTAACAACATTCACAAAAGAGACTTTTCAGATTAGACTGAATGGCTGTAGGAAAAAAAAAGTTTAAGAATTTATTTTTTTTAAAGATTTTGAAACGATGCTCGAACTTAGCAGCCACTGATTTTCTTAAGATGGTAAAATGTCCTTTTGATGATTTGTGTGATATGTATTTACTTTATATTCTGCAGTTATTGCCAAGTTACTTACCAGTCCAGTCACATTTGCATTTTATTTATTTACATTTACTGTCATCATATTTTATATCTGATTTATAATTTAAACAATTTGATGGATCCTGTGATATGGTTTGTGTATATAATTTCAACCTCTATTGAGGAATGAGTTTTTAAATGCTGAATGTTTTATGGGATGCACTGTATTCTAGGTCACTTTTATCATCATTATAAGGTGAGCAGTTTGACCTTCCGTGATATCACTGCTTGTATTATATACAATCGATCAAATGAAGTCCATTTCCATCTGAAGTACCCAGTAAGATTTAAATTGTGTAATTAAAAATCATTTGCTTTCTCAACTTCCTGTGATCACTTTAACATTATATGTACATGCAATTTGAGGACCCAAATAAGCTGCAAACACTGATAAGTAACCCAATTAACAGCCCAATGGGTAATTTAATTCACTGAATTATTTCTACATATTTCTTCATATTGCATGTATACATGTCTATCTTGTGAATTCAACAATAAATTGAGGGGTGCCTGCACAAAGACCGCATCGCAAGTTTTGTAAATTTTACAGCAGAGCGATTTGAAAGTTCGACATGAAGAATCAAATCTCTGTTATGACCTGTAAAGCCTCATCAATAATTAGGTCAATTACAGTGTAATTGGATAAAAGAATTCCCATCACGTCAAAATGTAGTACTTACCAGGGCAAAACAGAGTAAACAAAAATCGAAAATTTTCGAGTTACAGTGTTTGCGCAAGCACTCCTCGAAATATTGTCCAGTTGTTTTACATGTATAATTTCCACAGGAACACAAAGTAACCCAACAAACAGCACACCAAATAAATTAATTCATTGAATGACTTGTACATATTTTTTCATTATATTACAAATGTTCACCTTATGAATTCACCAATAAATATTGCCTTGGTGTATTTCTTACATACGTATTAAATACATGTATGTTTATAAACTCCTGTTAGTGGAAACCATGACAGGCCTTGTGTAAAATTGGCGACTGCATGTTACTGCAATTGTAGCTCTATTCTAAACTCACCTCTTTGATAAATGGAATTGTTTCCCTTAATTTGGGCTCCATGGAGGTTCATCTGTGACAGTTTAAATTACTGCCTGCAGAATGCTTTTGTCTGGCTACAGTTGTGCTGCATTTATCTTTTGATCATATTAACAGATTTTTCCATGCACCTTAATACTTGTAACTATGACAGTAGCAGATTTGAAGTGTTTACATTGCTTTCATACACACATTGCAATATTGAACCATAAAAGTAGATTGTGTTGACAAATATATCAGTCACTTGTGATGTTCAATATTGTCCCTCCATTAAATATTTGATGTGTTTCAATAGGTTAATCAAGCAAAATTGAAAATTGAATACATGTATAAGTAGAACTCTAAGGTTTTTCCCTCAGCCAAGCCACATTTCTGGTTGTCTCCACATTCTAAGGTTTTAAATATGACCAGACAACCTCTATTTCCAACTGTCTTTTGAAAAAATGTATAATTAATCATACGTATTGCTTAAATATACATAATACTCTAGATTATATTCGATGAATTTTGCATCTTTAGAAAGAGTTACTCATTTGTCATCAAAATGAATGATGTGTTATGTACTTCTTCTGTCATACCTTTTCTTTTTCTTTGAAATAAGATAATTTTCTGAGCCTATCAGTTTTCTTGACTACATGATTTAAATGCCAGTTCTCATTTCCGGTGGCTCACTGTAATTTTTCTAGTTGCAGAAAATAATTTTTGGCCACATGAAAGACTGTTCTGAAGACTCATTCCCAATCCATTTATTTTCTCAATATGTTTTATTTTTACTGTTTTATTGTTTAGTTTCTGCCCAATTCATCTCTATGTGCCTACGTTGTATCTGTATTTGTGTCTAGCATAAGAGTTTGTGCAAGAGAGAAAGAGGGAGAGAGAGGGGTGAGTTGCAGATGGAGAGAACAAGACTTTCTGTAAAGTGCCTAGAGCAATTTTTGGACTGTGCGCTATGTAAATGATCTTCATTATTATTGTCATGTGTTTTGCTGAATTGTACAGAATATGATGGGTTATGAAGACTTTTTTTTCTGAAAACACCTTACCTAATTACATATGTACCAAGGACTACTGTATACAGTAGTCCTTGATATGTACTTATATTTAAATTGCGATAAATAACCTTGTTCATAATTACTGTGTAGGGCCTACCATTTTACACAACATTTATATGCTTATCTATGCCAGTGATATAAACAGGTTCACTTTTTAACCTGATTAGTTATTGTGATCTGTGATAATTATACAACATAATCCATTTATCCCTTGAATGATTTTGCTTTCTATTATTGACACTAAACAGCATATTATATGGCAGGTTAACTCTTGTATTTTATTACATTAGCTTCCCTCAAAATAATATGAAAACACTGTGATATGAAAGCCATTCCTAATCAACATGTTAGCTTTCTTACCAATTTAATGTATGGCATGCAGTAAGGTAATACCAATCTCTTAAAAATTACTGTAGAATTTAACTAAAAGATATGGGATAAATGTCATTGTTGAAAGTAATTGTGTCAATTGGCCATATTTCACTGTAATGCACAGATGCAGTTCTAGTATTGTGCTTGAGAAAGGAAACATAACATTTCACAATGATTTCTGAATGCATAGTGCATTTTTGTAAAACAAACCTTCCATGCTGTTATTGCAAATTTAAACGGTATGTATGACTTAATTTTAAATTCGTGTTTGAAAACTGTTCAAACATATTGCCATGACTTTATAGATTTTTTTAATTTGAAACTTATGAACACGGTGTGACATCTGATATTTACTACATCAAAAACAATTCAATTTTACACACAATCAAAACTTAAGACAACATTCACTGATCATCCTCATTATTTATTTCAAATAACATTAACGTCAAACAGAATGTCTTTGAAAACAGCAAAGAACTGAACGAAACAGAAAGCCATATGAAACTTGATATATATACACAAATTATATCTGTTGGGCTTACTGTGATAGATAATTGTGTGATTTCTAGGTTGTGTGTAATTTATTAAGTGTGAATTTACTGAGACTGGTTGAAAAATGCATTCAGCCTCATTTGACTTTTTATCATTTTTATTACAGTAATTAATTTCATTTTCCTAAATGAGCTAGATTTAGTTTACTGTTCATAAAATAACTTCAAATACAGTGTATTTGAAAATAAATCCAACCGTTTTGTTGCTTGGTTTTTTAAAATCTTACCTATCTTTGGGAAGCATAACCATCCATGGGACTCATTATATTGTCACAGTTCCCTAAGGTTATAGTAACTCAGAAATTCAAAAGGTCAATTTTCATTTATATATGTATTCAACTACATTCAAAGCCACGTTGAATGGTCTTGGTTATAAACCCCAAAGCCGAACAGTAATAGAATAGCAAACTTTCAGAAGTTCATCATAATTAGATCAGTTGTGCTAACATAAAACATTTTTTTTACTTCTCCTGAAATGTAGCCAGAACTAGTTACTACAGTTTTAGGGATCAGTGACAATATGAACATTTGAGATTGTATGTATTGGCTTTTACAGTGCAAAATTTTACATGAAAGTTCACCCAAAATTAATCTTTATATGATTAAACAAACAAGAATATAAGGAATGACAGTAGTTTTAGATCACAACTGCATAATATTTCATTCTCTGACTGAAGTTGTAATCAACTATTCCATGCCCTTTCATTTGCGAGGTTAACACACATCAGCTTCTTAAAATGAAAACCATCAATAACTTTTTCTTGTGAGTCAACATGACAAAATTCAATTTATTTACTACATACACAGCAAGGGCAATGAAATTGCAGAGAAAAATTGGCCTACATATATTCAAATGTTCCAATACAAGTGCTCAAAAATGCCTTATGTATTGATGCATAGATCATTCTCAGTAAAATCTCAGTAGTCAATAAAGCAGTGCAACATTTACAATCTTTCAGCTGATTTCCTTTCTGTTAATGGAGAAAATGTAAATGGTAACCAGATCGGCCCAGTTCATGGAAAAATAGCCAATCCCACAAATTCTAATTCTTTGAATGTTGTGTTACTTGGAAAGAAAAATTTTAATAAAACATGAATAAAAGTGAACTGAACAACTCAATAGATTCATGTACATGGCATGGCTCAAGAATTACATATATCGTCCTGGTAATGAGTTGAATACATGTGTATTTTTTAAGGTTTTTTACACTCTTTCATACAAAGACAAACATATGCCCAAATTAAACATGCTGTCCTGGAAATGTAGGGATCTGATGGTTCAATTGATTTTCCCAATATCAAATGATAATAATTCATTGCACTGATCAGAAGAATTAAACCATATGAGAAATAGACTGATTTTGGACTGTTGCATTATTAAAATGATTCACATTAAATATAACGATTTACTTTTCATAAGGTATTTTCCATGTCAAATAGAAAGGAACATACAAATCGGAAATTTATAATGCAATTGAAATTGATGCAAATCTGTATTGAAGAGATGTAGGATTTCGAATGAGAACTCTGCACGACTTTCTGTCCTGTTGCAATTTTAAAAGGTATAACAAAGCTAATACAGAACAAAAACCTAACCCTGAACCTTGACCTCTTCCAAGATCAAAATCCCCATTTCTGACAAAGCCTATAATTGGTCTTATGGTGTGGTCGAGTAAAGAAATTGAATGACTTTCTTCAGTATCCATTCTGTTACCATTAGAATCAGTCATTTCCTTGCATGAGCCTTCTACTTTCTCTGAAATTCTCTCAGTTTCTTTTGCTGCGGTTATAGCTTTTTGCTCTACTGCACTACTTCCCTCTGAACTTGAGACTGCATTTGCACAGGGCTGTGTCTTTATGTCTTTGGTCCTTTTTTCCCCCCTCTTTTTCTGCTTTCTCAGTGTCAGTCTTTGTTTTCTTTCTTCTTTTCTTTGAGCTTGATAGGGGTCTTTGTGCTTTTCTTCACATGGTCCCCCGTAATTTTTGTCACAGTCTAGTTGCTTTAAATCACCTAACAGTGGGGAACAAATATGACCAAACATAGAAGGTACACCTCGATGAAGAACATTTAAATTAACAGGTACTAAAGCTGAGGAATGCTGTTCTACGAGGGTTTTTCCAGCTTCAGAGAACAATAGCTTTTCTAATGCAGTCACACAAACTTTGTTGTCTCCTTTGCCTTTCCCAGAATTTTTTCCTTTGGATTTCATGAAGCCTTTTATGTCTGTTAAAAATGAGTTCAGTATCCTGAGCAGCTTTACTTCTCTTAAAACATAGAAACCTCTGCCTGTACCATTCACTTCAAGTTTTTCTGACATTTGGATAGCTGTATTCACATTTAGTACCATCTCATGACACTTACTTTGCCACTCATTGATAAGTCGGTCAAACTCAAATTTGAATGGGGATGCAAACCCTAACTTTGTATAATTTGGCCTCTTTGCTGGAGGTCTACGATCATGTTTGGATTGGCGAGTTTCTGACTCTCCTTTCAGTTCAGCTTTCCCAGCTTCTGAGTCTGGAAAGTCATAAGGTTCACAAGGTAAATTAGCAAACAGTGCTGTGCTACATGCTTCCCGCAGTCCACCTACTCTCGCTCCACGATAAACCAATGCTACCCAGAATGCCATTGCCCAGCCAGCTGGAATGATAATGTCCCAACCACTTGCATAGCCATCACAACATGACTGAGATGATGACCGGTGGGATGAACTTGCTCCAGGCCTCTGGATAAGCATAACTGGTACCCGAGATTCCTCCTCACCAAGACTTAGGGAAGTACCTGAAGATTCAAACAAATAGATAGTGAATGCCTTGTAGGACGTGACAGGAAAATAAGTGCTTTCAATACAATAAAATCAGTGATTATGTAAATACCAGCAGACCTGAGCAATACAGTTTTACTAGATTATTATTTTGCATAAATGATAAATGCTACATGTACACCAGAGTCCAATGATGTACATGCACTGCATTTAAAGTCAGAGGACAAAATTACCTGAATGCTTCATTTATTTTTTTGATATAAGGCACCAAACAAATGATCCACTCATCTAAAGATATTTCTAACATAACAGTAAAATTAATTTGTTTTCTTTTACTCCTGGCCAAGATGTTCTGCCACGAATAATTATATGCAGCAAAAGACTGACTATGTGAATTGTGGCGTCAGTTTTTAATAGAGATCAACACAACACTTCTTTACTTGAAAGTTCTTTTCAGGCATAGCTTGATACTACATCATGTGACATCAGCTTCATTACAACATGTTTGCATCATGTGACAAAATTTGAAATGCAAAATCTGGATTCAAATTTAAAATTCATTATTATCTGATAAATTACTTTCAGAACAAAATGTAAACGTCTCAATAATTTCATTAAACTATGTCAAATGTGATGTTCAAATGACTTTCAGATTTAATCAAACCAAGAATACAGCATTCATATTTTAAACAACTGTTACTGCATTTCATTTTCTGATGACTAATAATTTTGTCAAAATTTTTTTCAATATCATCTCACCATTGCGAGCTTGCCCCGATTTCGAATTTTTCAGCGGAAGCACAAACAAAAAAAGAGAGAATTGCAGGTTGGCTTGCAAATATTTAAGTTCCACAAAATGGATTAGGTGATTCTAATATTGTTTAAAATATGTGAGGCGTTCTAGGGAAAGGGTCCAAATATTCCACCCAACACTTTCAAGATAGAGCCAAATATAGGTGGATGGGGACTTCTTGGTCCTATATCAGTTTTCAGCATAGATTTCTCACTCGTTTTTTTTTGCCCGGGCAAAAGAATTTTATGTGTATATTTTTTCTAGTCCAATCCTGGTTTTTTATATTTATGTAAACATTACATGTGTTTTTCTCAAAAGTGACTTTTTTTACCTTGCCACCTCCAAATAGCCAAAACTGTAGAAAGGATGGTCACTGTCAATTTTCAATATTTTTGCATGAAATACAGTGCATTCTTTTCAGGACAGTTAGTACTTTCACAGTATACCTATAACTCAATTTTGAAAAAATTGGCAATGTGGACCATTTCCCTGGAGAGGCTCACATATAGTATGGCTGCAGTGACGGACTATCCATTCATAGGCTCCAAAATCAGTAACAATTTGTTTTTTGTACTAAGCCACAGGTGTTTGAATCAGAACTGCCATACATGCCAAGAGACACAGGCAGTAAGTGTGGCACAGTAAGGAAAAAAAATTTACCTGGTATCAACTGTTTACTCTTCATCTCATTTAGTTTGTTTTCAGACATTTTTGTAGTCTTCACTTCCAGCCTGACATGGTCATCCCACACTGGACTGTTTGCAATGCTAGCACTGAAGAGTTCCAGAGGTAAACTGTTGTTGACAGTGCCTATGAATGTAATAAATCGTTATATAAACATTTCATTAACCAGGTGAATATTGCATAATCCAACCTTTAGCTAACACATTTGTACTGCAAAATAATGCTACAAAATGCTCCAAACGGAGGAATACAGCTAGTCATATGTTAACTTTCCATTATTTTTCATTTTGTATATTTTTCGTAGCAAAATATGAAAGTAAGATGTTCATTTTCTAGCATCAGTACCAAAGACGACAACTGTTGAGCTAAATGAAGCAATGGGTAGAGATCAGTGCCAATTCATCAACAGCTATAGATATTATCAAGTTTTATTTGTGATGTTAGAATTTGCAATTAATTCTGTAAGACAAATGACGGATTCCATTGTATTTGGTCACAAAGTATGATTACCAAGTTTTCTGAAAACCTGGTATTTTGTCACGGAAAAGAAAATATTTATTTACATAAGGCTAGCGAGGTGCCAGAGAATGTGTCGTAACATTAAACAGGTAAAATCTCATGTTAGAAACTGACTATGGAAAATCAACAACGTAAAAGGGCGCGGTGGAAAAAAAAATATGTAAATCACTAGAATGACATGACAATTTTGGAAAGACTGAGACAGGATTCGAACCAGTGACCTCTGGCATGAAGCCAGCGCTCTTCCAACTGAGCTACTCAGTCATAGTAAATGTCCACTGTGCTTTTTCACAACAAATACACAAGAATAAACAAATAAATCATGACAACTCTGATCCTCACCAGGCTGTTAAGATCTGTCAAGCAGAGCCCTACTTCTTCACAGATTATATCATTTGATAAGTAAACAAGACTAAATTTTTTTTTTTTAATAAAATCATTCATTCATAAAAAAAGGTAAATAAAAAGGGCAACTATTGTAATGGTCTTCGACAAAAAAAGAAAGAAAAGAAGGGGGGAAAAAAAAGATTAATTTTCCTTTGAATTTCTTAATAACCATGGCAATGATAATATCTCCTCACATCCAAATCCTAAACATCTCAATCCATGGAAATTATCTCACCAAGAAGGGAAAAGAATTTCTTTAAAATTTTCTATAATTTCTCTTCAAATTGCAATAGCAAACCCAAAGAAATAATATAAAGTTGACTGTGCAACAATCTGTACGGAAAAGAACTCACCACTATTGACAGTGTACACCTTGTTCCTTTTGGGAGGTAACAGTACCCTGGGATCCTTTACTGTCAGAGAAAGGACACAATTGGGAGGAGACTCAGCTGGCGAATGACACTTTGTTAACTTTGACCAAAGATCGGCCTGTTCTTGAAAAGATTTCAGATTTTCATTCTCTGAGTAAAATTCTTTCCACCAGTATTGTATAGGCTGATCATCTCTCTCACCCACATTTTTTTCGTTCGGAGGTACTGGCTGCTCCTTCTTACCCAGGGTGGTGTCAGATTTATTACTTGACGCAGTATGTCCACCTGTACATACCTTTCCACTGTCACTCACTTGCATGTTTAAACTATTGTCCCTAGTTTCCACCTTGGCTACCTGTAGCACTTCTGCCAGCACCACATTTGAGGCAGGACCCAACAGCCTAAACTTATTCAGTTGATCCTTCAGAGATGCAACACTGACTTCACTTTCTTCATCTTCATTGGTGGCACTAGTGGTAGCTTGAGAAGACATCTCTGGGTCTCTCTTCACTGTCTTGTCAAAGCATTTATTGATCTCATTCCAAACTTGTATATAGAAAGAAGGATGACAGCATATCCATAAAGCTGAAGGAGTTTGCTGATCCTGCAAATTGTTTTCTGTAGACTGCGGCCGCCATAAGTATGTCACGGGACCAATTACACAGTAAGGATAACTGTTGTAACTGTAAAGTGTTACTTTGCCCTGCCGTAAGCCCAAGGCTGTCATCCTTGAAGCAAAAGTGGTCCCTAACAAAAAAGTATATAAAGAAACAAAGCAACAGGACTGTGCCCATTATGAAATACGTTTAATTCCAATTCGCCTAATCTAAAAGATGAAATTCACTAGACTGTCAAAGCAAACCTGTCAATTAAAGAGTCATAACCTGTGCCTCAACTTTCTTCTGTAAAGTTATCACTCTTATGCTACATTTGCAGCTCTTCTCTTCTTCAGCCACTTAACTTGGTGTGTTTTTCACTCCATGCATCAGGGCCATGGTATAAAAGGTTTACTGATTGCAATTTTCATTTGTATTTTGACAGATTTTATAAAATATTAAAATGACATTTCACTGTTACAACAACAAATCCCTGAATTTGACACAACAATTTAGATAAAATAACGTACAGTGAAAAATATTATTTTAACTCCAAACAATGTTTCAATGCACAGGAACAAAATTTTTGTTTAACATACTCTCAGCGAAGTGTGGTATTGAAATGTCTATAACACAAAGCACTCCAACACAATTTTAAACTTTAGATTTCATTATCAACAATAAATATATAAATAGGGCCACCCTACCTAATTTGTCAGATGTGAGATGTGCTAGACCACTGATAATCCTTTGTCTTGATCCCTTGATTTCAATGTACTTCTCATAAGAAACATCCTGAAGAAAAATTGTTGACACCGTTAGAAGACAAACCATGTCAAATTATCATTACATATTATGTGGTGAACAAAAACTTATCTTCCTGTAGGTATCCTTGCAAAATACATGCCATATTTGGATGAAATCCAGACAGCAAAAATAGATCATGGGGGATGATTTGTTTTCACAATCATGGGATTTATCCTTTCAACAAACATGTCAAAGAGACAAAACTATTTAACTCAATACATGTAATATGAAAACTGAACCTGCCTGTAAAAGACAATGCTTTGAAACAGCTCTGTAACATGCCCTCTCACTTTTGTCACTGGGACGGACAGCCAACTTGTGGCCCCATTTTTCGACCATCTTAAATCTTTTTGCATGCCAAATGTGTGTTTCCAACCAGCCTATTCTACGTTTGCGCCTTTCATACTCGGCCAGAAGATTGCTTGGTCTCCTTCGATATCGACGGCTTGGACGTTTTCCTGGGGCTTTAGTTTTTTCCAGCTAGAGGAAATTAAAGCAAATGAGAAGGTACCATTTATCCATGAGAAATACAAAAACGAATGACCAAATTAAAAATCATTATTATCCATGCAAAAAAAACAAAAAAACAACCAAGACCAGAAAAGATAAAAAACCAGAGTACTGTATGTATCACATGCACATCAACAACATAAGAAACATCATTCAGATTTGTACACATAATTATATGGAGTCTCAAGAGCTGGAATGGTAGACTGTTTGTTAATACTGTTATTGTTTACATCACACAATCAGTCCCAAATATAAGCAGTTTCAAAAATGCTGAGACATGAGCTAAAGATCAAACTGGATTTTTTTTTAAAGACAGTGAGTAGCTGTGAAATTAACTATGCTGACCTACCTCTGACTTCACTATACCGTGTAATCGGCGAGGCACACGTTTAATATTGTGACTCATTGCACGCCTGCGCATATGACGAGGCAATTTTTGAAAAGCTTGATGATTACCACCAATATTCTTCACAACATCTGTGAGGGCTTGTATCTCCAGTGCACGACTCTCAACAAATCCCTCAACATTTATATCTGAAGGGAACAAAATTACTTGTGAGAAAACAATAAGACAAGGTGTCAAATTATACTAATTTATAGTTTAATAATATGAACAATTTAGATATTAGATTGCACACAATATGAAAGATAATTTCTTTTTTTGTTTAAACAAATCAATCACATTCATGACAGCCTGCTGATGCATGTGATTAAAATGCCAGGAAATAATACCCCTTCATGGTGCTGTGGCTCATGTACCCGCTGTACCTAGTGGACCTACACCCAGGAATCTGTGACTTTCATTATTCATAACATGCCGTAGCTGTGGTCCAGGGGTACCTGTCAGTGTGACATTTAATAACATTGCTGGCACTGTTTTTATTCTGCCAACTCTACATGACAAATGTTACGAATTGAGTGTCCCCTCCAGTTGTTACGAATGGATTTACTTGTTATTATCGATGGTGTTATAATGTTGTGTATGTGTTTGTTCAACTGCATATTTTTAATTGAGAGGTATTAAGTTTAACCCTAACTTCCATATCATGCCAATTACTAAGAAACAAAATGGATTAAATTCAACAATAGTGCCTGCAGGGCCACATTTTATTTACGTTAAGTTCACTAACAATTTCGACTAGAGATCTAATATGTAGTAATGATAAATATCAGCAGCATCAATTTCATAATCAATAATACTTCATTACAAGTCTAGCTCTAGGGTTTCCTATAAAATCATTTAACTTCTGTTCTCGCTAATTATCTAAATAATAATTATAGATCTAAGATCTGGTCTGCTTCCTGTATGGCAATCAATACACTGCTATAGTCTCTGGAGACATAAGGTCATCTCAGATATTTAGATTCAAATTTATAGGTCTAGGTCTCGCCCGTCGAAGTGACGTCGGCACAGTTAAATGTAATTCAAGGATGGGCTGGTAACTCCCAGCCTCACCCAAACAATTCAATCACAGTTATATAATTCACACATTAATATTAGTTGCTGTTCTAGGAATCACAGCTAGAGTCTAGATATATATATTTTGCATCTTGTATTCTCCGGTAGATCCATCATTCTCCTATCGGATAAAAGTCATGTCCTTCGCCTCCTTATTGTCGATGTCATCAATAGACAAATTACTCACGATTGCCCTGGCGCTAGGCCAGGGAACAGGGACAAAAGCATTGTGGATCTCAAATCAGCTATGGATAGATGACTAGATCTTCATCCAGACATACTGTACGTTATAACAACAATCCTCTCTAGTGGGACTCCACTGACCCTTTCACAGCGGCCGGGCTGTCTAGAAAGAAACAAGAAGTACTGCCCGCACGGTTTGCACTGCATCACGATTGTCAGGGTTTAAGTAATATAAATGCCGTGCTGGGTCACGACTTGCAAGGAGTTGATTTTTCACGGTCTCGTTGATTATAACCAGCGTAATTTTGTCCTTGAACTGTTCTCGTGAACAGTTTGTTTTTGAAACACTTTTTCTTAGAGATGGAAAGAAAGTGGGGCGAGATAGAATAAATGGATAAGTTAGGAGTGACAGTGCAATTCTCGACCCCGTGATTTTGATGAACACTTAGAAGGGAAGAGAAGGGGTGAATAAGGATAGATAGTTTAAGACGCTTAGTCGCGTTCAGAAATTCGTACATAAAATGTAGAAAGCACGAGGGTTTAAAGATTTCAGTAATTGTTTTGACATTTTAAATTGACCTTGTCTGTTTTTAGTACAAGGCCGTGACCAACTTCCACGTAGAATATATTAATACTGCGAGATGAGCTCGCATGGATGCACCAATCAAATCTAGGGATTTGGACGGTAATTTGCAGGTGGCTGCACAGTATAAAAGTGTAGCCATACCTATGTCCATTACTCCATACAGAAAATTCCAATCTGTGCAGGCGTCGGCACGATTCTGCCTGAAGAATCATAAGTCTGTTCGATTCATGTCTAGTCCACTATAGACATTGAGATGAAGCCATATGCTTGAATGAGATATGCCCACTGCTATTGTCTACTGTTCCCTGGTTTTTCTAATACCAGGGACCAAGTGTAAGTGTTTGTCCTTTGATGATTCAACAATGAACGAGGAACTGAACATAATTTATCCAGTAGGACAGGATTGCCGCATATGCTAGGAGTGCTACCCAAGAATGCAAGACAAAGATTTATATTGACTTGCCACTAGTATGAATGTTTGGCATACACATCTGTGAATTGGGATTGATTTGTCTGGATGAGGCTGGGGATTGCCAGCCCATCCTAGAGTAGATCCAATAGACTTAACTACGTCAGTTTATATTGACGAGCTTGATCCATTATAAGCGGTAGGCACAAATAGCTGAGATGACATCGTCGCCAGAGACATTAGTATATTGCTTGATAGATAGTAGGCAGACTATATCTGAGAGATATATAACTAGTACTTAAATTGTTAGTGAGTCAGAATGATCATAACCTTATAGGAATCTAGAGAAGACTTCTAGTGACATATTATTGAATTTTCATTTGATGCTGCTGATGTTGTCTTTTAGTATGTAATAGATCTAGACAAAATTGTTAGGAAATTTAATGTAATTAAATTTGTGGCCCTGCAGGTCTGTTTATGAAACTTATTCAGATTGTTCTTAGTGTGTGGCATGGTACGAAAGAGTAAATAGTAAATACCTCTCGATTTAAAATGCAGTCATAATTCCATCATTGAGAAGACCCTCTTCATAACAGCTAGAGGGCACTACCACCCAGTACCAGATTTGTAACAACGATTCCTACGCTAGCCCTCATTGGTTAGCCCTTTAACGCTCATTAAGGGAGCGAAAATATAATCCCCTCTTCAAATTAAAACTGGGGCGCTAATATTTTATCTAAACCCCAACGGATTTTATTGAACTCTTTACTAGTTACTACTATACATGTTTACTTTTACTTTTCTTATTATTATCAATATATGAAGATTTCTGTACTTGGTTGTTAACTTCCTATATGCTAATTTGATAAAAGTTAAAAACTGATATAGCAGACGACAATTCTTTAAGGCCACTCTAATAGATATTTTTGGTTTTTCAGTAAAAGTGGTTTTCACTCTGAGGCCAACGTATTTAATCTTGATATGCGGTGGCATTCACTCTTAGGCCAATTTAATCTTGATATGCGGTTAGGCCAACATATTTAATCTTGATATCCCACTCTAGGTTGTATTAATTAGGTTATTTCCCTTTGACCGTATTTGATTCTGACAACAAACATAGGATTCTGACAGCTACTTAACCCTCGTCCGACGATGAGTGAACCCGTCCACGTAACGCCCCGTGCGGGGATAGCCAGCGGCCAGTCAGCCGATCGTTCGCGTGTTGCCGATAACCTCAGCGGTCAGGTCAATCAAGTCCTTGTGAACACGTGTATGGCGTATACTTCAGGACGCAATAACAACAACAGTGGTGGATAAATCGTAAGTGACCCCTATGATATTTGGATAAAGTACTTGTGATGATATGCGAAATGGAAGGCCCAAAATCAAGAATTTTCTGCATTTACATGCCGTTTAACACGCGTGTTATCATTTTCCCAAGACCTCTGTGCCTTTTCTGTCCCTAAGTCAGGCCATTCAGGTGAACAAATTATTTTTTAAGCCATTCGCTTAATTTACTAACCACATGTCCAATGACATTGTCTTCTCCCTCCTCTACTAGTACTAGGTAAAGGTTCCACTTACTATAATATTAGTTTTAGCGAGAGATTTGATTTCCAGTTCCAGGTCGTAGAGCACATACATGTACTGAAAAGCGGTTTCATCAAAGGAACACAATATCTCTCTAATTACCACATCAAATAAAGACAACGACCAACAACAAAGACGGTCATTTTCTCCCAGTTTTCCCTGATGAAAAACCTACTGACAGACGCCCTTAGGCAGCAAGCCCTAATATTACATCGGAATTCATAATTACAGATGTAGAACGGCATCCCAAATACGCACATGGCCCCTTTCTTCTCATTTCACATGTAGACGACAACCAGCATCAAAATAAAAGTTTCCCCGGTTCAAACTTCAGACCGTCAGTACTATTACACGAGTATGACAAATAGTTGCATCATAATAAACGTTATCAGACGATACCATTTTGTTAGATATAGCAGGGGTGACAGGACAGATAAACACGCAAAAATATTGTGGGAAAAAAAAACGTGAAAAAAAAAAAAAACAGCCTTGGCAACCGAATAAACAAAGCGCGAGGCGCGCCGTTGCTGTACAAAAATGTGGCCTCCCACAGGACCCGCGGTTAAGCGTGTTGGACAAAATAATGGCCTCTCGTGCCTCGCGTGTTGCGCGGGGAGGCCAATATAGTTGTTAATAGGGTTAATAGTTGTTTTATTTCCATTTCCAATCACCTTGCCAGGAATTATTACACTACAGCAAGCAATAGTTTTAAATGACAGCAAATGAAGAGAATAAGAACTTTTTAAACAAAATTTGTGCAATAATGCAAGAAAAAAGGAAGATGTTGCAGAGGTAAAATGAAAATTCATGATTGGACACTATGGATGCACACTAAACGACAAGTACAAACCTAGTGTCAAGTTTATACTCATTATTTTCGTTAAAATTACAACATGATCGAAGAAAAGTTAAATTTATGAAAAATTATTTACTTCTACAAATCTACAGTGTTTATAAATCTTTGGAAGTAACTGAATCTTACCTGTTAAGATCACACTTGGTTAAAAATTGGGAATTAAGGACATTTAAATTGTAACATGAAAATCATCCCCATTTAAATATTTGGGATTAAGTCTGAATCTTTTGTAATTTTGTGAGAATCAGGGAGGACTTCTAAAAATGCATCTCATGGCCACATTTTCCTACAATTTAATGAAATATTCCAAACTATAGGGGTATACTGGTCTCCACAAGGACATGACTTAGGAGTGGTCATGCGCAGGAGGTCGGAGGGGGGGGGGGTGTCCTCTCCTGGCAAGTTGATCATCCATAAGGTTGTTTTTGCAGTTAATGCATGGCTCCATGATTGGTTAACTGCCGAGTACCTAAAATTAAAAAGGTGCAATCTAGCAATACTGGCGGAAGACCCATTTGGAAATCACACTTGACTTTGATCTTGAGCTAAATTTACATCTAACCCAGTTGCATTGCAATACCACACACATTATTTTTATCTCATAACATTAACCCTCACCCTGCACAGGGCGGCAAATGCCACTCATGTTTCGCAAAGCGCTCACGCCCCACAGGCGACAAAAGTCGACACGGTCAAGCTGACTGCGCCACGCGCAAGCCGTATTTTCACGCGTCGGGTCACTGACCTTTTTGAGAAGTAATCACCGTCTTATTGTTCACTGTATCTCTTCTAAATCAAAGGCATTGTGACATGGACATGTTAACCAGTGAACCACTGGTCGGAATCACAAAGACTTAAGCTTTCGAAGGCTCTCCCCACACTTTCAAAAGATGTAACATCGACATGCAAACTGTTGCTCAATAAATTTGCAATATTATCTCATTTTCTCACAAGCTGACCACCATCTGGAGTTGTCTGTATCTAAGAATCAATCAGAAACAAGCTCTGAAATAATCTTTGCCCCAAATGCCCACATTGGTTTATTAGTATGTGTCAATCAGGATGAAACCATTTGTTTAGGGCTTGGGAGGGCGTGGCTAATTATCATGCTTCGTTCTCATAAAAACTACCGCTGTCAGTTTGGAATCATAAGTCAGATCATTGGATAGAGACTAAGGTTTTGCTGGTTAATTCATTATCAAGCGTGATAAGGCATAGCAGCGAATGTTTTCATACCGATCAATAAAAACCGAACCACGTGGACAGCGTTTGTGGTCATTGCAAAGCAGGACGGGTCAGTGACCCCAGACAATATTCTCCGTGAGTAAGGTCACTGACCTGACAGCAGGCTTTGCGGGTAACGCGCGGGGTGAGAGTTAACATAAACAATGGCGTTTTAAAATGTCAAGTCAGAAATACCATGGTTGACATAACGATAACACTGTGCGGCAACAAACAACTAGCAGGCTTGACTGCAACAAGTCTATTAAGCCTCACTCCGAGGTCTGAAAAGCAAAGACCACTTAGTTAGAAAGAGTGGCGCTTTTTCGGTTGTTCCCACCCCTCCTTAGTTAACGGAAGGACTTCCGAATGCGTTCCGTAGTCTGGGTGAAAACAATACATAGCTACCCCGGCGGCTTTCCCTGATATGTCAATCTGACTACTGCCCAGATGAACATCGGCCTACGGCCTCGATGATACAAACTGACTAGACCGTCACGTCGTTACATATCATCTGACAATCGACTAATATAGCCTAGGTAAGTTGGGGTGGGAACAACCGAAAAAGCGCCGAAAGAGTGAAGGTCTCAATTTTGTTGACGTGTGTCTATTGAGTGGAGGGTGAGACATCAGACTAGAGGAAGATTGGAAATAGCCTTTACTAATGAAATTATTATATGACAAACCTGTTATTATTCGCTCAGACTTCTTCGCATCTGTTTTTGCGTGCTTGCCTTCCGATGGCACAGTATCATCTCCATTCGCACATTTCCTTTTTCTGTTTTGATATGCCTTCCCGTTCTTGTCAGGGGTTTCCTTTGACATGCTTGCAGAGTTTGCACTTCGAAGAAGCGCGACATCGATTGCTACTCACTTCCGCTCCGTCGTGCCACTTATCGGTTATTTCAACTGTTTCTATCGGTACGGCATCGGGTAAATAGCAAGTAACTGAAATTCACATATATTATTATATAGGAGAGAAATTTCTGCAATACGTGAATGAATTATAAAGTATGAAAATAATTATTATAGGAAATAATAAAATATATAAAAATTACGGGTCAGCCACGGTATTTTCGCCAGTGACGTGCTACATGTTTCACTATTAGATCACTGGGCTCTAATGTCGATTTTTCACATCGAACGCCACTGAATCTGCGTATTTCGTCTTTGGAGAATTTTTAACATTATACACTTTATCAACATTATATTATTATGATCTCCATCAGACCTGTTCGTAAAAAAAAAAAAAAAATCTATGCCTCATTCTCACAATCCCTGCACCTCCGTCTCCTTATAGGTACTTGACAACTGATTTCATCCCCGTCACTAATATTATCACCAAGGAAAGATTTTCCATTACTCGATGCTAAATACATGCAGGCTACCTTTACAGGTTCTGATCTGGCGTGTGTGCTGACGAATGTCCTAGACCTCTATTATTTATGGCATGTACAAAACATAATCACCCCGATGGTGTAATCATTATGGTTAAGTTCCCTTGATTTCAAGTTAGTCACACTGGTGATAAATATCTGTGAATGTCCATTGTCTATTCTATGTCAGTAAATGAGAAACTGTGGAAAGTCCGTGAATCAGACCTTTGCCCTTTGTAGGCCCACCTTCAGGACATTTCTCGATCACATTTCGTGAGAGATGACATGGAATAAGAAAGCAAAAGAACTCTTTATGGAAATGACCAAGCTTCAGTCCGCCTCCTAAACCCTGCCACATGAGCCTCGTCATGAGAGATGGGCATACCCACTGAAAGTACAAAGCCAAGTGAATTAGGCATGACACTCAACCATTTCAGTGGGCCTGGGAGTTCTGTGTTGCTTTCTTAATGCTTAACCGTTACCCTTTCTTGGATTCACCGTGCTGTGAACTTTACCAGGTTTGGTATCTGACTGATTTTTAATGCCCACGAAGCTCAAACTCCATCTCTGGGTTTTAACTTTTTGTTTTGGTGTATTTTTGTTATCTTGGTTACATCGTAGTTTGCTCTAGGTGATCTGAATTATGACAGTGAAGGGGGTCTGCCCGTTTATGCCTGTTCTTTACATGACGGCGGTTATTTTAGTTAAAGTGTTATCAGACCAACAAGACAGTTGGCTGGAACTTAGCTTGGCGTCAAAAAAAAGTGCACCAAATAGCATATAATACTAAGTAACTTCGCAGAATGAGAATTACTTATCCGGGGTCATAATCAAGTCTTCTTAGATGATCCTGGGGTGAGATGTCTCGAAAAACTGACAAAGCTAAAAGAAAATGAATAACAACAAATTTGCTGTTTCAAATATATGTGTATAATCATCTTCGCAAAGTTTCACTGGAGGGCTCATGTCCTTTGAGTCTGCAACTGTTTTTAAATGTCAAATCCTTCTCAAAGCACGTGCTCGCTCACTTCTGACATTTTCTTGTTTGTCCATTCTCAAGTATGTATCATCCTACAACACTAGATCGCCATTTCCAGACCATTAATTCGAGATGCCTGTTTCCACTTTCGCCTGCCACTTTGACTCAGCAGACGTGCCACAATGGCGGGGCGGCAACTGAGGTGAACAATGATTGGAAAATGTCATGGATAGGCGATACATTGTACTTTCCCTACAGCAGTGTGTACAGCTGATCCTAAACTTATCAGGGCCGTAGCATTTACCCTCCACCCCTCCACCCCCCTACTCCCATCTGCTCATTAGTCGCATTACGTGTTTGTTTGTTTGTTTTTTATAACTACTGCATTGGCGATATTATGCAGGTAAATTATAATGGTAAAAGAAAGGATTAAGTAACCTTTGACAGATTTCTGAATACTGACATGACTTCTTCAATCCTATAATAACCACGTGTGTCGGGGGGGGGGGGTGGGAAGAGAGCTTCGCACAACACTCTTGCACTCACTAGGCTACCAGGTGGGTAGGGGGGAGAAAAATATAGTCTATTGGAAGTTTTTACGGTAGCGGGATGTGAGAGGTGCAGATTTTCAGCGAATCATTCGCAAGGTTTATTTTGCCACCCCAGAACACCACGCCGACAAGGGCAAGCATGAGAAAGCTTACATTTCTTGCTGCCTTTTGCCACTGCGCGATCAAAGTCCTGTTCGAAAAGTTTGGGAATTCTTAGACCGCACACTGGCAGTCGGGGGATATATCTGTGACACAAAGGTCAGGAATTCTTTTTTTGTGTGTAACGGCATGACTGTGACAAATTTTATGAATTTGTTCAAGAACAGCCAGTAGGCCTATATTCTTCACTCATTGTGTCATATCGCGGCTGCGGAAACCTAATTCCCTGACTTCAGTATGAAACGCTAACTCGCTGGCAGTTCACTGTCCCATCAAAATATAATTATTTAACACCCTGCTCAGTCTGGCGAGTTCTATATAGTGTAAGTTGAGCAGTTTTCTATCGAGGTATTGCGTTCAAAGATGATCCGGCATATCAGTGGCTGGCACAACAGAATAGAATAGAATGGAACAGAGTAGAATAGAATATTCATTTTCGGTGTCTGAAATCTCATTTCATGTGAAAGATAAGCCGTTGATCTTCTATCCTATTCTATCTACAGTGGTACCGGTAATGAAAGGATACACTATGGAGGTGTAATGGGTCAATTCGTCAATAACTAAACGACTAACCCGGCAGTCCAATGTATGATAGTTGAACAATAATATACCAGAATAAATGTACCAGTATCAATGATTAGCTGAAATCCAACTTTCATGTGAAAGATTGTTCCTAAAATTCCGATATTTCAGGGTCACATCGACATTCGAAAGGACAGAACATGCCATAGGAAGACAAGACACGAAAAAGACGTCAAAAATCTAACTTTCATTGTAAATGTAATGACAATTTGTCAAAATGAATGACCTGTAAACCTAGCTGTCTTTGAAGATCACTTTTTGAAATGTATCGATTTATTTAAAGGATCCGACAATCGTTTTTGTGTATTATGCAGTTGCCATGCTGTGTGATTCACGTCTTCCCAAAATAATAATTGCATTCCAGTGTCGTGAAGATTAAAGAACACTGATTGTCTCCCCCTTGTTTTCACGATTCTATCTGCAGATTTATTTCAAATGTTGATTACTGTGTCTTCAAACTAAAAGGTCTCTTTAAAAAGGTAGGGGGGGGGGGGAGATTGGTCGACTGGTCGTTGCAGCGTCCCAATCACCCTCAAGTCTTTCTTTCATTCAAGAATTAACACATGCAATTGTTTCACACCTGTATTCTTCAGGGCAAGCACAATGAACAACCTACCGCAGGTGTGTGAAGACAGGCGACGCTTTCGACCCCAAAACAATGCAGCCAGGGAAAGGTCTCGGGTTAAAACACTGAGATCAGCATTTCTAGATCTTCAGCGGTCTTTGCCGGTAATATTTGTCCCCTTTATTTGATTGTGTTCCGCACCAACAAACACGTCCAACTGCATAAAAGCTACCTTAACAAGAAAGTCAGATGCAGACTGGAGAGTGGAGGCGGGATCCTCTCCCTTACAACTATGACGTTCTATATTCATTGTTGGTTTCCGCCTAATTAGTATAGGGGAAAGCAGATCTACACATTAATCAAAAACGTATCTGCTCAATGTCACATTTGTCACGAGTAAAGTAATTTAAAAAGCTGGCCCCCTCAGTCAGTTCACTTGTGAATTTGTATGCCAACGCACACAAAACAATTATTCATCGTTGTCCCTTTCCTTTCAGGCTGTACCACCAAATACAAAACTGTCCAAACTTGATATCCTTATCCTGGCTACCGCCTACATCTACCATCTCACACGAACGCTTGAAGGTCAAGAATATGACCTTGATGGAACAGTCACAAATCAGCAAAGCAACTCCAAGAAAATGGGTCAAAGTCACTGTTCAAGGTCAGACAACTGTGAGGATGGACGTGGTGAGCTTTCACAAACGTCAGCTTCGCATGCACTGTATAGGAACATACCGCTGCCTCATACTCATTCATCGAAGATGCTGACATTGTCTTGCATAACTGGACAGGCTGTCAAAGCGAAACGCATGAAACTCAATGGAGAGTCAGAAAATACAGAAAAGGGCATGTTAAATGCCTACTGTTCATCTCAGCACCAATATAATACGGGACAAATGCTTTTATCTGAACCAAGTCACCATCATGATACCTTGCAAAGAGAATACAGCTGCGCCAGCAAAAGTCACTACAATAATGAGATTGTCACTCGTGGTCACGGTGTGAATTGTGATGGAGGTTCAACTTGGACACGTAAGCAACGAGCAGTAGGAGTACTACACCCAGTGAAGGTAAATGTGTTATAATTGCATAAGGCAAAATCACTGCATCCCTGGTGTGCTTGTTACTCCCTCTAATCAAATAAATAAATTTATAAATAAAGGATTGCGAAATTCATGGGCCTATAAATATATCAAGTACATCCCGCACACAGATTACTTCAGTGGCGGGCTTACATACTTGGGACTCTGAAGCTTGAGCTGTTATAGGGTCTCTCAGCAACCAGCAACAATAGGGCAACATCCAAAATTCATTCATAACAAACGTTTCTTCAGCACCCCCCCCCCCCGGGATTAGGGACTCGGAAGCTTAAGCTTCACTAGTTTCATAGTAGATCCGCCACTGGATTGATCGTCTTCTAATCTCCTAAGCAGACAGTAAACTAAAGAATCTCAAAGCAAATGATGTCCCTATCCAGTGGATAAGGTGAAGTAGCAGGATTCGTGACGCATATGTTGTGTAACTGCGGCTAGTGCTACTCCTGTCGTTGCCACTGGATGTGATGTTTTTAATTATTTTGTGTGCAGTATTTTCAGGGTTTAAAAACTACCCTTAACCTCTAGGTCCTTTAGCTCTTTATTTTGCTCTGAATATAATGTATAACGTAAGAATTTGTGTTATATAAAGTAAAAATCTGTGTAATATACTTTGAATTCCGATTCAAAAATTAGGTTAAAGGTTGCCCATTATGTTCGTAATCATGCAGATAATGAAATTAAGCCAGAGGCAAGCCTATTGAATTTACATGTACATACATGTAACAAGCATTGGTAGTCTTCGTGGTATTGCAAGGTGAGGCGCGAGTGAGCTCTGGAAGTAGAGAAAATGTAAACGCGGAGGATGTGGAACGTGTAATTGACTAATTCATCTGGCATACCATAAAATATCTGAATGTTCAGGAAATGGCAATGAGCTTTTGTCAAGAATTGTAGACTAGTGTTAAAATAATTATGGAGACAAAACAAAACGAACGTAAACTAAGTACATGTATTTTACAGAGAGGCTGAAGCTTCCCTGTACATACAAGAGTTTATATCATTATGTGTGATATACCGAACAACAACCCGCATAAATAATATCGCTGTCGAGGGAGAAGTGGCAGAAAAACACGTTAGGTTAACAAGTGCATTGAAAATTGAACTCGGGGAGATATTTGGCGTTGCTTATTATAAGAGGCTCCAAGACACTGGCGTGGGACATTTAAAAAAAAAAAAAGTCACATTTACCCTACCCTTACCCATGATGGTTTGACTGCGTTTGAGCGACATGAGATGGTGTGCGATAGACAGGAAAGCAAGAAACTGTTAAGTGCTATAGGACCGTAAGGATTCGTTGGATAGAGAGAAAGACATATTAGAGGAAATGGGATATCTCATATCGAGCTGCACATTTTTCTGTTTTGCCAATCTTTCCAATTTCCCTCCCACAGAAATGGCCTATGAGATCAAGACTTTATGACAGCATTCTGGGATGTCCTGCTACATCTATTGCCCTCTTGCACACACCAAGTGTATCATTCACGCCTTGTATGCTGGCATCACAGGTTTCTGACACTACTGACAGTGGCTTCAATAGCTTTAAACCAACACAGTGTTTTGAGAGCAGATAAGTGAATACCGATACATGCTGTGCTATGCTAGTGATTTCCAGCAGAATTCTAACCTGATTTAAAATACCAGGGGATGCAAATCATGAATGAATATTTTTTTTGCTTGAACTAAGACAAACTCCATAATTTGCTCCATCTTAGATGTTCATTACCAAATTGTTAAACTCACTGAATAAAAAATGATTTTGGCAAATTTTTCTTTGTGTCCCTTTTGTCTGCACTGAGAGTGAAAGTAATACATATATAGACTGGTAAAAGCTGTGAAGCCAAATGGACACGAACATGATGCACGACCAGAGACAGAGTAAATAACACAAATTAATCAACAAAACAAATGTTTTTGTCATGTTTATTGTTCACAAGAAAGAATATTCAGCTTGCACACAACAAATAACAACATAATGAAAGTCCTCAGTGCTCTGTCAAACATACAAATGTAAGCAATAAGCAATGTGGTTCAATCTACTTAATTGTAGTTTCAACTGTTTGATCCAAACTAGTGAAGACAATTCTGTCATCTGTTAAGGTGAGCAGAATTACACTGCCAGGGTTCTGATACATCACTGACAACTTTGAGTAATGTGGTGTCAATTAATCTCTATCATGGTTTGTAAAAGCTCTGCAGAATTACTGGATGATGTAGATTCTTCCTTCAATATTTAGGAGGAGGCCAAATTGAATGATTGTGTCAGAATGTACATGTATTTACTGTGATTTAGTTCCAATGTTTATTTAAATGTACATGTAGTTTCACAAGTTGAGAGTAGACAGTACCTTTCGAGGTAAATGAACAACTACATAGCTGCATTGCAAATTCTGAGCCACATAAAGTTAATCCCTCTAGGAGTTTGTCACATATTTGCACGATCTTACTAAATCTTTAAATTACATATGTACATTCATCATTTGCATGCATGTAAAAATCCCACAGTTATAAACCATGCACATTTTGGTTAAGAACAGCAGTTTTTGTCTGGTTCAACTTCTTTTTCATTGAAAATTGTCACCACTTTCACATAAAAAAAAAAACAACAAAAAAACAAAACGTTAAATGTGGAATTTAAAAAAAAACAAAACAAAAAAGGGTAACCCACACACAAATCCTCCAAGACGGAAGAAAATATTGAATCATCATTGCATCAGTTACTCTATAAATGACAAATGGAGACATAACACCAACTGAATTCATGGGTATTTTCTAGATTTACTAGTGTTACTTGCATCTTACCATGGCAGAAACTATATCTGAATGCCTTCAGCATGATCTTTGTGGTAACTGACAAGAATTGTGTCTCATGGCCAATGATTCAATGTTTATAGTAGGTACATTAAATAAGTGCTTCATCAGTAAATGATTTGCTTTTAATTTGTTCATGAATGAAAGATCCATCCTAAGCTCACTGTCTGATGTAATATGATGTAAAGACATTGATTTGTTTCCGATTTTAAATGAGGACATGCACGAAACTCTTGCAAAATGAGCAAACTCTTGCCTTCCAAAATAACTTTTGTGAACAACTGATACTATCACATCAATAACAGGCAAACTGACACTTGAGCTTAAAAAAGGTCATCCTCTTCATCATCAATGTCCTCAATAACAACATCATCCTCTGTCTCCAAAACTTTCAGACTAGTCTGGCTACTAGGTACAGTGTAGACATCGTCACTCTCACGAATGTTTGTATCAACCATGCTAGGTTTTCCAAAAAGGTAATTCTGGGCAGTTTCAGTATCATCACAATCATCAAGAACATCTCTTTCATCCAATTGTTCCAATTTTGGTCTGCAGAAAAAGTATAGAATGCTTCCTTTCTAATAATGACACTGTAATCTCATAGGATTCCCAAATCTAAGCTCACTAAAAATGTCGACACCAAACCTGTAGACAACTGTGGCAGACTTCAAATTAATGTCTCAGCACTGCTACTTTTTCAGATCAAATTTAATGATTTTTAACTAACATAAATAACCATGTAAACATTTTATTATTCTTGTTGTTGTAAGATCATTTTGTAAGAATAAACAGTACTTTTGTAGGATTGGCCACATTAAATTTCACCAAACGTTTGGGTTAATAAGATTAACACTAGACAAATGGGAAGAACAGACCACTTCATTTCATAATCATTCCATAAATGTATATATAAAGTCAGTTCACTCATACCTGAAAAACTGCTTTGCCTGGGAGAACTGTGTCATTTCTTGGACAAATGTGATCTGACCTGAAGAGGTACAAAATTAATATTAGGCTGTTTATAAGACAGAAGATCTTGAAAATATCAAATTTTGGACTTACAGCACTGGTTATATGGGTGATAAAGTTTTATAGCATATTAAGATCACTAACACTAAAATTAATGGCAATAATGCATCAGCTTAAATGAAAGGGAAAACCCTTATAGAACATTTATGAATATCAGTCAGCCCACCTACCTCCAATGATGTGTAAAGAGAGACGAAGAAGGAAATTTCCGCTCATACTATTGGATACTATTCAACGAAAATTTGTCTCCTTTCCATGCATCTCAAAATGATCGTACATAAATAATATAAAGCACTGAATTGTGTCTATGTAAATTATTGTTAACAATTCAGGCAGTATATAAATTTTCGTAAGTTTTTGTCATGTAGTCACAAAATTTTAGATGAATACATGTTCAGCCACTAGCTCTGTTATGGTATGATTTTTACTTTCATTTTGTCTTGGAATCACTATTTAAAACAAGTCCTTAAATTACTGGAAAACTTGCTTCTAGATTACACCAGCGTTTGACAAATTGACAGAAACAGTGCAAAATTTCACCTGCATCATGGAGTGTTGGATTGGTCACACTGATATATGGTATGATTTCTGTACATAAGGTTTCGGGTTCCCAGTGATAGCCTAGTGGAAAGAACAAAGGCAAGGATACCCTCACCCATTATAAATCAAATCAAATTTAAGTTGCACAGAGACATTAACAAAGACACCCATCACTTGTCTCATATACTTAAAACAACATTATTGGCACATTTATACCAACTCTGCTTGGTTCATAAAAGTACAACCAGTCTTCATAATGAATTTTGAGAAAATGTGAAATAAGAGTTTAAATGATAACCTCAGGTCAGATATAATTTACAAGAAAGTACTTAAATGTTTTAAAAAAAAACAGAAAGATTTAATAACAACAGATTCTACACATTCCAACCATTGAAAGGATCAAAATGAGCCTAAGATCATGAAACACTTTCCGTCCAAAATTGATATGATACTTAAAAAAAAAAAAAAAAAAAAGATCACAGAGATTTTAAAACTTGCCTTTAAACAACTGCCTTGCTGAGAGTATGTTTTCATTTGCCTGGAAAGAACAAATACATAGTATCCAAAAGTTACTGTTTGCACCTAAAATAAAAATGTTGGTTTTAACCCTGAGTCAACAGAGTTCAGACTAGTCTGGTGGGTATGGTAGTGTGGAGAAGAATCATGAACAAACCTATATATTGAAAAAACAAATCAAACCACAGAACAAGAACAGATTATGAATATGTCTGCTGAGCATGAATGAAATACCTAGTTATGAATCTCATGACAATTTCAGAATTCGGAATCAGAGAAACAATCCAGTTTTCTCTTAAAATGACAGCAAAAGAATGGAGCCTATGATTAGCTACAAAGATTTTCATTAGGCATACTGGCGCATACAGTGTAATTTTAAGACCTAATAAAATCTTCAAAATTTAGTAAAACATGTACTAATGTCAAAGCATGCAAATGATAACAATAGTGACAAATCTGAAAAAAACAAATAAACACACTGCAAAGGACAAGCCTAAGATCAAAGCAAACATATCAGGGTAAAGAGAAACAAAAAATGAAAGGAAGAAAGCAAAGAAAAAAAGAAAACATGAAAAATAGACCGATGAGAGCAGAGCAAATACACAACGAGGCTCTCGAAAATTGTAAGGTTTCATCCCCAGATGTGCAACATATGCTGCAAATTCTTCACCTGTTTGCTGGCATTAAACCATTGTGATTTGTGAAGTGGCCGCCACCCATGGTTTTTCCTGCGGCTGTCATGTTGGCAAACCTCTGAGTTGGAGTGGATGAAACCTCTTGTTGCTACCGAGACTGAGTAGTTCTGGAGTTCTTCTCTAGCCTAGAGTAACAAAAAGTGAAACTTTGTAGAAATAGTTGTTGATTACATTAAAAAAAAAAAACAACCACTTAGCCAATGGAGCATACAATTTTTTTCAGGACTTCGCCATACAACAAATTCACAGAAAGCAGTACATGTATAACTGAGCCTTCCTAATAATTTATTTAATGCATATTTCTTGAACCTGAAATCACTTTAAGTGCAAACAGAAGATGATGTAAACGAAAACATTAATAATAAACAGACAGCAAGTGTGTAAAGTGCTAAACTTTGAAATCTGGAACTCCAGCTTAACTTTTTCACATCATTGTGCTTGATCCTTGCATGCCCACCGATAATCAAGTCCTCATTCACAACCAAAATGAAGTTTCTAAACTAAATATCCAAGCATACGCAACTTTTAAAAAGTAAGCAAAAATTAACCGCAACAAGGAATAACATCCAGTCATAACTGGCTAGGGAGAATTTGCCAAAGGCAGAGTACTTTGGCATAAAAAGGTAATTCTGAAAATGTTTTCTCCAGTCACTTGCAATGGATAGAAGCCAGACATCTTCTATGCTCGTTTAAGAAATGAAATTTTGTGTGTCACATTAAACAGTGAAATACACAAGAGAAAAATATTCAAGGCTTTACCATCCATAGTGCTGAGAAGTAATCTGAGTCACTGAAATACTGAGTAGCTCTCTCTAAGTCTTCTACTGACGAGAGAAAATCCACATAGTTCTCATGGAGGAAGGATATGAAGTAATCACCTGGCAAGTGAGACTGGTGGGCAACATCCTGAGGACATGATCAGGGTAAAAACATAAAAGCTGGATGCTATCAAAGAAGGTAGAAATTTGCCCCCCAAAAAAACAAAACAACAAACATTTTAAAATGCCAGTATTTGTCATCATTACTAACAAATGATTGTTTCCACTGCTCCAAGTTCACTTTTAAAAAATTGAAGGAAGAACCTCTGCTTTATTTTTCTCAGAAATAAATATTTTCATTCTCAATCTCATGTGTTTGACCAAGAACAAATATCTATCAGCAGAGGTTTGTGAAATCATTTGGAAGTTGGAGTCAATTTTTTCCCCTTTCCTTCATTCTATTTTGGCTGGTGTGCTGTTTAAGTCTCAAAGCCCACTTTTTAAGAACCAGGATGGGCCAAATTTACCTCAGGGTCCAGAAGTAATGGATCCCTTTCATGTTGGTTTATATGAGATGGAAGTGATGGCAGCCCTGGTTGGTTTTTTGGATCATCTCCTGTAATGTAGGCAACAAAAATCTCCTGTGGGAACTTTTCATTTGCAATGTTCAGGCAAAAATTAAAAAAAAAAACACACACATCTTCAAACAATACCGAAGTTTTTTGCTTGTCCTACAAGCAAATTTTAAAGTCTCCCAACAGATAACAATATGATTGTTTCACATTTACTGTATTATTCTTTCTTTTTTCATGAGATCTTGACAATACCCTATTCCTTCACTAATGATTTAATTATGATGAGTGAACATATCTCTTTATTTGTTACTGACCAGCTGAGACTTTGTGCCCTATATTTCTCATGGCCAATAAAATGTTAAAAATGTTAAAAAATTCAATTAACATAGCCTTTCTAAAAGTTTAAGAACAAAAAAAAAAAAAAAATGTGTTTGCTGCAATAAGTTAAGATCTCCCTTGCAAAGATTCGGTGACAAAGACTCTACTAACATTTTATATAAAAGGCGATCCAGGCAGAATTCCCAGAGATGAATGGTCATTTGAACAAAATCAAAAGTAAACATATCAAACTACACTAAAAGATCGGGCCATCTTGGTATTTACTAATACCTACTTTTGAAATACAACACTTTACCAATGGCTTGAAAGAGAAACACTGATTTGTCCTTGACTCCCAAGACAGAAGAGCTGCCCTCCGATTGACTATCTTCTGTATTTTGTTTCATTCCTTTAGAATATTTCAATCTGGACTCAGACTTTTTTTTCTTTAAGGACGACTTGATTGTTGTCTTACACAGTGCCGTCAAATCCTCAGTGTCTGCAATGGAAAAAATTTTTTTTTCCCTATGTCATGCATGTAAATTCTTATATTCCACATTCAAAGAGATTTGTTTGCAAGTCTTGGTTTGGCCCCAAACGGATATCAAGCGTAAAATTTGTATTCCAACATATCTTGCCTTAAAAATGAAATAGCTTTTGGTTACAAACTAAATATTATATAACAAAGAGACTTATAAACAGTGATTCAGAAACATGACATAAAGAAAGAAAAAAAAACCCATACTAAAGTTGGTAAGTTCTTCCCATCTAATTTATTCCTCTATACCCCTCCTTCTTACCAATTATAGCATATGTACTTGTATCAAACAGAAGTAATGTTTAGAAATGGTTATGCTTCCTTTCAGATATATCGACATATGCCCCATCTTTTTGTCTTGCATTGCCTTGTCTCTGGCCAAGAGAGACCTGTAAAATTACGGCTTATTTTAAGAGTAAGCATTTATAAGTGAAAACTTTCTGTGCTGAATATATCCACATTAAATTAACAATCATATACCTCTCCTGCAGGCAAACTGAAGAGTATTGAGGGCAGATCGAACATCTCCACTGCTTGACATGGCTACTGTTTCTATCACTGATGTGCTTGGTGGTACAAATTTGCTCTTAAGAAAAAAAAATAATGTAAAAAACAACATGAAATGAATATTGACTAATGAAGCTCAGCAGGAACTTCATAGAAATTCATAAATGCTAAAATACAACTAAATAGATCGGAATATATTTCTCCATATGCATGGCCATTATCTGCCAGCCTTCTCTGACAGCTCCATAATGTAGCTGTAGAAAACGAAGACTGAAGAAAGACTGTCTGTAGCATTTTACTGCACAACAGCCTTTTGTAGCTGCCAGGGCAGAGGTTTTAACTCTCGTCCCACGTTGAGCGAACTCGTCCATGTAACGCCCCATGCGGGGATAGCCAGTGGCCAGTCAGCCGATTGTTCGCGTGTTGCCGATAACCTCGGCAGTCGGGTCAATCAGGTCCTTTTGAACACGTGTATCGTGTTTACTTTAAGGTGCAATAACAACAATAGTGGTGGATAAATCGTAAGTGACCTCTATGATATTTGGATAAGTCCTTGTGATGATATGCAGTAAGTTCTATTGTTAAATGGAAGGCCCAAGATCAAGAATTTTCTGCATTTACATGCCGTTTAACACACGTTTTATCATTTTCCCAAGACCTCTGCACTTTTTCCGTCCCTAAGGCAGGCCATTCAGGTGAACAAATTATTTTTTAAGCAAGGCGCTTAATTTACTATCTACACATATCGTGGCATTGCCTTCTCTCTACTCTACTTTGTAAAGCTTCCACGTAGGCTACTATGATGTTAGTTTTAGCAAGAGTTTTGATTTCCAGCTCGTAAAGCGCATGTACTGAAAAGCGGTTTAATCAAAGGAACACAATATCTCTCTAATTACCACATCAAATAAAGACAACGACCAACAACAAAGTTGGTCACTTTCTCCCAGTTTTCCCTGATGAAAAACCTACCGACAGACGCCCTTATGCAGCATGCCCTAGTATTACATCGGAATTCATAATTACAGACAGAACGGTTTCTCAAATATGCACATGGCCCCCTTCTTCTCATTTCACATGTAGACGACAACCAGCATCAAAGTAAGTTTCCCCAAGATTTTCCCCAGTTCGAACTTCAGACCGTCAGTACTATTACATGAGCATGATGAATAATTACGAATAGTTGCATCGTAATAAAGGTAATTGGATGACACCGTTTTGTTAGATGTAGTAGGGGTGACGGGATAGATAAATACGCGAAAATAGTGTGGAAAAAAAAAAAAGATAGTCGCTGCAACCAAATAACCAAAACACAGGAACAGCGCTGCCATGCAATATATTAGCCTCCCGCTGGATCCGGTTTGCAGTATGTAGGCCATGATAGTGGCCTCGCGTGTTGTGGCGGGAGGTCAATATAGTGGCCTCCCGCAGGACAAGGGTTAATTTAAAGGCATGTCTGGCTGATGTTCTCATGATAGATATGACTTTGCTGTACATGAAATTCAAGAACCAATAATAATTGTATATGAAGAATTTTGAAATCTAAATCATCCTACATCCCTGGTCTTACTGAGTGGCAAATGATGATGGTATTTCAATACACTTTCGTGGCGATGTTACAAATGTACATGTTATGCCCCAAAAAATAAAGGCAAGCCAGACACAAATGAGTACATGTAGACATGTGCATGTCTTACCTGTCCAGCCTCTTGGCCTACAACTCTGTTTAGCAGTTTGATCAACACAGTGGGGGCTACTGGGTTCATACTGTAATGATACAGAATAAAAATTATCATTTCAATCAAAATGTCTACAGTACCATAGATTGATATATTTTTGTAAGAACTATAAGATTTTTCATTAGTGCTACAGATTTATCACCCCTCCCCCTTTCCCCCCATCAGGAAAAAAAAGTATTTACATTTTTTCACTTCTGAAGCATGACTAAATTGAAAATTTGTAATATTTGTACAGTGCAGTATGGCAATGTGTTATCAAACCATGGATTTCAAATGAAGCTACTTCAAGCTACTACAAATCTTCTGGCATATATTATGCTATAATGATATATTTATTAAATATTTCCAAGGTTATTATTTACAGCAAATAATTTCAGAAGATTATTTTCTCTTAGGAAAAAATACAAATATTTCCGAGCAGGGTTTCACTAAAATAGCAAGGGAGAAGACACTGAACAAATTATCCTTTACTTCTTAGCCACAACACTAAATGTCTATGTACCTAATGCAATACTATGCAACAATACACTGCCAGGAGTTCCTAAGACAGTGCAATGTATTTGCTAATAAAACATTTCAAAACATCACATCAAACAATGAATTTTTTTTTTGGTCCCACCTAATGTTAGTAATATTCAGCTGCTGCTGTAGATCTTTGGGAAATAATCTCTGAATACTGGATGAATTACTGTTTGATTCACTCAGGATAAACACCAGTGGGCAATGACCATTGTAGACATACTTCCTGTCAAGAGAAAATAAATAACACCTCACACTGTAACCTAATTTCGAAACAGCCAACTGAATGAGACAGGGCATCATTTTTTTCTGTGTGTGGCTTTTTATAACACCAGTTTTGTTGAGGAAGACAAGCATCAGATTGTTTTAATCTTGCTTCAAATGCATTATTTATTTAAAACTGCAGTCATTTTCCTCCCATTATTAGACTTCCCCATCTGTACAAAATTGTTTCCAGGTGCAAAAGAACACTTGAGTTAGTCAGTGTTAATACTACAGATTGTATTCATTCTTCGATTAATTATGAAAACAGTGCCATTAACTGCTACCCTACTATGTTTTGTCCTGTATTAATCCATTTTTTTTGCTACTTCTATAGTCTACCTAACAAATATCATAATTAGACTGAACAACAACAAGCTTATGCAGTTCTGTCACATCTGCAACGGTGTATCAATGCAAATATCCCAATATTGTTTTTTCTTCCTGCTATGACTAACCAACATCTGAATATTATTACATAAACTCACCTGAGAATCTCATGGAATTGAGATGTGTCTCTGAAGAAGACATTTGGCATGTCCTCAACAACTATAACATTACCAGCACCTTTGCTATTGCTGATTTGATTTGATATCACAGTGGAATGCTTCTCATTCTTTATGGCTGATCCAACAAGGTCCAAAGCATGATACTTGTTTGCTCGCAGCAAAAAGTTGTAGAAGACAGAGCTCTGAGACTGACTCATGTACACATCAACTTTTGACCTTTCTAGACAAAGAAATAAAAAGAGTGTATACCAAAAAATTTAAAGATGAAAAATGTTATTATCTCAACAAAAATGGGGTGATAAGATCAATGAAATTCTGTAATAGTGCCATATTGTATACTGCATAGGCATACAAATACAGCAAGGAAAAATACGCACCATGAATCTTCACGATGAATCTGCTAATGCATAAGACAACTGTAAAAAAATACTGTGGCCAACTGCCACTAAGCCTCAATGCAATACAGCCTGCAAGGATCAATCAAATATTGGAAACAACATTCAATAGCAAATGCTCCCCGTGTAAATAGAAAATATGAAGTATGAAGAACTAAATAATAACCTAATATACTCTAGCTTTGATGTACTCTCACCTTTGTCCCCAGTGGACCACTGGTCAGCTGCCTGTTCTGAGCTGCTTGACCATTCTTGTACAGCCAAGCCCAATTCAGCAGTTAACAACTGCACACAAGCTGTCTTACCAGCACCTGGTGGACCTGTCAGCAACAGGATAGGGGCTGCATGCTGTAGGAGGGGGAAAAAAGTACAAACTTAAAGTTAAGTATAGTATGTCACGAGCGAGTGAGCGAGAGTTAATAAGTGCGGGGAAGGGGACTTGAAGCGTGCGTGTGTGAGTGAGTTGAAGCTTAGAGGAGGCAAGATCTGAGTAGTCAGATCACTGCAAGTTAAGAAGTCCAAGGGGACAGACGTGAAGAAAGCAGTCGGGAGATTGTTGTGTTTTCCAGTGATGACTGGTAGGTTGAACTATGATTGATAATTATGATGATTGATGTACTATATTCTCCTATGACCATGATGTAAATAAGTTATATGTGAGGAATGTGAAAGTCATTGATTACTGTGTATAGAGATGTGCGCAATGAGCGATAGATGTAAGTTAGGATCATGGATTCGTAGCGAGTCTGAGTACTGTGTAATACGGTAGAGGTGTGTTACCGTAGAGAAGTGCAGATGTGTGGTGAGTGAAATGTGGACTGTTGTGTGTACGCTTGATGGTTCGTAATGAGTGGTGAAGTGGATAGTAATTGTATGGTGTTATAGAGATGTAATGTTATTCTTATAGGTGCCGGGGTCGGGCCGTGAGGCTACCCGTGGGGGAGAGACTGGTGCAGGGGATAGGCCAGCATAAGGAGATGCTTGGGTTGGGCAGAAGGCTACCCACAGGCCAGCTTGAGTGAAGCTGTCGCGCAGGACAGCGAGGGCCCATTAGTCGTAGCAGTCTGGCCACAGGCAGGGACGTATGAATTGAGATATTAGTGTGGTATTGAGATATGGGTGTGATGTTGAGATATTAAGGGGATATTGAGATATTGAGGTTAGGTTGAGCAGGAGCCAGTAAGATAGGCCGCAAGTAGTACATACCTTGATGTGAGGCTGAGGCCGGTGTATATTTAAATAAGTAACTATCGGGTTGTGGACCCAGAGATCGAATGAATGTTGGGAATGATGACCATTGGATGGTCTTTGAATTGAATAATGTAACCTATGTAATTGCACGTATATCTTTATCTTTATGTATAATAAATGTTTGGTTGTTCTGTTAAGTGTTATACTTGTCTGTTCGTGATTGTTGTCCTGTCATAATCAGTACATCTCCCAGTCTGGGATTTGTTACATAGTATAATTATAACATTTCAAATATGGCTCCAATTAAGAGTCTTAGTACTCTAATATTCACAACAGCATTGCATGAATTCCTTCCATATTGGTAACATTACCAAAGCCCATTCAATTCTCTACTTATTAAATACATTACATTCCTGAATTGAATGCATCATATGCCATGGATTACCAGTGATGACCATTTACATACAAAAAGGATTAGAAAACACAAAAACTTTAAAAAGGAAAAAAATAAAACAACAGACAATAAAATTCAATGAATATTGTTTTAAGAAAGTGAACATAATAAGAAACTAATTTGGATCATATAAATTCTGTTTCACTACAGAGATTGACTAAAAGGATTCTTCTCTATCAAATGTTAAATTCTGTTATGCCATTATTGTGCTTAACCTATCATATTATTTTTCAGAGAAGAACATCTTTCCTGTCTCTCGTATTCCTTCTTTGTCCCAAAATTACATTACCAAAACATCCCTGTTTTCTGCTCATTTCTCACCCTGGAAATAGGTCTACTGCTGGTTTTACATTTCAGCCATTCTGCAATTTCATCCACTTTCTTCTTATGGACTGCCAGTTCTCCCTAGACAAAAGATAGATTATAAACTGAAAACATATACATGTGACGACCAAAAAAAAAATGAAAAGCAAGACTCCCAAAATAATATAGATTGACCATTAAAAAAAAAAAAAAGCATTTTGCAATCATTTACTTCAATATCCTCAGCTGCCTCTTGCGCCTTAGAAGTGTTGAGGGAGACGCAGGGATCTGTAGTGTGCAACAGATGCATCACCTGGTGGGGATATGGTATTCTGTAGGTGTCTTCTTGATGTTATTACTTCATTGTCATCCTCTGGGTTTTCTGCGATTGCATTTCAGTGTGTACGGCACATAAGGCAGTGCGTTTGGTGGCATTTTCTTAGCAGGTATCCAAACCATTTCACTTTAATTTAAAATAAAAACCATCTGCTTGCAAAACATGATACATCACTATGTTACTGATAACTACCAGTTCAAAATAATTTTGAAAGTCAAACAATGATGCAAAATATTAGATCATTAGTTCATGGGAAAGTGGCTACAAAAGACTACATGCTTTACTCCCTTGCATAATGTCAAGATAATGACTATCTCATCAAAGTTTCGCCAGTTGTACAAAGGTACTAAGGCAGATTTTGAGACAGTTCCTTTCACCGAATGACAATGTCTACAGAATCTAAAATTTATCACTCTGAAAATTACATGTGGACTGTAGTTTTTGCCAAATCAGCAGAACTTGATGCAATATTCAGAGCAACAATGAATTGCATATTACTATAGTTCTTACCCTCGTCATGGGTTTGTATTTCTCTGACCATAAGTCTGTATTCAGGGCTGCCTTCAGAGATGGCTGAGACTGTGTCTGCACTCGACTGTTCAATCGATGCACTGACTCTCTTGGACGCTTCCTTGTCAGTGCCTCCGATGCAAAGGAAAGTAAGCTGCTCTGGATTCCTAAACAAAATATGCTTACATGTAGAATAATCTAGAAACTGATAAAACAAAGACACGGTCTAGTCATGTTAGGCTTTAGTAAATGCACAGCTGATGTGCAAAAAAGGATTGTATGTACTGTATCGGAAATAGATCATACTCCGGTGATTTGTACTGCAAAAACTTTAAGGTCTACTGATGAAAATACTTTTCGTTAAGAAAGTATGAAAGAGCAAAAATAGAAGCAGCGGAAATGTAGTTATACAGATCTCTTTTGAAAATTCATTGGACTGACAGAGGGACGGATGAAAGCATTTTGTCAGATCTGTCAGTCAAACGACAACTGCTCAATTTCATCAACAAAAGAAGGCTTAAATATGTAGGACAAGCAATGAGAAATAAGAAAACAAATCTCATGAAAACCATCCTGCAAGGAAAAATAGAATCAAAGAGAAAAAGAGGAAGCCCATCAATCACATACGACAGCAACTTCAAGGATGTCAGCAACTTATCAGTGCAAGAAATAAGACAGAAAAGTGAAGATCGTAGCGGATGGAACACCGTTGTGTCCTCATGCGCGAAGGCAAACTTCGAAAACGGAGACGCCCACAGGTGATGAAAGTACAGAAGAACATTTCAAGACCAGAAACATTTGAAATATTACTAACCTGTAGATTTTTTGGTGGCTGACTGTCTGGACGTATCATGATGCTCAGTAGTCTTTGGAGTATTTAGTGGCTTTTGTGACATTGAAGGATCTGGGCCAAACCCATCAAATGATGAGGATACCCACGTCATAGGCTTCTAAAAGTAAAGTTCATTTAAAAGCTATTAGGATAACATACACATCTATGTTATGTTTCTAAGGATAGGTAACTAGCTATTCTCTCTCTCATGTAATTCTGACAGCTGTTTCACCAGTTTCTGTCTATAAAGTTATTCATATTTACGAACTAGAACAATGCAGTGAAAAGAAAAATATAAAGCTGGAGTACAATGTCCAATTTCTGCTTAAATGAATAAATGTACTTACTGAGGTTAACATAATTTACCAATTTCTTCTGCTCATGAAGTAGATTTCAGTGGTTATATTACTTTTTCACAGACTCTGCAATTAGGCTCTGTAAGATTGCAGTTCACATAATTATTGTGTCAGCACATTCACATCTTTTTAACTCTCAGACTAGAAAAGCAAAGATGATGAAAATATAATATTAACATTGTTAGTCTATTGTATGGCAACAACTTTTTTCGCTCTCGTCAATATTACTGTCACTAATGTCAGTCAAAACTCAAAAGTAACTTAACAAAACAAATTACCTTTTTGGGAATGACTTTGACTATGACAACATCATCATCATCACCATTTGCATCGTTACTAGATCCTGTATTTACACTCATAACTTTGCATTCAGATCGGATCACTGATACTATCTGCTTGAAATGTAAGAAGAAATTTTATCAGCGACATTCTACCAGATCATCAAATTATAAAAATCTCAAGAAATACGACAAGGATAATTACAGGGCAGACAGTCCATTGAATGTAGATCATGCACAACAACACTTTTTTGAGATGATCTATACAAAAAAATGGTTTTATTTCAAGCAAACAAAATAATGAAAGCATAAATACCTCAGACCTCATAAATCTTAAAAATACTTTTTCTTTTTTTTTCTGAATTTCAAGCTTCAAAATCTTCACTAAAGAGATACTGACTTTGCTAGTGGTATCTAATAACTGCACAGAGCACAGGTGGAAAGGTTTTTAAGCTTCTTAATAATCATCAGGTTATTAACACAGCTGAATGCAGAAAGACACCCCAACATGCAACAACCTAACGATTATCTTCCACACCCTGTAATAATTTGAGGTATGGCAGAATACCACAATATTATATCACTGCCTTTCACTGACTAGAAAACACAGACACCAGGTTCTTTCTTTAACCAAACACTACATATGCTGCCACATTAAAATATGATATATAATTAAGAGAAATACAGAAGAAACTAATAAAAAAAAAAAAAAACTGAATGGTCACAGATTATATTTTATGACATGACATGATTTTTTGAGTCTTTGCTTTTCCATTGGCCTTCACTGAAGAGCCACTGGTACTATGCGACTGCCCAAGTTTGCTGTCTGACATAAATGACCAAACTATGATTGATTTGCCTAATTTTTGCATCCTCACCCAGACACATTAAAGTGGACAAAAAGAAAAGGTTGCATGTTGCAAAGCCCCGCGTGAGAAATAAAACCCAAACAATACAAAGCAAACTAAAGAGAAGACAGATACACAAATTTTCGGCTTTTGCCTTTTTCACTTAGAGATGTGCAATCTTACTTCCGTCGCCTTCGATTGCAATACCATTTCATGAATCATAGCTCACAACGTCATGATGATAACCCTTATTTTGCAGTCTGCTCCATACCATACCGATACGTGTAATTACATCCCCTTCCAGACTCTCCCCCCCAACATATACACACACAAAAATGCAGTATGAGTTATGAGATCTTCTGATTATTTTTTCAGCAGTAAAACAAACAACGGCATTGAATGGCTTAGACCTGGTCATTCTGGTCAGCAAACTGTTCCCTGTCTTTATCTTGACCACAATTTATTGTGTGACATCATCAATCGATAAAGTCATTCTCCTGTGTATGATGTTCAAATGCAAGACTGTAGGCCTACTGCGTTATCTCACCTTGCTATCAGTTGCGTGGAATTACTATTACGCAGTGTAACAATGCCGTACTTGTCGCCCCTCCCCATCGAGTGTTGTGTGTGAATGTGTAAACACTGCAGCCATGTATTTGAAGTACTGAAGTGCTAAGAACTTCGTGAAAGTGAGTTTTAGTGAGGCTTTTGTTCCTCCAGGGCCTTACTATAAGTTTTTACTTTTGAATACATAGTCATGTGATGTTTAGCGAGCATTACACAAGTGTGTAATGGTCAGGTATGATGATGACCTTAACAACACCAGAGGAATAAAGAACAGAAATTGTTGAGAATTTCAACACATGGACAATAAAGAGAACTAAAGGACACAGAGGACAGAATGGAAAGACTGTTCTTTCATGACTTATGGCTTCTCATGTGACTGATAAGTCCTATTTTTGCCCTGCAGACCCTTCCGCATAAATGACAAGAGTGCTCCGTTGGTTCAGTACCACTGGGCCTCTTCTTGCGCCGTTCTCTTTTTTTGATAGCCTGCTGGACTCTGTCAGCTTCCCATGCTTTGCTGCCTCTGGTAAGGGCCGCCCTCCAATTTGCACGATCAAGCGAGAGCTTTTCCCACTCACTCACATCAATGGCAAAGGCCTTCAGTGATTGCTTGAGAGTGTCTTTGTAACGTCTCTTTGGGGCCCCAACATTCCTCGTTCCATTGGAGAGCTCAGAGAAGAAGATTTGCTTAGGGAGTCTGGAGTCGGGCATTCTGACAACATGTCCTGCCCAACGTAGCTGAATTTTTTTCAGGTGGCAGAAGATGCTCAATTCCTTGGCACGATTGAGGACCTCAGTGTCTGGAATTTTATCCTGCCATTTGATCCTTAGGATCTTTCTAAGGCAGGCCAGATGAAAGTGATTTGGCTTTCTGGCATGCGATTGGTACACTGTCCAGGTTTCAGCCCCATAGAGTAGGGTGGGAAGGACCACAGCATTGTACACTTTCAGCTTAGTGTCTGTGCGAATGCCGGCAACATCCCATACTCTCTTTCGAAGCCTGCCAAATGCAGAGCTGGCTTTGCTGATTCTTGAGAGAATTTCAGTATCAACACGAGCCGCGGAAGACAGTGTACTGCCAAGATAAGTGAAGTTCTCCGACACCTTCAGAAGACTGTCATGGACTTTGATATTTGGGGTCACAGGATACTTGCCGTCTGGAGTAGGCTGATGGAGCACTTCCGTCTTCTTTGTGCTTATTGTGAGGCCAAAGTTGTCACAGGCACTAGAGAACTTATCAACACAGTTTTGCATGCTATCCTCATCGTGTGCCAGAAGTGCACAATCATCAGCAAATAGTAGGTCACAGACTTGAGTACTTTTGGTTTTGGTTTTTGCCTGAAGTCTCCTGAGGTTGAATAGACTGCCATCAGTTCGGTACTTGATGCTTACCTCTTGAAGAGGAGAGCTAAAGGCTTCTTGTAGCATTGCAGAGAACATGATGCTGAACAGAGTTGGGGCTAAGACACAACCCTGTTTTACCCCATTTGTGACAGCAAAGGGCTCTGAAACACTGCCGTTGCTTTTGACTGCAGCTTGCATGCCATCATGAAACTGGCGCACTATTGTGATGAATTCGGGTGGACACCCAAACTTCGCCAAGATTTTCCAGAGGCCTTCACGACACACTGTGTCAAATGCTTTTGTGAGGTCAACAAATGTGATATACAGCGCTTTATTTTGTTCCATGCATTTTTCCTGAATCTGTCTGGCAGCAAAAATCATATCCGCCGTTCCCCTCTCTCTACGAAAGCCACATTGGCTCTCGGGAAGCAAGTCATTTGACGAGAGGTGATCAAGAAGGCGATTCAGAAGCATTCTTGCCAATATTTTGCCAGCAATTGAAAGTAGAGAGATTCCCCGATGGTTGTCACAGACTTGGCTGTCCCCTTTGCTTTTGTACAGATGGATGATTGAAGCATCTTTGAAGTCCTGTGGCAGCTTCCCTGCTTTCAACATATGATTGAACAACTCGGTCAACCTTTCAATAAGCTTTTCTCCACCGAAGGCATACACCTCAGCAGGAATTGAATCCACGCCTGGTGATTTGTTAAAGGACATCTGATTTGTGGCAGTTCGGGTCTCATTTGCTGTGAATGGCTTGGCAAGAGCTGCATTAATAGGAGTCTGAGGGAGGCGGTCAATGGACTCAGTATTTATATTTGATGGCCGATTTAGCACACCTCCGAAATGTTCTGCCCAACGCTGAATTATGGCATTCAATTCAACAATGCGTGTTGAACCATCTGACGCAAGAAGTGGCGTAGTGCCAGAGCGGGATGGTCCAAACACAGCTCGGAGGCTCTCAAAGAACTTTCTAGTGTTGTTTGTGTCGGCATATTTCTGAGTTTCTCTTACTCGCTCTTCTAGCCAGTCATTTTTCATTTTCCTCAGCTTCTTCTGGAGTACACCCTTACATGCACGCAGTGCATCAGCTTTTGCTGTGGAAGAGGGGTCACTGCAGTGAGCTTGGATGAGACTATTTTTTTCTTTGATGAGCACTTTGATTTCATTATCATTATCATTGAACCAGTCCTGGTGCTTGCGGACAGGAAAACCAACTGTGCTGCTGGCGCAAGAGTGTACAGTCGTATTTAGGTCAGTCCAGCTCTGTTCAATGTTCTCAGGGTCAAAAGTCACGCAATCCAATTTTGAGGAGAGTTCTGATGAGAGCTCGCTCTGTTTCTCAGCTGAGCAGTTTTGAAACATTTAGGCGTTTAGGTGGCGCTTTCCCTTGAGGGCGTCTATTGCGCCTCAATGTTAGTCTGAGCTTGCAAACAATGAGTCTGTGGTCAGTTCCACACTCGGCACCACACATCGCCTTTGTTACAAGGACATCCTTTCTGTCAGTCTTCCTCACAATGACATAGTCTATGAGATGCCAATGCTTTGAGCGGGGATGCATCCATGACGTTCTGTTTCTCACGGGGAGACTAAAATTTGTGTTGGTAATGAACAGGCCAAATTCAGAGCACAAAGTAAGTAAGCGCAACCCATTGTTATTGCATGAACCAACTCCATGAGGGCCCAAAACATTTGGCCACGCTGAGATTTCGGAGCCAACCCTAGCATTGAAGTCCCCCAAGAGAATCAGCTTATCAGCTGCCGGGACAGAGCATATGACAGATTCTAGATCAGAATAGAACTTGTCTTTGGCTTCATCTGGGTTTGTCATGGTGGGCGCATATGCGCTAATGAGGGTGGCTGACTGGCTTTTCCCAACTGGGATCCTGAGTGTCATTAGCCTGTCATTTATTTCAATTGGCATGGACTGCAAGTTTCTGACAAGGTCATTTTTAATTGCAAACCCAACATCATGCTGTCTCGGTTCGACTGCACCCTTGCCTTTCCAGAAGAAGGTGTATCCACCACTGAGCTCTTTGAGTTGGCCACTATCAGAGAGTCTGGTCTCACTGAGTGCCACTATGTCCAGGTTGTACCTGCTGAGCTCAATGGCAATAAGTGCAGTGCGTCTTTCCGGGTTGTTTGAGTTGTCCTGTAGTGTGCGTATATAAGATAAGATAAGATAAGATAAATTTTATTCGTCCTTGTACAAGGAAATTTGTTTTGATCATTGAATACATAACAATACAGTTACAGAAGCAGAAAGTATGATACATAGCGCACACACACACATATATACACATTCCAGGCTCCTAGCCTGAGTAAGCTGAATTTCTTTTTGTTTCGACCGCAAAAAGGGATCCCCACTGGTCGCGGTATACCAGTCAGGGTGATGTGAAGTGGGCTTTCTTTAGGGCACCTTTTCTAGCCCCTTCCTCAGTTGAGGTGAGCAATGCTATCCTTAAATAAGACTGCTCAGCTACTGTGGGTGCTGCCTCCCCACGCCTCCACTTCAATCGACGATGAAGCGACCATAGCCCACAGCCACCAACGTGTAGGTCTGTGCTAACAGCTTCCAGTCTATCCAAACCTGCTGCCACCGCACTCGCCCATCGCCGTTGGAATTTTGAGAGGAAAGAAGACGAGACAAAGATGAAAGAAGACGAGGTGAGTGTTAAGACTGGCGCAAAGAATTTGTTTTTAGTGAGAAAGAGCTGCGCAAACATCAGACTCACTCTCTCGCCTGGACACAACTTATCCAAGTGGCAAGACAGGGTCAAGACGACTGGAAATGTATCCAGGTGCAGGAGGATGCCAGAGGGACAGTCATATTGCCTGACCGGCTGCCTGTAGGCTACTCCACAGCCTCGCAGTCCCAACTGACTAGGGTGAAAGACCAAAACCAAAGAACACCAATACTGGTGGATGCTCTGTGTCACGATATCCAGGCCAGAGTGACGGTATATTGCCATCTGCCCTATCAATCAACCACTGGCCTGCTGCCGCCAGTTTCGAAGCTGCGTCCGGGAAGTTTGCTCAATTCTTATTCTGTGATTTAGGCAAACAAGCCTATGACCACACCGCTACCGGGGGCCAATATGAAGGACTCAAGTACTGAGGGTCACATTGTGCCCTAGCATGTGGCCGTTGGGTTAGATGAAACCTCCTCCGCCCTGGCCGTTTGCACCGACAGGTGCACGCCCACTGATACCATGCTAGCGTACCAGTTCATGAAGCAGGTTGTACTGGATTACATGTTAACAGTAGCAGATTTTTCTGACCTGACAGGAAATACCTGACCTAACCTAATATATTATTATTATTACACAAGTGTGTACCAGAATGGCTCTATGTGAGCATGGTGGGCACACCGTACGGCTCGTGGTTCAACTGTGTGTAATTTATGGTCTATGGTATACCACATCTTGGCTGTACCTATTGTGGTTACGTCAGCAATCGATAAATTTACTGGCAATAATGCGAGCACCGTCTCGCATACCGTATTGTTGGCTGATATCTTTGGTCATTGGGGCAGAATCATGCAGGGGCCCCACCCATACCACTGCCACCCTCCACAGCATGTTTCTCGCTTGGTCAGGACAGACACATAAGAGGAAGGCTCTGTAGCCTACCCACTGCATCATTTTTGGCACCTCTACCCTCCCCCTCGATGGCTGCTAAGAGTAAAGAGTTGTTGAACAGGCCTGTGATGTGTCAGCGTGTTTGTGGAAACTGGTTTTCGCGGCCATGGCGCTGGAATTCAGAAGTTACATTAACTTACCTTGAGTTAATGTAGGACGAGAGCCCTCGATCAGCTCTACTACAGGAATTGGGGTAGTTCGAACTCAAATTAGCAATAAATGTTTAATAGAGGTAAAGAAGGAAAAAAAACTCATTTCAAAATTACCTCTATTTTGCAGAAATTCGAATTAGATAGAGTCTACCAAAGTTCGGTTTACTTTGCGATCCACTGTACTTTATCTAAATATCAGAGGGGTCACTTTCAATTTATCCACCATTATTGTTGTTGTTGTGTCCTAAGGTAAACATAAAACAGTATTCAAATTGACCCGATTGACCCGACAGCCGAGGTTATTGGCAACATGCGGATGATTGGCTGACTGGCCACTAGCTCTCCCCGCACAGGGCGCTATGCGGATGAGTTCATTCAACGCAGGACGGGGTTTAATCATCTCCTTATAATGCCTGCAGCCACAGAGATACTACATCTACTGCATGTGTGGTACAGACTGTATCTCTATATTTAATTAATCAATCTGGAACTCACAGAATATGCAGAGGAATTGGAATCACTTCCCTTTACAATCAACTTCAAGCTGGTCTAAATCTTCAGCATCTAGATTCTAGATTTTAGACTATTAGAAAAAAAAAAGTAGGCCTAGGCCTAGATCTAGATCTAGACTATAAAGTTCTCTAAATTTTCTGAGACTCCAGTCTCAAACTGCATTCATCATTTCTCAGTTGTTGACAGATTTTTTTTTACATGAATGTAGTTTAAAATTTGTCTAAAGTAAGTGTAATTTTTATTTGATTTTTTTTTCTGTTAGATGGGGTATATGCAGCGGATCGGATGCTGGACGCCGATGAAACAACAGACGTTAGGAAGCTGCTGGAATTAGGAGCTCCGGCTCGAAAGATCCAGGCCTTTGTATCCTGTTCATATGGTATGTATTTCCATTGTTTATTTAAGATAATATACTTTTATATGTCTCAGAAGAGAAATTTTAATAAACCACTCTCATCATAGACAATTCCACTGTTGCCAGTGTTGTTGTTTTTTTTTGTGTAAAATAAAATAGATAATGACTAGGCCTTGTTTCAAGTCTAGATTATGCAGTAAAAACTTAATGTGCATAAACCTTCATGTCAAATCCATCCTATTCTATAACATTAATGCGTAAATGATAATTGTAAGTCAGTATTTTATATACTGCTCATGGCGCAATGTTCATAAAATTAACAAAGGTAGATCAATTCAGTGATGTATGTTTACCTGCTCTATCCCTAATACTTTTGGTTGCACTTATAAATTTGTAAGAAACTTCGCAAAAAGTAATACTTCCAATTGTTAATCACAAAAGAACATGCACATTATCTTATTTGGTGCCGAGTTTCATTCAGTTTGGTTAGTAAATAGGCTAGAGGCGTAAGACAAAGAGCACATATCTTGCAATACAAAATCTTAAAGTGCTCCATTTCTTTGCCGCGAGCTCAATAGTGCTAAAATAACTTCAATTTGTGTACTACATGCTAAACCAGCCAATTTGGCATTGCTAAAAAAAATTATATCATGGTTAATGTTGATAAGGTCTAGGTTACAAAATCGACCAGTAGTTGGATACCCCAGTTGATAACAAGCTACTCCAGGGCTGCCAGGCATTACCCTTTTAGTAGTTGGATACCACAGGTGATAACAAGCTACCCCAGGACTGCCAGCAGCCCTGGGGTATAATTTTAAATATCTGTTGGTTGGTAGTCATGTTACTCTTATAATTATTTTAAGGAGAGCAAAGATTTCTCAAGTATTAACAATATTTTTTGTTTGTGTCTTGTCTTTCTTTCCAATTTTAGACAAACAGGTCAAAACTAAAGATTTACACAATCTGCGGCAAAAGCATGAGTCTGAGAAGGCAGGGGGCAAAACAGTTGAAGATCAGGTTTGGGGCATCCTGGAAACCATGATAAACAAAGATCCCGGTGCTCAATACAGTGTTTTCACAGAGGGGGGTACGGTTAAGATAATTTTTTTGCAGACATCATACATGAGAAAAATCTTTGCGTCTTATGCTGACGTTTTGTATATAGATAGCACGTATTGTCTGAACTTAATGGTTACCCAGTTGTTGTTTTTATGGTTGTTGATGGGGATAATGTGGGTCATTGTGTCGGTTATGCATGTGTGAGAGATGAGAGAATGGTGACTTTGTCTGTCTTGTATGGTGAGTTTGTGAGGATAAGTGGTGTTAGTGTGAAGACTATTGTCGTCGACAAGGACGCAAGTGAGATTGGAGCTGTTAGGCAGACTATGCCTAATTGTAATATTGTTCTGTGTCGTTCCCATGTTGCCAAAAGTTTAAATGATGCTGTGCGCAAGTATTGTGTGAAAGGGGAGCAAGATGTTATGGGTCGGTTGGCGAGAAAGATGTTGATGTGTAGTGGAGAAGAAGAGTTTTGGGCAGCATTTACAGAGGTGCCAGCAGGACAATTGAAAACTTACTTAGAAAAAAACTGGATCCCGGTAAGGCTGACTTGGGCCAACTGTTTCACAAAAAATGTTACCACCTGGGGTAACAAGACCAATAACTTTGTTGAGCGCCATAACAGGGCCCTAAAGACAGTTGGCTCCGCCAAAACCAGCTTGCCAGCATTTTTTTCCTCACTGCTTGCATACCACAAATCAGTAGAGGTCCAAATGCGCAGAAAAGTGCAGGATATGCATCTTAGGACTAAAGTGTTCCGCCCTGACTTTGACACAGCCAAGGATATTTTGACTGCAGCATATTCAATCCTTACACCTTATGCCTGTGAGAGCATTAAAAAAGAACTAAATAAGCTCTACAAGCAAAGGGTTGTGTATGATGCAGACTCTAAGACCTTGGCTGTGTCAAAGAATGGGCAGGATGTAATTTACAACATAGGTGAGAGTTGCCAATGTGTCTATTTTGTAGAAAAGGGTTTGCCATGTTGGCATGTGTTGGCTTACCATCGATTTAATAATACAGACGCACTGGCTAACATCCCTGAAAGATACAGGAAAGCTCGATTGTTAGATTGTATGCAGGAAGTCGAAATGTCAAGTGGAGGAGTAGTCAGTGGTGAGGTGACGGTTATCGAGAGAGGACGAGAAAAGACTGAGTGGCAGAAATTAATGATAATGAAAGAGTCAGTGAGAGAGATGGTTGCTGTTGGGCACAGATGTGGGCAGCACATTTTTGACAAGCGATTACAAGTCATAAAAAGGATAACAAATTTGTGGCGTGAAGGGTTGGATGATGATGTAAATAGCTGCTTGGAGAATGGTGATGCCTACATAGACAGTGACATAAGGGTGTTTAGGGATGATGGTGGAGAGGTGTTTGATGATGTTAGACAGGAAGAGATGGTTGATGATGTTAGACAGGAAGAGATGTTTGATGATGTTAGGCAGGAAGAGATGGTTTATGATGTTAGTCAGGAAGAGATGGTTGATGATGTCAGACATGAGGAAGAGATGGTTGATAATGTTCGACGGGCAGACATGGTTGAAGATGTTACACAGGAAGAGTTGGTTGATGGTGTTATACAGGAGGAAGAGATGTTTGATAATGTTCGAAGGGCAGAGTTGGTTGATGATGTTAGACAGGAGGAAGAGATGTTTGATAATGTTCGAAGGGCAGAGTTGGTTGATGATGTTAGACAGGAAGAGGTTGGTGTTAGGCTGGATGTTGATTGTCTTACTCGAGAGAGAAGAGAGGTAGAGGTGGTTGGCAGTGTTGGTCAAGGAGATGAGAGTGTTCATGGTGCTGTATTTAAATCTTTTGGTGATATATATGCTGTCAGTCGTAACTCTAAAGCACCAGCAGGTGTGACCTTCATAAGATCAAAAACTAAAGGTAGACCAAAAGGAGAAGGCTTGACCACTGGGCACTTCAGTAGAAAAAGGAAAAGAAATAATTCCTCTAATGCTAAAAAGAAGAGAAAAGTGGAACATGAGGTTGATAGTGTTGATCTAGAAGAGGAGGTTGGTGTTGTTTTACATCAGGAAGTTGATAATGTGCATCAAGAAGAGTTGGTTGGTAGTATGAGACAGGAACATGGTGAGGGGGGGATGGTTGATGGAGATACAGGCTTTATGGAAGCTGATAGTTTTGTTTGTCCGATAAAGGTGAATGATAGTGGATGCCCTGCTAGAAAGAAAAAAAGGTTCGGTTCCTGGACAAAAATAATTGTGGTGTATGTGAGGAGGAGGAACTTGAAAAGAATTTATGCGATGATGGTGTTTTTATGGAATGGGTTTGCTGTGACAAGTGTGAGCAGTGGTTTCATCTGTATTGTATTGGTGAAGCAAAAGAGCCTTCCTCTTTTGTTTGTCATTTGTGTAAAAATGGGAAAAAATGTTGAGAATGGATGAAGCCCACAATACTGTGTTTTATTGGTCTGATTGAGTGAAGAGTTAAACTTCACCCTCCTTTTAGTTTAAAAAAGTATATATATGTATTTTTCTTGTTAGACTTTTGTCGTCCATGTACCAGTATAAGACTGATTCTATGAAATCTAGTTTTAATTGGGGTAAATTTTTATGTTTACATGGAGAAGTAATACATGTCACAAACAAAATATTTAAATAAGTTCCCTGAGAAATTACAAAAAGATTACAGGTGGAAGTTTGAGGCTTAAAAAAATGCTAATATTTTTATGTTATGGTAGAAAGTCATGTAAATATTAACGGTAAATACTCAGTAATGTCTCATCTTCTGTTTGGTTTATCTACTTTCTATGTAAACAGACTCTCTGTATTGCTTTTCATTGGATGATAATGTTTTATTAACATATATATTATTCTGTGGGTTAATTATGTTTGAATGTCAAACATACAATACTTATTCTTGAATGATGTTTTATTTTCAAATGTATAATACTTTTTTTGGATGATAATGTTTTATTGTCAAATATATATAATTATATACATTATATATTTATATTATAATATTCTTTTATCTTGGATGGTGTTTTGATGTTACACGTTTATTACTTTTTCTTGAATGATAATGTTTTGATGTTAAGTACGGTATAATATATATAATATATATTTAGATACCGGTAGTTATCATATTTGAGTTAGCTAAGCTATTTTAACTCAAACAGATCGTGAGGTTGTAGTTTATTGTCGCCTAGGTGGGATATAATTTTATTGTTGTATTTATCCTTGTGGCTTAGTTTCTTTGGATTTGTGATGTCAATTTAATTGCTTAGACATAGGCCCTACCTGAACTACAGTGGAGTCTGCTTAAGATAAACCTCTCGGGACCAAGTCAATAGTTTATTTTAAGCAAGGTTTATCTTAACCATTTTCAAAGGAAACAACATCTCACATAAGAATAAGAGGTGGATAACATACACAGTACTTATAAACCGCCTGCGTGACCCTCACCTTGAAGATAAACCCAATGTATAACACCATGTGCTGACGCGCGCCTGAGAGGCAGGTGGGGAGGAAGGCTGGGCTAATCATAAATTTAGTGCGTTTGGGATGTACTGGACAAAGGTAGTGAAAGCATGGCCCATCCCAATGTAAACTCCCCTCCCCCTTCCACACACATGGCCCTTTTACATCATAAAGACTGCAGGCAGTGCTGTGAACTCGACCTTGGCTTTATAAAGCCACTTTTTAGTAAGTTTGGTATGAATCGCGTACCGGTTTACACTTGCGGGCCGATAAGAAGGGTTTATTTTAAGCAGAAGCTGTGTTTTTGGCGTTTATATTAACCAGTCGTTGATTGGTAATGGTAAAGAAGAAAAAAATCGGGACTATGAGAAAAGTTTATTTTAACCGAGATTTTATCTTAAGCGAGTTTATCTTAAGTGGACTCCACTGTATTTATTTCTAAACATTATTTTTTATGCTTTTGAGTTTTTTAAATAACCTATGTCTGCTAGTGTTTCTTTATGAAAAGACTTCTACTTCTAGAATTTACTTAGCGCTACTGTCTTAACAATAGGACACATATAAACAGGTGTAGAGCAAAACATTTATCCATGTATGTATTAAATCATCTTTTTTTTTTATTTAACTAGGGTGGTGTTCTATTTGTTTGGTTTAGTTAGGTTTCTCATGTATTGTATGTATTGGCTGATTTTTGCTTATAATTAGCAATATCAGTATTGCCAACCTTGCTTGTTGAGGATCGTGACATGTTTCTTGTTAAAATAAATAAAAGAAATTTATTGCTTTAAAAATATCTGGTTTTTGGCATGTTTCTATGTTTGGTGTATGTATACAAGGTTTTTATGCAGTTTGTTAAAAAATTAATTTGGGCAACTTGTAGTTCGGTTACAGAACTAAAATCGTTAGTCCTTTCAATGCACTTTCAAGTGTGTTGTGTTGATATATTATAATGATAAATATATACCATACTGCACAGTGTAAAGTATACTACTACTAGCACATTCAAAATATTCAATGTGAATTAAAATTCAAACTACGGCTTTGGTTTATGGTCTTCTGGTTATGGTACTTGTATTGATATTTATTGGACACCTTTAGTTGTCCTGTTTAAAAAATCAAAGAAGTCGATTTTGTACTAGGAGTTTAAAGACTGATCACAGGGTCCTTTCCATGCACTTGTATTTTAATAAATAAAAAATAATAAATTTCTTGAAATTATCAAAGCTGTGTTGAAAATTGAAATCACACATTTTGTACTGAAATATGGGAAAATCATCTTTGTGCACCGACACATAGAACACTGTAGGTTACTAAAAAATAGCTACTTGTTTAGCGAGTCGCCAGATAGCGCATTCAACTTCTAATTAGAAGGGTGCGGGTTTGATCCCAGCACCTAGTAGTAGTAGTGATTTTTAATTTTATCCCATGCCTAACAGGCTCTACACTCCGAGATAAATGAAATGGTTGAGTGAGTATGTATTATAAGCAATCAAATAAACTTGTTTGGGAGCTCACCAAGTCGAGTACAGTATATTACAGTTGTAACTCAACACTTAGTAATGGTACCTAATTTAGTAATTAAACTTGAAGTAATTTAAACAATACAAAGCCATATATAATGTATGTTACAATTCCAACTGGATAAAGTTGAGAGACTGCTTTTGATGCTATTCAAACGTACTGGCAATTACTAACTTGGCCATAAGTAATCTGCATTATTGGGTGTAAATGTAATACAAAAAAAAAAAAAAAGATTACAATGTCTTGATTAGTAGTAGTAGCCTACTTGCTATGATTTGCTTCTCAGGCAATCTCTAAAGTATAAGGATAATTTGCCTTGAACTGGAGCACCAGATTAGTCTCTAGATCTACTCTCCTAAAAAATAAAATTTTCGGTTACTCCATAAAATAAACCATACACAAACATAGTGATCAACAACATCAAGAAACAAAATAATCGGACTGTTTTACTTTTAGAGGGTTTAAACAGTGTGTAATGGCGAAATGAGGGAACTGGCAAAGTAGTGACAAGAAGTGTTGCAGAAACTAAATATATAGTACACAAAAAATTTGTGACAAAGTGGGGTAATCGAAACGAATTATTGTCAATCTCTTGCCTTGGTGCCTCAGAATATTGGTCTAAGTTTAGTCTTTTGACTAAGAAGGCTTATGAAACTATACCAGTTTAAGACCTGCACAAAAACAGGGACTTAGGGAAGGTCAAACATCTTAATGTTCGTATACCAGAATCTTGGTTTCCATAGCCAATTAACAAATAACAGGGTTTTAATGGGAAAAAAGCATTCTAATCTTTTTTAATCAGAGACTTGCTCTTCCTAGCCAATTACCAGGGACTTAAGGAAAGTAAAGCATTTTCATATTCGTAAACTAGAACAGCGATCTCCCAAGCATCTAGGATTGTGAGACCAAAATCCTGGTCTCCTTAGACTCGGGACTAGAGAGACCAGAATCCTGGTCTCCCTAGACTCGGGACTAGAGAGACCAGAATCCTGGTCTCCCTAGACTCGGGGCTAGAGAGACCAGAATCCTGGTCTCCCTAGACTCGGGGCTAGAGAGACCAGGATTCTGGTCTCCCTAGCCTATGGTCTTGGGAGCAATCCTGGTCTCCCTAGCCTCTTCCTTCTTGAGAAGGGTAGCCTTTCAAAATGAAAGTAGGCCTGCGTGTAAAGAAAAGAAACTATAACTTACTGCGGCGATGTTTTACCAATTAGACAACTGAAGCAACTAGTGTAAGGTTTGAAAGAAGTGATCTCCCCTCCCCCAAGTAAATAGAATGGAAAAACAAAAAATTACGCGACATCACGGAAACGAAGAAACCCCCGGTAAATAGACATGGGCTTACAAGGAACGGAAGGCTGTGCTATCCGCCTTGCATCTTTGATCATTCAACCGTTGTTTGCTGATTCGGAAAAATTGCAGAGAAATATGGCAGGAATACCATGGGCTCATATTTACAATTTCAAATATCGCCAAAACCACATAGGCTATTACATAATTGATGAACTGTCCACAATGAGTATGTAGAAAATCGGTTTTAAAAAATAAATTATGGGTGTTTTGTCTCGTTTCCAATAAATATAATCTCGCCTCCTTTGTCAGTAAATTAAATAAACGATTGTTTCAACGGTTTGTTCCGCAATATTAGTTTGGGCGATACTGAACACATTATAAGACTATTCAGTCACTATTTTCCGATGACAATAGCCATTTGTGTAGAGCTTATAGATCTCCGTTCAACTTGCAACATTTCGATAACTTTCTTCGTTGCAAGCAATGAAATTTTTAATTATCTTTTTAACTTTTTGACTCAGTAATAGTTTCACGAAATACAAGTAATCAGAATAATGCTCTCATGCATTGCCCAGATGAACTAATCAAGTTGACATAAGTTATACTTTTTAGTCTGTACATAAAGATGGCGACGATGTAAACAAATGCGCCAATTTCGAACAATGAAAGTGCTTGTAATCATTCATTTATGAAATGGCTACGTCTAAAGTCCATTTCAGTATTATAGATATAATTATTACATTGGTATCACTTACAACATTTGTTCTGGACGTGAGCACAGGTAGAATTTGGGGAGGAATTCCTTACGAGATCCGCACTTTTTGATAAAAAACCCTAGATCTATAGCCTATATTTTTTCGGTACTTATTAATTTTGTTAGTTTATCCAATTGTCATTGGAAAAAAAGCAATGTTGGGGGCGTGAGGGTCTAGTCAGTTTGTATCAATGGGCGGTAGTCAGATTGACTACTCAGGCGAAAAGGGGCTGGGGTAGTTGTGTTAGTTTCTGGTCTTTGGCGCTTTGTCGGCAACAGTGCGGATCTCGTACAGAATTCCTTCCGATCCCTCAACTATAATAATTCTAGATCTAGACTCTAGATAGGCTAGAGCTGGATTCTAGATCTAGATAGAACTAGTAGATCCAGACAATAGAAGACACATGCACCAAGAGATTGGAGGCAATGGTTCAATCCCCTCGTTCTGAATCATTTGCCGGAAGGAATTCCGTACGAGATCCGCACTGTTGCCGACAAAGCGCCAAAGACCAGAAACTAACACAACTACCCCAGCCCCTTTTCGCCTGAGTAGTCAATCTGACTACCGCCCATTGATACAAACTGACTAGACCCTCACGCCCCCAACATTGCTTTTTTTCCAATGACAATTGGATAAACTAACAAAATTAATAAGTACCGAAAAAATATATAGGGTTTTTTATCAAAAAGTGCGGATCTCGTAAGGAATTCCTCCCCATTTGCCAACAATTATTAGTGATGGCATGAACATGAAGAAGATGAAGAGATACAAATTTCTGAATTACTAGATCTAGATCTAGATCTAGACTTAGTAGACTCTAGATCTAATAAAAAAAACCAAACATTAGGTGTGATTTGCACAGTGAACCTAGCCTAATCGACCAGAAGAAAGGTGGACAACTTCCGCACAATGCCACAAACTGACCACTTTTTTGTTTATTCCTGTCTTTCCTAAATCTGTTTCTACCCCTATCTCTACTCTAAGCCTGGCCTTGTCAGATACCCTAGACCTAAACCTGATCTTCTCATTCATCCTTTTATAACCTTTCCATTGCAAAGAAGGAAGGAATGTAAAGTGATTGGGACATACAGAACTCTTTCTGAAAAGTGTGACTTCTTGGGAAAGTTCCTCATTCCTGTAGCATCAGCAGTCATGGACAAATGCATGCCCCGGCCCCTAGCCCTAATCTACATTATTTCAACCAGAAAACTACACCTTGCTTAAAACCTTTATTAGAACTAGACAGTTAAGACTGGCTACATGGACCAAATCCTGGTGGAGCCAAACTGAGTCGATATTTTGATTTAGTGTCCTATTAATTATAGATGGGTCAGTGCCAAAAAGCTCCAATAGAAACATGGACAGAGGGACTGAAAAATGTACAACACTCAAAGGGGAAAAGAGACACATTCTGTGACACTTTAACCATCTTTGTTTTAGAGTTTACAAGTTTTATGGCTGTAACTGTTCTTGATTTGGTGAAATGGGATGATTTTCACATGAAAGTGAAACGTGTCGGACATTACTGTCGGACAGAAAAGTAGCAATAAAGTCACTAATATGGCAAAGAATGCAGATTTCACCTGTAATTGAGTGTTAAAATCATTACTGTTAGCCAAAAGTTTCAATGATGTATCAAAGAGTGCACTTAATGCACAAAAAATGCTGCGCTTTTGTAGTCACAGTAACGTCCGCCACAAAAGGCAAAATTAAAGTTTTTACAATGTTGTTAATGAGGACAGATTTTATCATGCACTACTGCTCCTATCGAGACTTGATTTAAATTTACTAATTTTAGCTGTTAATTTGGATTTATAATTGCTACTATAAAAATTAGCTAACTTTATTTGTTTATTTTGTGTTGGACGTTACAGGATGACAAACATTGAAAAGTAATGTAATTCCCCATTTTTAAGCAAGTATTTAATGGTTAAAATTAAATATGGTTGACAATACAATGGACATAATACTTCAGTTTGCATTGATAGCCGAGATAATTTGGATGGGACTACAAAAATTAGATGACTTTATTTCTTTATATTGTGTTGGACGTTACAGGATGATAAACCATGAAAAAGTAATGTAATTCCCCATTCTGAAGCAAATATTTACTTGTTAAATATACAGTGACCATACAATGGACATAATACTTTAGTTAGCAATGGCAGCCAAGATAATTTGGATTTATTTTTGGGATTACAAAAATTTGATGACTTTATTTTTTTATTTTGTGCTGGACGTTACAGGATGACAAACCATGAAAAGTAATGTAAATCCCCATTTTTAAGCAAGTTTGTAATTGTTAAATATACAGTGACAATACAATGGACATAGTACTTCAGTTAGCATTGACAGCCAAGATAATTTGAATTATAATTCCAGTAAAATCAAGGATAATGCCATCATGATTATAGAAACTCTAGTGATGGTGGCCATTCACAATGCCAGATTTCTCATTTTTCATCCTGTTTTCATTGCTGGGACTGGGAAAATGTATTTTTAGGGAACATGTTGCAAATAAACTTATCAGAGCAAGAATCAGACAAAAAAGAGACCAAAAAAATGTTGGTCATTACAAACAGATAGAGGAACGTGTCGGACGTTACTATTAAATATAGTGTGACGACAAAAATTTCAATTTCTCTGGAGATTTGTTGTTGCATTTCTTCATCTTGAAAACACCATCCTGTGCTCCCCATATGAGAAGGACTACATACAAACTACAAAAGACCTGTTTAGATGGACTGGGAAAATGAAATGACTGTATCCTTGCAATGTGGCTGGACATTACGGTGTGACTACAAAATACATGATTTCTCAAACTTTCTTTGTGAAGCCTTTGTAGCTGAAAACTGACCAGCCAAAGGCAACAATTGCCATTATTTGAAGGGTAACATGTTATTGGAACACATGGTTAACCTGCTATTACATTGAGGTATTTCACAGTAGGCTCTTATTTTTTCATTAAAAGCATGACACCACAAGTAACGTCCAGCCACTTTTTTTAAAACTAGCAATTATTACTTTCTAAGCCCATGCCGAAACTTTTTTTGTTCAGTATTGTCATTTTCATTTATCACTTAAACAAAACATACCTGCCAGAATCCACAGATAAAGCAAAATACCCTTTTATTTTGGTTTTTCTGAGGTCCCATACATTGTGTCCATTTTGAAAATGTAAAAAATCAGTCATTTTCCAAAATCAAATTCAAATTCGAAGAAAACGAGAGAAACAACTGTGATCATCTTGCTCATGCAGGTTGTTGGATCAATTTTGAATAACCATGCACAAAGAAATCACAAATCGGAGCAAAAATGACTGAAATAACACGATCACAAAAAGGTATATATATGTGAAAAAGAGAGCTTTTTGTCATTGACCCAGATACATTATAATACAGTCGACTCCAAATAAAATGAAGTCGCTTTATATGATGTTCTTTCTGTGTGATGTTTTTCTTTTTTCCCTTTCTCATTGCCTCATTTCCAAAGGAAAGAAACGCTTAGAATGACATCATAGAATCTGTCTTTACTCTTTGTGCAATCTCAATCTCATTTTCAAGACCGATAGAGGAAAAAAATGCTTCTAAAGTATGATTTTCCTAATCTGTGTCATGGTCAAATGCACGCAGTCATCTTTCATAATCGCTGTTTCTCTGTACAACTCGTACCAGCCATTGCTCTGTCAATGCCTCGCCATGCTTACACCTGTTATGTCACCTACCCAGTGTGCGCCCGAGGCGCCATGCGTACGACTGGATGTGGCCGCTTTGTCCATGAGTGTAGGATTTTACAAATTTATTCTGCTGGCATCACTGATCCATCCCTAGCACTCATGCGAGCTCAAATATGTTGCCATGTGTTATTCGTCAGGTGGATTGATAATGCAGTTTAATATTAATAGTAAATGATGCATTGACAGCCATTCAGATGTTGTAAGATTCACAGGGCAACTGATTTTAGTCAAGTCGGGCATTGCGAGCGGAGGTTACGATAGGGAGAAAGAGCAAACGGGTTACCCATGTGGAGGTACCGTAACATGTGTGGCCACAATTCATTTACTTTTTTTTTAAACTACGCAATAGAGATTCAATTGTTTTCATGGGATATGGAGCAAAGACAGTCGGCGCCAGCAAGTCCACGAAGGTGTCAAATACTATGCTCACTCGGTCACCGCAGATGGGTGATGTTTATTGTATTAGTTTAGTCTCAGTGCTACATGATGCGAGTGTGACTAGCGGGAGGGTGAAGAAGGGAGGGGGACTTATAATCTAATAGGTGGTAGGCGTCCATTAACGCAACTTTCCGATTATGACATTGAAATGCCAGATTGGGCTGACCAGAATACTTTTAAAGAATTAACGTCAATATTATCTTTAAAGTTTTATTCAGCTCTGTCGAAACTGTTCCACATACACCTACCCAGGTCTTACAAAGTCAGGGATCGCATTGTACACGAGATACCCTCATGTAGGTGGGAGGTTTGGATCCAACACTACATGTATAGTGTCTCTTTGGGTTTGATGTCTTTATGTTGACTTTCAGTTTTCATCTGGATGGATCTAGTAAAGTATATACCATCACTTTGAATGAATATATATATTTTTTAAACAGTAACCCTTCACACACCCTATACACGTAGACCTACACACAAACAATCCCCTTCCCTCCTTTAAAAAAAAAAATCACAATCTGCCTATGCTTAACATGATTTGATAGATAGTGTGATGTTATTTATTATGTCCCTGGACATCATTTTTAAGCAATGTCGACAGTAGTGTCTCTGAGAGCTACATGAAATCGTTAAGTGTCTTTGACGATATTTTATGATTTTTTTTATTCATATCTTATACTTATAGCGCAGTAAAGATCAAGTTTGCCATTCAAAAAAGAATAAAAATGTTTGTATGTAAAGCAGGTACTAATTGGCAATTTTACACTCGTTTGCAGTGTGTGATACTATTTTTCTCTGTCCTTCTACAGATGCACTAGTATGTATTCAGCTTCTGCTCAATGGTCAGAACATATGGGGTTGTCTAATGGCTGTTTTCATAGTAGTGCCTGCAATCCTGATGAGTGTCTTCAGCCTCACCTGGCACATCCATGACAAAACAGTAACCCCATGTATTGTTGGGTCACATTTATTATTGGTGGCTCCAGCTGAGAGGCAAGTTTATCTTAAAATTAGAATCTAACTTAGGTACCGTACCTGTGTGAGTTTTTGAGTTTTATTATTATTATTTTTTTTTTTCTGAACCTGAGTGTTAGATGCTGTTATAGAATGACTAAGAATGCATTGTGATTTTTGGTAATTACTCATGGCACATAATCTATGTGCAAGGGAAAAAATTTGAACTAGAATTGAAATTAGTTTACTCAAATCTGATTGTTTGTATTGACCCATTGATTATGTTCTCACAGATATGTGAATGTAATTCGCCTTGGTGTGAACTCCTACAAGTCTAGAAAAGTGGTATTCACACAGAAGGCCCTAATGGCTCAAAGTGATGTATCAATCCTTCGTTTGATCGAAGCATTCCTGGAGGCGGCTCCCCAGCTTGTGCTGCAGCTTTATATATTGGTGTATCACAGAAGTGGGAATTGGTTCACTGGTTTGTAATTTTTATGTTCACCTTATCAATCTTTTGAACACAATTAAGATACAGTATATCATTTGTTTGACAGTTAACACTTGTTATAGTTACGGGTCATTGCATAAGAATGCACCATATTAACTGCTGCCAGCCATGACTATTTTGATTTCAGCTGAAGATTGTTTGTTTGTAAACACAAGAATCCTGTTAAGACCTGCATGAATACATTCTTTAATCTTATCTGTTAACATGACAAAAGGATTATGTACATGTGTAATGTAATATCATTCAATATAATAATATAATTAACTAGCTTATAATACTCGGGTATAAATCTTTTCTCAGGTGTCTCAGCTGGTTGCTCTTTGGTTTCAATGACTTGGGCAATGACGGCATATTGTGATTCACAACGTCGAGCACACACTGCACATTATCGACGTCGCCTGATCAGGCTGGTATTACACTGGGGGTGGCAGCTGTTTATGGCTGGTGGAAGAATATCTGCATTTGTATTCTTTGCTTGTGCACTTCACAGCTGGGTGTTTGCTGTTATGGGTATGTAAAACAAGGTTCTGTGAAACTTTGCAGTGGAGTCCACATAATTCAAAGTCGTCGGGAATTGGATTACACTTCAATTTACCAGAATTCGATTTGTAACCACTGAGCAGAGAAATAACCACAATCATGTTGTTTGCCCCATACGAATACCATACCTGTAATTACATTCCCTTGGGGACACAACCCCCACCCCCACATACACGCACAGAAAAAAAAACGTATAGGAACCTGTATGAGTCATGAGATCTTTTGATTATGTTTTTTTCTTTAGAAGTGACTGTACCATAGCGCTAAAGCAAAAAAGCAGCATTGTATGGCCTAGGCCTTGTAGTTCTGGTCAGCAGCCTCTTGTTCCTTGTCTTTATCTTGGCCTCATGTATTGCGTGTGATGTCATCAATCGACAAAGATATTTTCCCATGCATGATGTTCAAATGCAAGACCTTAGGCCAACTTTGTTGTCCCAACTTGCTGTCAGCGGCCTGGAATTACTATTATGCAGTGTAACAATGCCATACTCGTCCCCCCTCCCCATCATATGTATTGTGGTGAATGTGTAAACACTGCAGCAATGTATTTACAGTACTGAAGTGCAAAGACCCCTGTGTAGGTGAGGGCTTTTTTCCTCCATGGCCATACCATAATTTTACATTTAATACAGACACTTGAGTTGTATAGCTTAGTGAGCATACGTAAGTGTGTCATAGAATGGCTCTAGGTGAGGATGGTGGGCACTGTAATTAAGGCTTGTGGTTCTACTGTGTGTAATTTATGTTCTACTGGATACAATGTCTTTTTGCCACCTGTTGTGGTTACGTCAGCAATATTGATAAATTTACTGGTCATAATACGAGCACCATCTCACGCACGTGTATTGTTGGCTGATATCATTGGTCATTGGGGCAGAATCATGTTGTGTGCAGGGGCCCCACCTGTACCACTACCACTCCCCACAGCATGTTTCTCGCTTGGTTGGACAGACACGTAAGAGGAAGGCTCTGCAGCTTATCCATTGCATCATTTTTGGCACCTCTACCCTCCCCTCTTGATTGCTGCTAAGGGTAAAGAGTTGTTGAACAGTCCTGCTTCAATGTTTTTTGGAAATTGGTTTTTACAGCCATGGGACTGGAAATCAGAAGTTACATTGAGGATGAGCGCGCTTGATCAGTTTGATTTATCAGAATTGGGGCAGTTCGAACTCAAATTAGCAGTAAATGTTTAATAGATATAAAGAAGGAAAAAAAACAACTCATTGAAATCAACTCGATGTAGCGCAAATTCAAATAATCGAAGTTTGGTTTTCATGAACTTCACTGTATTTCACTTATAATGGCATTGGCTGAAGACATTTTTGCAAAGAGGGAACTCTAATTTCCAGTTTGTGCTGAATTTTATTGTAAGAAGTGTCTGCACTAAACAGGACTTCTTGGTCCTTACATCTAACATGATATAACCTCTATTGCACATATTATACGGAACAAATGCAGGGATGCACACATTTGTCCATACTGCTCAAACACAGGTTTGCTTGCTGGGCAAGACAAGCACATTGGGAGAAATTTCAAGGAATATCTGGTGAGAGGTGTAATTGCTAGTAAGAGAAAAAGAGAAATATAATAATCATAATGTGTTTGATGAATAATCATCCAATTAGGGAGGGTAAGAAGAGGGATGCCAAAGGTAAGGATGATTTTATTTGATTTCATTGTCTTATGCAAGAAGATTTAGAATGTTTGTATTGATGTACTATATTTCAAACTTGGTAGCACTGAGCTACGGATATCTTTGTTGCTAATCATTTTGATTCTATTGTTGCAGGTGGTCACTGGCTGATTGCATTTGTATGGATATCGGTAAGAGGCACTGATTTTGGAGATGGGAGTTGTGAGAGATGGATGTTCCGACTAGTGTGTGGTTTCATTTACATCTTTGTCTTCCTCAACCTTAATGATGGATCTTCAAGATGGAGACTAACTGCATATTATCTTCTGGTGTTGGTGGAAAACGCTGCCATGGTTGCTGTTTATGTGGCATTAGGAGATGACTCAGATATGATCCTTACTTCCTGCTTAGTGGTGTTTGGAGGATTTTTTATTGGTAAATATTTTTATCGCCGTATTGACTCACACTGTGAGAATTTACTTAGATATCATTATTTTCAACAGTTGTAGTGTCTTGTGAGGGAAGTAAACCTCAGATAACAAATGCAATTAATCTGCAGTGTTGATTTGTTCTTAGTGCAGCACTATCACTATTCTCTAAGTTCATTATTCATACACAGGAATGGCTCAGTTTGTGTCTTGTATGATTCAAAATAGGTGAGATTTTCACCTATCCAAATAATGGCAAATTATCAAATGCTTCACCTTTGATTACTGGTATTTGTAATAAAGAATATAGAACATATGCTGCACATGTTTTGAGAGACTCAGTTTTATTTGTACTTTTGGGAGGAGGGGTGAGAATTAGAATTAAATGTTTGAAGACTTTTTACACTTTTTTCTCTGAGAATTCCTCTTCAGAAATTCTCTTGTTCCTGTAGGACTACGGTGACTTGAGCAGTTTGCTGCAGGACACTTTTTCCTTAGCCAACTCTTTCTTTTTTTTCAGGCTTGATGTGTATGTTGGTCTATTATGCATTCCTCCATCCATCTGGCACAGCTAAAGGTATTCAAAGATTTTTGAAAGACAGTGGAAGGACAACCGATGTTTCGCGTTCTTTGGTAAGTTTTTCTGTATTGAAACTGGTAATATTTCAATAGGCCTGATGCGTTCTTAACCCTAGACCTGCGGGAGGCCACTATATTGGCCTCCACGCGAGACACGGGAGGCCGTTATTTTGTCCGACACGCTTAACCGCGGATCCTGCGGGAGGCCACATTTTTGTATAGCAACGGTGCGCCTTGCGCTTTGGTTATTCGGTTGCCAAGGCTGTCGTTGTTGTTGTTTTTTTCACGTTTTTTTTCCACACTATTTTCGCGTGTTTATCTATCCTGTCACCCCTGCTATATCTAACAAAATGGTATCGTCCGATTACGTTTATTACGATGCAACTATTTGCAACTATTCGTCATACTCGTGTAATAGTACTGACGGTCTGAAATTTGAACTGGGGAAAATCTTGGGGAAACTTTTACTTTGATGCTGGTTGTCGTCTACATGTGAAATGAGAAGAAAGGGGCCATGTGCGTATTTGAGACGCCGTTCTACGTCTGTAATTGTGAATTCCGATGTAATGTTAGGGCATGCTGCATAAAGGCGTCTGTCAGTAGGTTTTTCATCAGGGAAAACTGGGAGAAAATGACCGACTTTGTTGTTGGTCGTTGTCTTTATTTGATGTGGTAATTAGAGAGATATTGTGTTCCTTTGATTAAACCGCTTTTCAGTATATGTATGTGCTCTAAGACCTGGAACTGGAAATCAAATCTCTCGCTAAAACTAACATTATAGTAAGTGAACGCTTTACATAGTAGAGGAGGGAGAAGGCAATGTCACGATACATGTGGTCAGTAAATTAAGCGAATGGCTTTAAAAAATAATTTGTTCACCTGAATGGCCTGACATAGGGACAGAAAAAGCGCAGAAGTCTTGGGAACATGACAAAACATGTGCTAAACGGCATGTAAATGCAGAAAATTCTGGATTTGGGGCCTTCCATTTCACAATAAAACCTACTGCATATCATCACAAGTACTTTATCCAAATATCATAGGGGTCCCTTACGATTTATCCACCACTATTGTTGTTATTGCATCCTGAAGTATACGCGATACAGGTGTTCACACGGACCCGATTGACCCGACCGCCGAGGTTATCGGCAACACGCGAACGATCGGCTGACTGACCGCTGGCTATCCCCGCACGGGGCGTTACATGGACGAGTTCACTCAACGCAGGACGAGGGTTAATATATGTAGCTTTTATAAAATCAGCAGTGACTTGTAATGACATAATTGTAAGAGATTTGACAGACTGAGAAATATTTGAGTTTCTGAAGGATTCTGTCATGTACTCCAGTGTTTACACCTACATCATGTCTCACAATTGTAATAGAAGACTCTACTGGGAGATCCCTTCCATTGAAATTAATAAAGAATAAAGATAATTTCTAATGAGAGGTTTCGTTTAATTAATTTCACTCTTGTCTTCTTAAAAAATGGTTCATTCTGGTTTTATTCTCTTTCTCCAAAAGGGTGGAACCACACCACAAGTCTACAGCATAGAGTCTCCTAACCCATTAACAGTAATGGAAAGCACAGGTATTGATCTAAGCCTCAACACAAGCAGTTCTCGCAGCTCTGCCATTACCACTCAGCAGACATGGATATTTGACAGATCATCTGAAGGTTCACAGTCAACTGAAAAGCCTACCAACTTATCGAAACAGACTTTACAACTGGCATGGCAAAGTGGTATGGGTTCCTCATCCGGTAGCTCTTCCATTTCCTCTTTAGCATCAAATGGAAATGGTGCTGAGCTTGGCAAAAGGACACCATCTGTAAAGTCAGAAAACTCCCATGGTTCTGTTTCAAGTAACAATTGCCTACTTCCCCCAAAGCTGAAGAGAAATAATTTGAGTAAGTCTCCAAAAAAGAGTTCAAAATCAGACGTTAAAGGTTTAGATTATTCGAAACGAGAATTATCTGGAGATATCAGTGAGAATGATAATTTGAATGTTCAAAGTGCTGGATCCCGAAGTCCAACTCTTAGCCGTAGCTCCTGGGCAAGATCATCTGATCATAACAGACAATCACTGGTTATGGAGGATTTTACTGTTTTGGGCTTTGATGACTCGTCCTCACTTGATCGAAGGAATAGTGACTGCAGTTCATTTAACAGCCAGCTCAGAAGCTTGTCCCCTTTAAATGCCTCTGGTATGTGGAAAGATCCAAATACTCGACTGCGAGCAACTATTGCTGCAACCGTGGCAGCAGCCACTGGCAACCCATCATCAAATGAAGGGACCCCTAACAGGAGTCAGTCAGTTTCATCTTACAACTCCACAGTTTCTGTTAGTGAGGATAGTCTGAATTCAAGTCACAACAACATATCTGCCCTGAATCATAACACAGCTTTTATGGATTCTGCTTCAAGTTTCAAAGACAAGTCTGAATGTAGTCAGGATGCCTTCCCCACACGAGATGCTTTAGTTTCTCTCCCTGACATTATTGAGGCACTTGAGCAAGAACACATGTCAGATTTTGAAACTCAAGGCAGCTGCTACCAAAAATCTGCTATTGAATCTGTGATTGGGCAGCATCTATCTAATGAATGTGATGCAAGTGAAAAAAAACCCATAGCCAAAAGTCCAGCAGCATATTCTAAAGAAAGCAACAGTCCATATCCTCAAGATTCAACATTAACTGCCAGTAAATTAGAAACAAAAAGGTCAACTTCATATATTGCTTCTCAGAAAAATGGTTTTGAAAGTCAAAATCTAGGTAATTATGATTCAATGAATGTTCCTATTGATCTAAATACAAAATCTCCACCAAGAAGAAACAGAACTGTTCCAAAGTCACATGAAGAAAAGAAACATAGTGGTGATTCTCCTTTCTCAGATCAAGAACTATGTTCTGTTATGGCTAAATCATTGCAAAGTTACATAGGTGGAACATCCAGTGGCTCGCAAAATCCCGAGCGAGAAGGCCTTGCTTTGACCTTAGAAGATCTACGAATAAGTCGAGAAACTACTCCAAGTCAGAGCCCATTATCAAAAGCAGCAGATGATTCTTGGAAAAGCAGAAGCGCCTCTTCTCTTTTCCATGACAGCACAGAATCTTCTCCTGTCAGCTCAGCATCCAAAATGAATCAGGCAACAAGTGTTGGAAGAGCAGAGGCTAAGCTGTCTCCAAATGCCCTTCGGCAATTGGATGATGCTTCTGAAAAGTTAGAAACTCTTGGTCTTGGTGTAACTTTACATGATCCTGAGGGAAGAGCATTAGCTGTAATACCTTCCAGTCTTGCCTTGAAGTTTATCATGGAAGCCTATGGATCTACCACAGTGAAGAGCCCACATATGATGGCATCATTATCTCAGAAATCATCTCATGGTACTCCTTTCAGAAATAACAACTCCAAACCAGGCCAAGGAAAATTCACTGCTGATTCCTCTTCTCATGGCAAACGCATGTTGTCTAACTATGTAACATCCCGGAGTGATACAGTTTCATTACATGAATCGTCTGGAGAAAATCGAGTACCCTCTCTCAAAGCTCATCTATCATCATCTGGCCCAACCAAACAACATGTTGATCTGTCGAAGAACTACCACGAGAGCAGACCAAAAGTTTCTGCTGAAGACCTACACTTCAGAGAGAAGTCCAAGCAGTCACAAGCAAGAAGTGGAGTATCTATCACCAAGAAACTAAATGTTCATTTCAATGACTTTCCCATATTAGAATATGAAAGTTCTCCTTTCCATCAGAGACATAAATCCCAGGAAGCAGAGTCAGACTCTGGTTCTGAGATTGGAGGCTATGTGGCAGGGCAATACTGTCCTCCACTTTGTGGGGATGATGATTCTGAAAGTGAAGAAAATTCAATTCAAAGGAACTTGGATTATGAGAGAAGAAGAAATTCATATGATCTGAATAGTATCAAGAAAGCAGTTCTTCACAATTTCACAGAAGGAGATAGTCCATGCAAACAAACTAATTTAGCTGATGGCAACGAATATGTGCTGAATTTTAATAGAAAACAATTCACCAAAAGCGATGCCGAGCATGAGAATGGAGAGTCTGCGTTCCTACATTTGCATCAGCTGCGGCCATCTTCATCAAAGAATAAATTTTCTACCACCAAATCTCAGCCTAATCTGAGGCATCATTCACCTGCATACAAATCTGGAAACAGCACTGCAGAATTAAGCATCCATGGGCTACAAGACAAGAATAGACTCAGCCAGAGACAAGATCATACTTCACATGGAAAATACAGCAGCAGAGATTTCAATCAGGCCTCTGTCATGGGTGAATCGAATGAAGATGAGCTTTATCTGTCTGCAAAACATGTTGCTGATTATTTCTCTGAAGCCCTGGATTCAGCATTAAAGAAACCGTGTTACCGCAGGAGACCACAGAAACACTGCTCTCAACCCCAACTTCATGTTTATAGCACACGGCAACCTTTACAGAGGCTGGACAACTCTCAATATGTCTCTCCTGGAGGTAGCACTTTCAGGACAAATGTACAAAAAAGAAAAAAAGACACACCAATCGGAGATCAAAGTTTCTTTGAGATATCTAATTGTCCCATGTCTCCGAATGAATTTGTGAATTCCTATAATTCTCAGGGTGTGCAAAATTTAAAAGACATCAGAGACTTTCCAAAGCAAAAACTGATGTTTGATTCTCCTGAAGGAGCAGACAGATCTCTGAAAGGCAAGGCTTCTGCCAGGCTACCATCAAAAACACACTAAACTAAATGAACATTGGCTGTTTAAAAGAAAAACGATTATACAAATATTCATCATTAATTTGTGTTGCTGACACAATCACATTTATTCTTGATAATTTAAGCTTTATTAAATTGTGAATGCCAACTGAAGAATAGTCAAAGGGTAGGTACTACAATTTTCTTGATTAAAAGTATATATATAGTTTAAATTCTGGATAACACTTCTTTATCCGATTTGTCACGAATGTGCAACGTATTTAAGCGTTAGCTTTATTAAAAACAGCTCTGCCTCGTACAGTGTCAAGATTTGATTTTCTCCCTGGTGGTGATATATCCAATAAGAAAGACTTCTGGTCAACAGGGAATATTAGGCTGGTTGTTGAAAAATGTATGAGTAAATGATATTGGTAATGAGTCACCCTCATAAATATAATTTGGACCAATCAATAATGCTACTGATATCAAATTTTATTGTGTGATGACATCTTTCTAGTGTTTACAATGACAAATATTTCATTGTCTCCTACTAGGGACATTTCAGTTTTCATTTGTCATCATAGTGAACCTTGCTGCCTTTTTCAGAAGTAAACTCTTGAGATGCGGCCAAATTATATCTGGTATATAAGCGCTTATTCTCTTGTATGTTTCAGTATATGTATACTTATAAGTGTGATCATTTTACCACGTTTAGGACATTATTAGATAAATTTTAAGATTCTTTGCAGGACAGATTTGAAAATTCAGTTTAACCAAAGAAATTTGTGATCTGTCTGCAGAGGAATGAAATTTGTTTCTTAATTTGTGCCTTTTCTTTTTTTCTATTTTATGGAATCTCCCTTACTTTTGGAGTTTTTTGGTTTTTGGAGTTTTCTGTGTGAATGATTTCCTGGTGCATTTACTAAAATTAATTTTTTTAATGTCAATTTTAGAAGCAGCACAATTTTAGTTGACAAATCATGTTTAATTTTATTAGCAGAGGTGCCCAGTGTTGCTCAGGATAACATGTTAATATAGTATCATCATTATTCGTATTGTCTATTGCTATCCACATTTTGTGTCAGTGTTAATTTACTTTACATTTTTATCTGTTTAGGCAAGGGAATTTTCAAAAGATGAGGAATGTAAGAGAGAAAGAAAAGAATGAAAGCCAGAAGTGTAGTTGGGTTTTTGCTGTGAAGAGCCAGAAATTGTTCAAATCGTTTTAATCAGTTAATGGCCAGCCTGTAATTGTTGGGGTCAAGCTGGACCTAAAAGGTGTATACTGAGTACTGGGTTAGTCTGTCAGTCTCTTGGCCTTTGTTTCGCTTAAGATCTGGGCTGCTGGAAAACAAAATTATGCAAAAAATCCTTTATTCTAAAAATTTGCAGACAATGCTGTCTGCCAAACTTTCACAGAATTATATTCGGTCTGAAAATCAACTGTGTTAAAAATTTTAAATGAAATTTTGCGGAAATGAGACCTAAATTCATGACACCAGTTTGGAGAGTTGTCTTTTTATTACATTAGACTTTCCATGTACAGTACAGGTACATGTACTTTGTGTATTTTGATGGCAATGCAAGTTCTTGCAGCTGTGTAAGCAATAATTGGCTCTTAAGGTATAGAACAGAGGCACCAGCATTATTTTTGTGAAACCTTTACAAGACACTAATGTTGTTTTCTAGTCTTCATTTTTTTTCCATTCATTTTTTGGTTTAAAGTAAAAATTATATTGAAACTATATCCCCATTTGATCAGTATGACTCATCATAAAAACTACACAGGCTCAGCCAAGTCACCTTTTTTTATATTCTAAGTTTTACCTGTATATTATATGCAGGATTGTACAGACAAAATATAGATTTCTGTAATATTTTATTATGTATTATATTGTATGTTAGTTTGGTACTCTGAAGATAGGAAATAACATGTGCCTTATGTTATATAATATTGCATGCAAAAAGTTTCATATTTCTTTGGTATCAGCATTGTACAGTAGTGCCTTTTCCAAAAGAGGTAATATTTATATTTTTTGATATTATTATTTTACCAGAGAAAGGCACAGACAAGACTTTGATTGCCATAGTTTTTATGGGCATTATACTATAATAGTTATTTCCTTCAATCACCAAATATTGACAGCCAGTGTTTCATTAATAAATATGTTCAGACTGCCATAAATAGACTGTCTAGTCATTGTAACACATATTTTATGATAATTGATACCATATTGCAAACAGTTTAAATTAAATGGCAAAATCTGAAACTATTTTTCATTTACCGTGACCAGTTTCATTTTTCAGACATCTTTGGAAATTACCGATAGTCTGCAGTGTACTTTTGCTGGCGTGACATTTTATGTAAAAATCAATATTTTAAATAAATTTTCTGTGCTACAATCTACCTAGTCATTGTAATACATTTTAAAGATATCTAACCAGTTTAAAATTCAAAATCTGAAACTTATTTTTCCTTTATGTCCTGAGTTTAGTTTTTCAGATGTCTTTTGAAATTACTGATAGTCTGAGGTTACACTTGTAGCCAGCGTCACATTTGTAAAAGCCAATATTTTTAATAAAATGTCGGTGCTTTAATGGAACCATAACAGAATAATATTACTTTGACTGGAATATCCTTTAGAATTCCATACAGCATTTTATATTGTCCATTTTGTTTAATGACCTTTTTTTTACCTGGCCTAGACACTTATTGTATATATGTGTAGCATTTTTGTGCATGTACAAGTTTGTGCATTTTCACTCCTGGATGTCATTTTAATTGCAATATTGGTCAATAAAACACAACATTAACCAGTTCAGTTCTGTCAGTATTGTATTTATATTGAAATATCAATTGCAGATTATTATACATGAAGTCTGAAGAGAAATGGAGATATCCAGCTTAAACCACCTCCGACATAAAAAATAATAAAAAAACAAAACACAATGTTTTTAACATTCAAATCTGATTTGCTGAAACAATTCCCCTCGATTAATCAAGAAGCTAAAACCAATTTTCCCATGACATTTGCCACAGGTAAAAAAACAGTAACAAATATCAGAATATGGTCTCACGATAATATTAATAATAATGTGCATCAATGGGTCCACATACACTGTTTCCAAACAGTTAATGAACATTTATGTCATATAATTCATTTAAAAGGCATGGTCAAAACTGCTATCCAAGGAAACTTTTAATACAATGAAATATAATTCCATTTTTACATATGGCATCCCATGCAAGCATCACCATTTCATGTTACAAATACAGTGCACTCTCCCGATAACGACATGGCTCGGGACCAGAGGTGCATGTCGTTATCGGGAACATGTCGTTATTCGGAGATTTTCAAGATGGCGGAAAAAGGGGTGTGGTTAGACCCTTAGAATGTAACGTACCAACCATAGTGGGTGATCAGTGGATCTGTTTCTTGGTTAATGTCTTTGTGTCCACATCAGCCAGAATTTGCAGCTTGGCATCTATTGTCAGTATCTTTCTTTTTTTAACAGCAGCTGTCGACATCTTGGGGTGCGTTATTGTTCTCGGGTGAATACAATCGATTCAGTGGTCAGCGATGTGATGACTGACTCATTTAATGCGCGTCACCCTTTTTGTTCCGACGACAATAGACACAGGTGTGTTTTCATTGGCCGATAACAAAGCGATCTCATTGGCCGATAACAAAGCGATCTCATTGGCTATGAGGTGCCTCTGGTAGGACATTTCATTGGTCGGAAAAGAAGTGTTTTTATTGGCTCAGAGAATGAAATGAAACTGACCGGAAACAATATTTTAGCTATTTTTATTTTTGTATCTAGCAAAGTCACAGCCGATTATTGCTAACTCAATGTCGTTATCCGGAGAGTGGTCTAAAAAGTATGTCGCTATTTAGAGAGTTTTATTACTAATAACATATAGTAAAAAAATCGGGACCGGGGGTCAATGTCGTTATCGGGAGAATGTCGTTATTCGGAGATGTCGTAATCGGGAGAGTGCACTGTATTGGTAACCTCCCATTTTTTTTCAAACGGTTTCATTTATTTACAGGGGGCTTCACATAAATGGGATGCAGCATGTTTTTTTTCCTTCTCTGAATTGAGCAAGTCAACTTCATAAAAGGCCACCCAAAACTGCAAGAATCTATTTTGAGAATTTTAGAGACCACTTAAATCAAATAATAGGCATCCTCCTTGTTCTTTCAGTCTTTTCACCCAGTTGTTCACCAAACAGCCAAACAGAAATTTAAAAAATGTTTTTGGTTTAATTAAATTCACATTCATTGAAAGATCATATCAGCTTTCCAATGACTTATGAAGTACAAACTCATACATTTGTTTCCTTTTCCCAGTAACATAAAAATTTATTTAAATCGATGTTATTTTCTTTAAAGCCATACACTTGGCTGTACACAAACAAATGGACACACAGGTTGATGAAAAAAAAACATCAGGTGTTTTTCAACACCATTTACTACAATGAATTATCCCAACGATTGGAACTATCATTTATCCTCTAAATTCAGTCTTAAATCCCTCTTGTTTATGCATGGAATACTGAAATTCACTTATTATATGGAAAATTAATTACATGTATCTGAAATAGTGTACCGAAGTAAGTAATTTAATAATGCACCATTCAAACATATATCACAAACTTCATATAAAGAACTAAACTGACAGTGTCAGTATCGGTACATAAAAGAAAACCTAAACATTTCTTTCGTTTTTTTTTTCACATTGATTTGTTTTGAAATTAAGTTTTTTTTTTTTCCAATACTCATTTAGTAATATTTTGTTGTTGTTTTTTTGTGGTAAATCAACAGTTAGGTTACTGCCACACATGCTGAAGAATTTTATTTCTTAAATATAAAATGGCTCCATGAACCATAAGATGAGGAAAACAAACCCTGGTATGTATACTAATGTGTTATGAAACATAAACAGAACTTGCAATTGTTATTCTTTTTCTTTTTAACCCTAGAATTAATAAGGGATAACTAGAAATACAGAAATAAGCAAAATATCTGAAATGGACATCATGACACCTTCAAAATGCCCCACATAAATTATTCATACTAATCATACTCAGCAGACCGACATTGCCTTAATGGTAAGAATTTTGTTCGCTAAATGTAAAAGAAGAAAATTTTATAAATTTTTGAAAACTGAGACACTTGTGAAAACAAATATGACCTGAAAGAACATGAAAATGAAAAAAACAAAACAAAAGCAAACCCAAACTATTTCAATAGATTAGATCTAAATTCTTCTATGTTCGGTGAACATAACCAAAAACAAACAAAAATTTTACTTAAGTCTAAAGAGACTGAATCATTACATTGTGCTTCCATAACTAACCACACCTTCACTTTAAAAAAAAATTGACATGACAATGAAAGTTCAAATAATCACAGCCATAAAAGCTTTAAAGATTTTTATGTACAATAACTGTCATGTTCACAGGATGCTTAACATAAGAAACACCTGGGAACCCTGTTGGAGTTCTAAAATTATCTAATAATGAGATATTTTCATACTTACTTTACATTTTCTGACAGGCAAATTGTCTCATATACTCATGTTTAAGCCTTTCACCAGTACTTAGGTTGTACTTGGACAAGCTGGTCAATATCGCTATACATGAAAATTTTTGATAGTTAAGAAAACAAATGTATGCATTTTTTTAAAAAACCGTATAATCTGTGAAAATTATGGCTGTGCTCAAAACAGCGCTGACCTGAATGGCCAATACAGATAATCATGTATTTCTTTAGCAGGAGTCAGCCTTGCTTTGGAAAATCTCTCTTAAACAGTGGAAAAGAAATCCCAGCTGAAAGAAAATGACAACCACACAATGACTCATTTCCTGCAGTAAACAATTGTTTACATTTTACCTCAAGTAAAATATGGCAGCTTTGAGTTGTTCTGTTAGAGACACTGACAATATGCTGATTTCCTCATCTAAATTAAGTCTATAACGCAATACTGAACATCTGCAAATCTTTACCTTTCATAATTACTTTGAAGGAAAAATATGTTTTACCATTAGTGTTTTGTGACACTTTCAAGCAGCAAGAAAGGCAAAATAGAACCACAATGAGCATAAAACTGAAACTATCAACTAAATAAAATATGTTTGTGCAGGATATAAGAAGACAGAAAACTAAAGGTGTTACTGAACAGCCACTGTTCTACTTCAAACTAAACTGTCTATGGACAAGATTAAAGACAATGCCTTTGTTGGTCTTGTTTATATGATGAATCATCTCATTATCTCACAAGTGGGATAGTAGCACAAAAGAAAAAAAATGTCATCCCAAACACAATCCTGTGGAAAGTACTGATATATATACATATATCACTAATACATGTACAAAATAATTCAATTCTATGAATATATGGAATTTATTTCCTGCATATAGGTTAATGTTACTCAATGCAAACCGAAATAGCCATCTCCCAAGTTCCTTTTATTTTTTAAGGACTGCAAGTGTGGGATCCGAGATACCACACTTTGATATTTTCATACCAATTTAAAAGAAGGCACATTTTAACAGCAAAAATACAGTGATAAAAGCACCCAGGCACATATCATTATGACTAGTGCATAAACTGTGAAATTCTGTTCTTGAATATCCAGTGCTTGTTATGACAACACTTTGTTGATTCTTAACATCTTTCAGCAAGAATGCTTTTACTAAAAACAAGTAGAACCAGAGGCCTTCAGACACTAATTTCTAATGCCAAGACAGCCTAATCGATTTACAATGTATTATAGAAGCTTCATGTGTGGCAATCCATAAACAGTTTTTGCTCTGTAGCATTTGTCCATCATTTGGGAATGAGCAAAAAAGACTGCAAAACAATCTCTCATGCTTCATATCATGAAAAAAAAAGAATGGAAAATCATCCAGGCGAGGGGTGTCTTGACTTGTATGGAGAAAACATACATGAAAGTGAATGTCCAATGAATGATCACTCCCAGTTTTCCCAATCATCATCCTGTCAGAAAAGGTGAAAAAATAAAAACAATTCATAAATTCACATTTCTATGCTTGAAGTAAATATTTGCTGAGACAAAAAAGAGAGCCAAATAATCATGAGTTTCCCACTTGAATATTACACATCAACTTTATTTGATTGAACAGCACCCAAGTGAAAAATCTTACTGATAGTGATACTGATGACTCTAATTATCTTTATAACACCCCCACTCCCCAAGTACTACCTTTTTTTTTTTGAATGAATAAAAATTACTCTACTGAATACAAACTACATTTTTTTGGTAAAAAGAGAAGATGGGTGGTGTTTTATCTAAATTATTCAAATTCAGCATTATATCGCAATAATGTGTTCTAATTCATAACCTGCCCTCACTTCAAACAAACCACTTGAATATTTTCTCATTAAAAAAATCTTCCATCATCAGGACTGAAAATCTTCATACATGGAAAGCTCTGAATTCCTTAGCGGCGAACAGGAAATGTATGTTGCAAAGCCTCAAGTAAAAAATAAGACAGAAGTAAACCCGTAATACAAACAGAAAAAACAAACAGACAAAATTAGCTTCTGGTCAAAGGACCTTCTTCTTATTGTATCGTTTCTATATTATTTCTTAAATGGGCTTTGCAACATACAACTTTTCCTATTGGCCAAATCTTGACTTTGCTTCAAACCAGTTACTGCAACTCACAGATTTTCTGTGTTTTGAAATAATATTCAGAATTCCATGCACCCATCCTTTTCACTTACATCAGCGTCCAAGTTTTCCCCCAGCCTTTTAGCAATGTCCTCTGCAGCTTTAAGATCCTCCTCTGTCACTTCAATGTCAAAGTCTTGTTCCCAGTCATCATCAATTTCTGGAACCAGATGCAGAAAATCATGGTTGGAAGCACATAATGAAAAGCTGAAGGCTGGATGTTTGTAGGTAAAGGTGTAGTGAACACATTAAAGAGTTTGCAAATAAATTAAGAAGCAGCACAATTTGCTATACAGAAAGGGCAAAGCATGTTTCAATTATGTGGGAGTATCGCAGGAAAATTACACCAATTATGGAAGACAGATTGATTTGATAATTCAATTTGGGGAAGTTTTATGCAAGAGTAGGTGAAAAAAAAATTGATGGTTTGTAAACATTTTTAAAATGCAATACATGTAATTGAGATAGCAAAGGAATGCAACAAAATCAAAGGGTAGGTGGCAATAAGGAAGGTTAGAATTTTAATAATAACCCAAATTGCATGAATTTAGTGATTAACAATGAAGAAAAACACATAAGCATTATTGGTAAAGAATTTGAAACATTTACAAGAATTTGATATTTCCAGTAGGATATCGCAATAGCAATTTTCAAGCTCATACATAGAGTATAATTTGAGTCCGCATTCCATATTTTATTTGAATTTTAATGTAACAGAAAATAGATCATAGTGAAAATAAATTTTGTACAAAACAGAAATTCAACAGGGAATATGCAATGTTATAGATGAAACCAATACAGATTTTATATTTCCTCCGAGAGGTTTTGAGTCATGATGATGTTTTTGATGGTTTAAATTGTTATTTCCATTTTTCCACCCCACCCCAAAATTTTCCAGTTGTTTCAAAATACAAGGTCAGGAAAAAAGCGGAGGAAAGGGAACCAACAACAGATATGAATTCAGTGGATAGAGGTGGGATAATAACAGAAGTCATATCACCAATTGATGTGTCAGTGCAGCCCGCATTGGCCAAGACAACACCAGAATTGCCATGAACGGTGGTAATAAACATGCACAAGAAAAAAATAGAAACAACAATGAAACATGTTAGCTTCATTAAAAAACCATCCCACATAACTCACTTCTTTTCACTGTACAAGGAAATTGATGAAAGGAAATGAAAAGACAAAATGTTATACAAATCGTACATCTGACCTTTGCAGCTGCTCTTTACTAAATGCTTCTGCCAAAACAATAAATCTTTCTCAGGATGTCAAGAAATAGGTCAAGAGGAGGATGGTGAAAATAAGGACTAACTATGCATGTCTACCCACTACACCACTACAATAAAAAGACGAAATACAAGCTAACCATGACGTAAATAAAATGTACAGGAAACAGAATCTGATAATAACAAGACTGAAGAGGAACTTGACATGAAAGAGAATTTCTTATGTTAGCCTGCAGTATGGAAAAGAGAATGCCAGTAACTGTATGATATCAGAAATTCCAAAGACATCAACTTTGTCATTAAACATTGACATCTTCTGAACCAAAAAATCTCCAAAATAAGCAAAATAAAAATTCCAACTCTATTGTAAAAAGAATAATACCGTCTTGCACTATCAACGCTTTGATAAAAGTAATTATCAAAGTACATTATGACATACACTTCAATGTCTATCAAATATGTGCTGAGCTGCAGTTAAAAGGCAACTGCATTTATTAGAACCATTATTATTTCTAATTATATTTATATTTATTTCCCTAAAATATGTTACAAATAGTCCTCTGAATAATTGTGGCCACGAGCACACATAAATGACATGCAATAATAATACAACTTTAAAGAAAGATAGGAATTTCACCTTTATGATCACTTGAATCTGAAGACGCCGGACTGTCTCTGTCTCCTACAACCACCATGTCCCCTTTAACTCTCATGCCAATCTCCTTCCCTTCACCTTCCTCAGCACTTTTAGCAGATGGAACAGAAATTTCAGGTGTCTGCACAACTTCAGTAGAGGAAAGTTCTGCATCTCCCAAGCCTGGAATTTCACTTGCTTGTGAGGCAGTTTGCTGTGGGGCTGGCATTATCTCGGATGCTTTCTCTTTAGCAACAGTTCCTAAATCATTTTCATTTGCTGATATTTCACTGACTTTTTCAACTTTCTCTTGAGGCAATGTAACATTGTCTGCATTTTGCACAGATGGTGATATAATAGATGCACTCACTGTACTTGCCACAGGTACCTGATTGGCTGGAGTTTGTGGAGATCCAGAACTTGAGCTAAAGCCTTGAAGTGAGGCATCTTGGCCTGAGAGGGGAGCATTGGTAAGCTCATTAGCAACCTCTATACATGCTGCAGATATATCTGGAGATGGCTCAGCTATGGGCTGAAGAGGCTGGGGATTCACAGGGGCTGGTCCCAAATCAGAGGCTCCACATGCACCATCAGCGGAAGTGACTTCAGGCTTAGTGCTGAGAGAAGGAGAAACATCTCCACCCGAGGCTGCACAGCTGTGCAGACTCCTCTGAGTTTTGTTAGCTTCTTCTCCTTGTCTGTAAACATCTGATGGAGATCCAGGCTCAAGGTTGGCTGTTTCTACAGACTGATATTCATTTTCTCCAGGGTGAGATGCACTAGCAGTATCAGTTGGTATGTGTAAGCTCCACAGGTCTGATGAAGGCTTTTGTGCAAGGAAACCGCTAGATTGTCCACTGGCATTCTGCATGTCTTCTGAACTTTCTACAAACATGTCCTTTGGTTTTTCAATTCCCAAATCAGGTTTTTCGGGGAATGATTGCGGATCACTTGTACCTGCAGCAAAAGCTGACATACTGGTTTCTAAGACAGCCACCAGTTTGCTCCCTGCCCCCTGTCCCGTAACTTCCTCGCCGGGGACAATTTTCATTGGTTGAACTACAATGTCTGTAGCATTGTCCTGGATGGGTGTAAAGTTTGAATTTTGAACATTTATTTGTCCTTTTTCTGAAGCCATTTTGGATGCTAAGGAAGAACTGGTTTGTTTCTGTGAGGCTTGAGTGGGAAGCTTTGCAGCATATGATTGAGGTGGTCTTGGCATTTTCTCCCAGTCACTATGATTTCCATCATCATCTTCCGCACCACTCCAGTCTTCATCATCTGCAAGAAAAACAAATCTCACATACAGAAAGTGCAAAAATGCTGTACAATGTAAACACTTCCATTATGAAGCAGTAAATGATATGATTTTGATAGATTGTGTTAAAAATTAAATCAATGTTATTTCACTGTACATGTTGCTCAAGGTAAGTGACGAATCACAAGAGAGATATCTAGAAATATCATTTAGATAAGAAAACTGTCTGAGTCATGAGGATTTAAGAAACTGATGTTCCTGAATAGCAAATCATGGCTACCACAAAAATATGAAGCTTTTATTTATCTCTGCAGATCCTGCATCCAAAATTGATTCACAAAGTCTGGCAAACTTCACTGATTATTACAGTTTGTAAACTTTGTTACTGCTCCTGAGACAAATCTTGAGATAAATAAGTATGCTTTTTCAGTCAGACGTGAACTCACTTGTCAGATGCCAAGCACAAAAAACTTTATGTTTATATAAGAAACTTTGTAAATTCATTCCCAAGCCATGATCAGTATTGTCATTTCTTTGTTGAGAGGAAAATTTAATACTGCTACTGTTATTTTCCACAGGAACACAAAGATCCATATTTAGAAAAAAAATTAACTCATAATTTGTTTGTTCTGCAAACATACGAAATGGATTTTTGACAGTACACCCCCCCCCCCCCCCCCCACTATACACCATACCATCCCAGGTGAAAGAGTCCTTTTTGGTTTCATCTGCCCGCTGCATCAGAGCTTTTTTCCTTGCTTCATCACACTGCAGCTGATGAACACGGTAAAAGTATCTCTGCCAAAATTCTGCATGGGATACTTCACTTGGAACCTTTCAGGAATAGACAAAAGAAAAAAAGATGTTAGATAGAATGACCAATGACTTATATCCTTGAAGACGCATTTAAAATCTTCATACAATTTACTCTGTGAGCCAAAGGGGATTACTACTATAGAAGCAATTCTTATGCAGGGATGTAAATGGCTTTTCAGTAAGAAGTAGAAAAATCCTGAACAGAAACTACCTATACTATATCATTATTTTCGCAAAACATGGCTGTAATGAATAACATCAACATACATTGGGACAATGATATTTGGAATTAAACTCCGAAAGCTAATGAAAATAAGCAAATTTCTATTGCTGCGTATGGAAACACTCTCAAGGTAAAAATGGCAAAACAGCAAGAATGAATATTAATTTACCAGCTTGGTATAAAGTGCCCTCACTTCCACCTTGGACACTAACAGCTCAGAGATTTCTCCTTTGTGTTCCTCCATGTTAAAACTCTCAAGCCACATATTAAACTGTTCTGATGGTCCTCTGGGAGGGTCAACATATGTGCTAGCATCCAGCTGTATTGCATGCAAACGGGCCTGCAATATAAAGCATTCATCATATACATGAACCATTTTACACTTAAAGAATGAGTCAAATGATGATAAGTTCTCAGAACAAGACTGTTCAAAATCTTTTGGTAAATCTCTGTTCTGTATAAATGTACTGCATTTTACATAAAATCTTATCAGACTCATAACAAGTACGGCTCAGCTGTAGATTCCATGTTTATCTTCAAAGACTTTAACTACACGACACCATGAACTATGTACTCTGGATCTTCCTACATCCTGTAATTTATGACATATGAATTAGTTACTTAAAATGTAAATGAAAACAAATCACCAGACCTTTCCCCTGTCATATAGTCCACTGCCATCAGCAGCAACCTTCATGGGTACATAATCATCATCAGGAGGGATTACAAGTGCTTTGGATATATTGCCCAGTAATGAAGACAGGCCAGCCTTGACTTTGTCTGTAGCATGAACTGTGTTTTCTTTCTGTAAGTCATAATAAATAGAATAGATTAAATATTTATCAGAAAGAATTTAAAATCGATGCATTGTACAGACAGCAGCACAAATTACGTGACAGAGAAAGAAAAAAAAACAACACTAACTTATAATAGAGGTTTTGACATTCAGATGAAATATGAATGTGACATTTCTTATGCAGTACATACAAGCTGATCCTGTGCAATGCCTTGCTTCCTCAATATGAGGGCTGGCATTTTTCGGTGACATGATGCAAGCCTACATAACAAAAATTGACAAAGTTTCACCGAGCAAGCCCTTGCTCTATTTGGGTGATCTCTTTGACAATGAATGGCAATCACACCTTTTTTTTCTACTTTCAACTTGTTTTTCAATCAGAAGCAAGGAAGCAAATCCACTGATTTATCTTAATGTGTTCTGAAGCAAATGTGAAGCTCTCCAGCAAAAGGACTATTTCCACCCAGTAATACAGGAGAGGAATTTGCAGATGATTTGAACTTGGTTTCATCATTTGACCAACAAATACTGAAAATTAAAGAGGTATGGGCTCACTCAGGACAGACGATACAATCTGTGAAAGTTTAGCAAATATGTTAAGTTTTTTAACCCAGTTTAAATGAGCTTTCCAACCCGTGTAAAAAATTGGAACATGGGATTTTGGGAGAAAATGCCACAAACATGATTGTTTCCTCCACTAGTGCAAAGTAATGTTAATATATATATGCCTAAAATGGCTGAAAGGATGTTTATTCAGCTTTCCACTAATAGTAATATATATGTCTGAATTCACTTGGTGAAGAATAAGCCCCTTTGAACAATATTTGTTACAAGTGTGTTGGTTTTGTCCCAAAATCAACAGATTCGAGCGTCACTTGCACACTGCTCTAAAGAGGATGGGGCTAATCCTATTAAGCAGAACATGGAATCAGAACAGTGAAGAATTTGACACCCTACATTAAGGTATTATTTGCACAGATTTCATTTGAGCAATTTTAAAAGTTACTGACCTTGAGAGATTCCCGTGTCTTTTCCACTACATCTTCTGTGTCCTTATGCATTGTGCAAGTGAATTCTGCCAAATCCTTCTTCACCATCTCCAAAGCAGTACTCGACTGTATCAGAAACAAGACATATTGATTTATTTCTTACTTCAAAATCTGTTTAAGGATCAACACTCAGCAAATGTTTAACAACTGCGAGGAGGTGACATCGTCACTATATGGGCAAAATATAAGTAGGACTATGACAGAAGTTCATTGCCGCAAAATTTTACCCAGCATCACATTAACTATATTTAAGGCATGTGATTTGAATGGAAAGTTTCATAATATCAACAAGTTATTTTCCCATCATAAAATCAAAACATAAACTGGAACCAAATCATGTCCTGTGTAATTTCACAAATTAGAGTGGGAAACACTCTGTCCAACTACAGTGGAGTCCATGTAAACCAAACTTTGGCAATTCGAATTTCTGCTAAATCGAGGTGATTTTGAAATGAGGTTTTTTTCCCTTCCTTATCTCTATTTTAAAACATTTACTGCTAATTCGGGTTCGAACTGCCCCAATTTTGATAAATCGAGCACGCTCATTCTCAATGTAAGTTCTGATTTCCAGCCCAGTGGCCGTAAAAACCAGTTTCCACAAACACGCCGACACAGGCCGGTTCAACAACTCTTACTCTTAGTCTTAGCAGTGATCGAGGGGGAGGGTAGAAGTGCCAAAAATGATGCAATGGATAAGCTGCAGTGTCTGTCCAACCAAATTAGAAACATGCCGTGGGGGGTGGCAGTGGTACGGGTGGAGCCCCTGCTTGCAGTGTGATTCTGCCCCAATGACATCAGCCAACAACATGCATAGACGAGATGGCGCTCGCATTATGACCAGTACAGTAAATTTATTGATTGCTGACGTAATCCCAATAGATACAGTATGCCGTAGAACATAAATTACACACAGTTGAACCACGAGCCTTACATGTGTCCACCATGCTCACAATCACATAGAGCCATTCTACTACACACTTATGGCAGGTTTGAGAAAATTGGGGGTTCAGACTTCCATAGCCAGGCACTTCCGACAGTCAAAACATGTGACCATTGCACATAAGCATGGGTAAGGCATTAGAAAACATCTCTTAAAAGTATTAAAACCTCATCGTTTGACTTTGTTTAACCCTTAATCATACTGGGAAGATACTGGGAAAGGCTGCCGATTACAAGGATACGGTGAACGTGATAAAATCTATGGGCAATAGGTCTTCAATTCCCGAGTTTTTCGATCTGCATCAGCTGTTGCGAAAGCACCGTTGCGAATTGTTTTGACAGACATTTTTCAATACAAAAACTATGACAAATAGAAAGGAGTAAAAAACACAGCATTTATTTGTCTTGTTTCGAGGATGCAAACAGATTTTGTATCTCCTGGAAGTGAACCCGGTTGGTGTTCAACAACAAAAGAACAGAACAGGAAAGATTTCGTACGATGGCCACATAACTTTGACTGACACGTGCCTCGCGAAATTTACTGTTGGATTTCACACCTTTTAAACAAAAACTAATGATTTTTTTTTTTCATACCATTTTAAAGTTTGTTTTTGTCATCACTATCTACATAAAGAAAGAAATTCCACAAACAAGAGGAGCTCAATACTGCAGATACTGACCAAAATATTAAACTGCTACTAAATACAGCTTGACATTTCAAAGCACCTTCCAAATTAGATCCCTGTGAATAATATGTGCGAAGTCAGTAAAGAGCAAGGGGAAGGTGGCACTTGCTAAGTGGTGGATTGTCCAAAATACCTCACACTGATAAAATTACCTTTTCTTTTGCTGTCTGAACCCATCCTCCAAACCAGCTCTCCCAACTTTCACCACTTGCGTTGTTTCTGGAAATTAATAAACTGACATTTGAGATTGTGAATAAGAAAACCCGGCTTAAGTCGGCAAAGCTGATTTTGAGAAAAACGGTTTTAAAGTGAAAATATGGGTCCGACACAAACTTCCAACTTGGCTGTTGTTTAGGGGACCGTGGCATGTTACAGGGTAAACTGTAGATGAGCAGTCAACACTACTCACCATGATCTCTAGAACAGCTTTGTAATTAGACTAATGTCTCCTGACAACAATCACTCCAATATTACTTAGGCAATTAGCTATTGTCACTTATATTAGGGTTAAATGTCGTTTTCTCAAAATCTTGTTTTAGGGGGGTCACTGACTTCTATTTATCAGAAATGTCTTGTCTTTTATTATATTGTACAGAACCCAAAATGTCATGTTGCCGACTTAAGCCTGGTTTTCTCATGCACACTCACATATAATGATTTATTAGAGGAGTGCTTAGGTTTCGCTTTATCACAATAATGCAATGTACATTAATGATTTAGTTCTTTTATAATAATGTTGCAATGTTGAAGCTCTGTTACAATTTTACATGACAGATTTTTAATTTCATTTGAAAAATCTTAGACATCTAAACCAGAACATCAATTTCTGCATTTTTTGTTGAAATGTTCTTTTTCCTAAATAAATTCAATGTCAGGATGCCAACAAACAGTACAGGAGGACTTCTGAATGTGCCAGGTTTCTAAATGTAGGGTTATTAGGATCCCAACAACAATGTGACATTCGGAATGGTTGTAACCAGCGAGTGGTGCCCCTCTGTTCCACACCCTGGTGAGTTGGTCATCTGTTCGGACGTCTAAAAGTCAATGCACAGCTTGTCAGTAAACTACTGAGTACATTAAATTTAAGGCTGTGGCTATACTCCGGTCCCGGACTGACGAACAGCCAAATGCCTATACTCCAGTCCCGGACTTGTGTGTACATCGATCACCAATGGGTACCCCAGCCCCTTTTCGCCTGATTAGTCAATCTGACTACCGCCCATTGATACAAACTGACTAGACCCTCACGCCCCCCAGGTCTAACAAAACATCAACATAAAGATCTAGATCTATCAACATTAATGCCGCCATTCGAATGTTTGTTTTCTTACCCTAGCCTAACTTGGCATCGAAAGACAACTTTTCATTGGTCCGGGACCGGAGTATAGCCATTTGGCTATTCGTCGGGGGGACCAGAGTATAGTCACTCCGTAAATTTAAAGGCTGTGGCTATAGGCCTACTCCGGTCCCGGACTGACAAATAGCCAAATGCCTATACTCCAGTCCCGGACTTGTGTGTACATAGATCGCCAATGGTTACCCCAGCCCCTTTTCATCTGATTAGTCAATCTGACTACCGCCCATTGATACAAACTGACTAGACCTTAACGCCCCCCCCCCCCCCCCGTCCAACAAAACATGTAGATCTAGATAGAACTAGATAGATCTATCAACATCCATGCCACCATTCGAATGTTTGTTTTCTTACCCCAGCCTAATTTGGCGATGAAGACAGCTTTTCATTGGTCTGGGACCGGAGCATAGCCATTTGGGTATTCGTTGGGGGGACCGGAGTATAGTCACTCCGAAATTTAAAATGTGTAATCTGGCATGAAACACATGCGATGCATATAGAAGCCTTTTCCATATTCCTAGTCCTAAGGCAAGGACAGGATTGGGTGGAGGAGATTTTGTCGTGACATCCACTGTAGCAGCTAACATCGATGACGATGAAGCCGACAGGTGACAGGTGAGTCCTAAGGCCACATCCTCATTGATGCTAGATGAATGATTGTCCTTCGAAATACCCTGATCTATACTGATGCACAACTCTGTTGACTGTTGTAATGAGATTCGTCATTTCTCAACATAAATCTACACTTCATCTAGACCTTCTAGTTCTAGGTAAACTACAACAAAATGCAATAAATCAAACAATCACAGCGGAACAAGTTCTGCCTATTCCGACCACTTTGAACTTTTACAGTTGACTCAATTTGACAATATTTTCTTTTCATTTTCTGGTTGAAACTAATGAAAGGTAGGGGTAGATAGGGACAAAATCAGATTTCGAGATGGGGATAGGGGCCTAGACCCTAATGAAAGGGTTCGGAACAGGTTTTGAGTTAGGGATTGACTGGGTGGTCGGAACATACAGAACTCATCCCTGGACATTATTCCACATTTGTCTGGATCTAGCTTTAGATCTGCGCCCAGTCCCCTGAGATTTTGTATTATCAGCTGACAGTGACAGTGAGTAGTGACGGGTTCGAATTCAACAAAATCATTGTTGTATTCTTCTGGCACTTAATGACGGTGAAAAAAATGACAAAATTCACAGCTCTGTGCCTGCATTGACAGAAAATGACATTTTTTGTTTTTCAAATATGCTTTTTAACCGTAAAACAGTCGGCATGTTAACCATAGAGCTGCATGGTAATGAACATTTCGAAGTCTCTCTTCCTTACCCCTCCGCCATTGTTGTTTGTTGTGGTTTGGTGTAGTAGGGAAATCTCAAATCAAATTGCTATCATGACATTTGCAGAAGGAAAGTGATTTCTGTCCCAAACATGAGACATGTTTACTCCTCATGAGAAAGAAACTCGAATTTTAAAGGCTTAATGGAACCCAGTTGATAGTCGAAGTAAAACTGATGGTGAAATTTTGGCAAATAAACGAGGAATGTGTTCTTTTCGTACGTTTTGGGGCGGAGGTTGCGAAGGGAGAGAACTTAGATGATATCACGAGGTAGTAGACCTGTGTGTTTTTGCAACATGCTAGATCTAGACAGTTGGCCTAGATCTAGATCTACCTGTTGTTGAATATTGTTGCAGTGGGTTCCTGCAATGATTATAGAAAGTGGTAAGAGTGCACTTTCTCCGCGAGGACTGATTTTTTTCTTTGTTGAATTGTAATAGTGCAAGTGGTCCTTAATGAGTTAATCCGACTCTTGAATCAGTCTTGATGATCTCTCGTCTAGATCTAGAATCCAGAGTCTAGTAATTAGTATCATAATTCATACTAGATCTAGATCTAGATATAGATCTAGATCTAGTATTACTAGGCATTGGATCTATTCTAACCCCTAATACTAGAATTGAAGAACATAATTATCCGTTGCAGCTACCATATTGTATTTAAAGTGCGGGTCTATTTCTGTGCACAATCTGGATGCCAAGAGATATTTTTAACCAGAGATAGATCTATATATAATAGATCTAGATATATACAGTTATACAATTTACACAGCGATATATTTTAAATGGTCTTAATATATATATGCTGTTTTAGCCTGTTTTAGCCTCAGAGCAGTAGCGTCGAGTCGCATTGGTGCAGACAAGTTGAGGGATCGTCTTAGTAAACAGACGAATCAACTCCATGAGAAGAAGAAGAAGAAGAAGATCTAGATCTAGATCTAAAGATCATAAAGGGAAGGAGTTCCGTACTCGAGCGCCAAAGACCTACGGCCTCGATGATACAAACTGACTAGACCCTCATGTCGTTACTTATCAATCTATCAAGTGGCGCTCGAGTAAGGTACTCCTCCCTCATAAAGATTTACAACAGATCTAGATCTAGATCTAGATCTAGATTCTATTTCTATGTCTAGATCTAGATCAATGCAGGGTAAGCTCCCTGGCGTCCAAAGCAAATTATTTTGTGCTATGCTACACTCTTTACACGACACTTCAGCATATATATCTTGTTGAAGATCGGTTTAAAGGTCTGCACAGACTGTTCATAAACTTCATAATTTCCTAGGTTCAGCACTTGGTTTTCAAACTTTGCAAGTCACAAGGCGTAAGCCTAACTTCAGCTTTCATTAAAGCACAATTTCACACTGCATGCAATTTATTTAGGGCCTAATCTTAAATGATTAGGAGCCAAAGTTCAGTTACACATCCTTTTCAACTTTATCCCACAATCTGGGCGCTGCCCTTAAAGCCCGCAAGCCGGTCAGTGACCTTACTCACTGTGAATCTTATCTTGGTCACGCTGACCCTTGCTGATGTGTGATGACCACATTACCGCTGTCCACGTGGTTTGGTTTGTATTTGATCGGTATGAAAACATTCACTGCTATGCCTTATCACACCTGATAACGAATTAATCAGTGAAATCTTTGTCTCAAAGTCTCTAACTAATGAACTGACTTATGATACCAAACTAACAGCTGTAATTTCCACAAGAATGAAGCATATAACTAGCCACCTCCCCCCAAGCCCTACACAAATGGTTTCATCCAGATTGTCACATACTAATGAACCAACGTGGGCATTTGGGGTAAAAGGTCATTTCATAGCTTGTTTCTGATTGGTTCGTAGATACAGACAGCTCTAGATGATGATCAGCTTGTGAGAAAATGAGATAATACTGCAAATTTGTTGAGCAACAGTTCGCATATAAATTGATGTTACATCTTTTGATGGTGTGAGGAGAGCCTTTGAAAGCTTTGTCTTTGTGATTCCAAGTGGCAATTCACTGGTTAACATTGTCCCAATGCCTTTGATTTAGAAGAGATGCAGTGAGCAGTAAGATGGTAATTTTGCCTCTTATATGACGCCTCAAAGAGGACAGTGACCTGATATGTGAAAATACGGCCTGTGCGTGGCGCGGTTAGTTTGATCTTGCCATATGTGAGTGTGCATGAGAAAACCCACAATAAGTCGCAAACATGACATTTTGAGTTCTGTACACATAATAAAAGACAAGACATTTCTGATAAATTGAAGTCAGTGACCCCCCTAAAACAAGATTTTGAGAAAACGGCATTTAATCATAAAAGTGGCAATAGCTAATTGACCCATTAATATTGGAGTGATTGCTGTTAGGAGACCGTAGTCTAATGACTAAGCCGTTATAGAGATCATAGTGAGTAGTGTTCACTGCTCGTCTACAGTTTACCCTGTAACAGTCCACGGTCCCCTAAACAACAGCCAAGTTGGAAGTTTGTGTCGGACCAATATTTTCACTTCAAAGCCGTTTTTCTCAAAATCAGCTCTGTCGACATATTGTGGGTTTTCTCATGCACACTCATATTGATTTACACGCTAGTGCAGAGTGAAAGCCTGGGAAGTCGATGCCCTATTTCGATGCCTTGCGCAGCATGTCGGTTAAGAATGGGGAAAAGAGTTCTGTATGCCTTGACCGCTTTGAACTCTCTTGGTGTTGGGGATAGGTTTAGGTTAGGGTTATATAATGTAAAGGGATAGGGATAGAGTTAGGGATAAACAACCAAAATCCTCTCTTGTACTTGTAGTACTTTGGCTTATTTATCTTGACTGGATGGTCAGGATGTTCTCGACTGAAGTAAACGGTGGTTATTACTAATATTAGAAAACATGGCCCGTGTATACCATACATGATATTGATACTCTACCTTGCATTGTTTTCCTGTTACTCATGATGATATAACATGAAATGCAGTGAGTACATTTGAATAAATGAGAAAAGATTTCTTTCTAAATCAAAATCTGTATTTCTCTGAATATATCACATGTCATTCATTTATTTTCAGATCACTGATAAAAATCAAATACTCAGTCTTATTTATGATCATGATGGAGGAAGACAACTATTATATAACACTGTGTAAAAGCCCTATTCGTTTTGAGCCTGTGAGCAAGGCAAACAATGTCTTCTTTGATGATGCTAATAAGCAGGTAATGTATATAAGTATCCATTTGCACCGTGACCAAATACAGTTCTGCTGCGGAATTCTATCCGTTTGATTGCAATTTCTTTGCCAAAGCTTTTTAAGGGAAATGGAGCATTAGTCATTATTACTTGCCCAATGTGATTTGTGGGCCATAGTACACTCTTGCAGCTTTCTGTTGCATAGTAATTAATCTAAGAAAAAAACTGACATTCTTCCCAAGCCCAACAACTGCAAAACCTTTTTAGGTAACCAAGTCATGTTGGTATTAGAGCTTAATCATGTAGGCTGAATTTACACAGCAAAGGTGTGGATACTAGCTGAGTATAGTGCTATAGAGTGCACAATTCTGTTGTAAACTTACAAAATATTTCTTTGAAATGACACAAGAAAGTTAGACAGCTTAAGATGGCAATTCTCTTTGACAGTTATTGCCCATCATGTAATTGACTGTCTCCATAAAATAAAAAGAAATCCACTGCAATTTGTTTTATTGCAATTTTTTTTGTTACTTTTTATATTGAATAGATCTGTGTTCATTTTCTGCCTCGTGTTGGATTTGCAGAAACTCACCAATTGTTATTCTTTTTAGGTATTTGCAGTTAGATCAGGTGGTGCAATTGGGGTTGTTATGAAAGGACCAGATGAGAAGTCTGCAGTGACATTCAGGTGAAAAACAGATGCCCATTCATATATAGAAAACAGCACTTTCCTTTTTCACATTTGCTCTCAAAACTATGTCACTCATGAAATTTCTTAAATTAGGGACATGGAAAAGTAACTCATTTGTTGTAAGGAAACATTTTCGATGAACACAAATAATAGCTTTTATATTATGCATTATGCCAAGTTTTAAATTCTCACTTTATTTCAGTTGTTCAACTTTTAGCTTCCTAGAATCCAATTAAGACTAGCAGAAGTAAAGACAATGAATGTCATTGCACTTACCATGTGCTGAGATTTAAGGGTATGGGAGGAAAGTTTTTGGTTTGAGATTTTCCCATAACTTTGGCCACAACAAAATCACCAATAAGTGGGTCATTTCTTTCAGCAGAAGTTTTATCATTCATTATCACAAACTACACACATTTTCTTTAGTTCAAAGATTTCAACCATATATATCTATGTGAGCCAGGAATGTCTTTAAATTGATTTTGGAAAACAAGTTTGTTGTAGAGAAATTAAACATGGATATATTGTCACTCATCAGATTGACAATCACCTGTCACGCCATAACGTTGCGGTGTGACGCTGTTTCAATTATTGACAGCTCTTTTATTTTTTAACCAATTTTGTTTAAATTTGGTTTGTGTACATATCTCATACCCTGGCCATCAGTCAGTTCAAAGGGTATTTTGATTTTTTAAGTTTCTAAGTTTATACATTAAAAAAAGGGAAAAAAACTTTACGCTGTGACATGTTACGGCGTGACAAACTAACCTCATTTACTAAAATACCCAGTCCAACAAAACTGGTGTACAATTGTTCCTTTATAAAGGGGCTATCATGTAGACAATGATGCATCCGAATTATCAACCAGGAACTTCAGCAGATGTTTAAAAACATGCACCTACTTTCTGGACCAGAGTGAAATTCTGGCCAATTTTTACCTTACACTCAATAACGAATAAAATAACAACCTTGACCTTCTAAAACGTGAAAAATTAATATGGACCTTCAACCTAGAGTCTTTTACCTGGAATTTAAAACCATGGACACGGTTATAAACCCATTTTGAAAATTTTGACCTCAGGACCTACTTACTTGGAATCACCCTTTAGTAAAGTGGAAGAGACAGATGAGATAGAAATAAAATTAGCAAATGTTTGGGTGTTATTGTCACAAGCAATGGCAATGATGATAAACTTAACAGAATCGAGTGCTTGTCATTTTAAATGTTTCGTTTGTTTTCTTGCATTTGCAGAATGGAAGACAGAGGTGATATTCGCTCCATCAAGTTTTCTCCTGATAAAAAGATCCTAGCAGCTCAAAGATCACTTAAAACAGTGGTGCGTAGTACTGGTTTATATTGAGGACAAAATATTTAAAATGTCTATTATGCCTATCATGAAGAAAATTTGTGAAGGAGAAAGTCAGTAGGACTATATTTCATTAAAATATTAATGTAAAAATATATTTCTTTCAAATTTTTTTCTTCTGACAAAAGTGTTTTGTTTTGTTTTTATGTTGATAAATGATAGTGTTGCTATAGTGCAGCTTTCATTCAAACTCAAAGCCTATGTGTTGTTTTTAATTGCATGTTGTGTATAGTGAATCACAAATACAGTTGTCGGTTACGGTTTACTTCATGTTCACCCCTCAGGAATTTCTGAATTTTCAAGAGGATCTCACTACAGATCAGAAGGAATATTCCCATGCATGTAAAGTATGTTGAAATGTCTGGTTCAATTGAATGTCAGTTTCTCTACGATAACTAAACTATCAACAAAATAAAGATTGTTACCAGTTTTTATATGTTAGTCTTTTCTGCTACTTTTGTCAATGCTGTGGCTCTTGCATAACAAGTTGATATATTAGGAGACCATACTGGGCATGAGAGAAATTTTAAAAAGATTTGTGCTTGCTTTTCATTTTCCTTAAATATTGTTTCATACAAAGCTGTATTGGTGCACACCCTGTTTTTGAACTAGGAAACAAAGGATACCTTCATTAAAAACACGTCTCAGTGATTTTAGAGGAAGGAGCTGTGTAACAATTTGAAAGAGAAACACATTGTCTTTTTATAATAGCTTTGTTTTCAGCATAACCTAATTATGCTCTATTCTGTGAATGTTACAGGGGAAAAACACTGAAATTGTTGGCTTTGTATGGAGTTCTAACAATGAGATGGTATTTATCACTACTGGAGGCCTGGAGCACTATCAAGTGGGTTTTCATCATATTTTCACTAGTAATATCAAATGGGAATGTGAGGGCACTTTATCAACCACAGTTGTTCTTTTCATCAGATCAGTGAGAGCAGATTGAAGTTTCAGTATGGGTCAGCACTGGTAGAAAAGAATGGAAGGGAGAATGAGTTTCATCATGTTATAGTTGGAAAAGACATGCTTGTTTTTGTAAAGCTGGCTAGACTAGGAGCCTCTGAACATTTCTTTCTTATTTAAAAAAAATTAACGGGAAATGATAACATAACTAGTGCTGGTGTTATTATGAGGAAAAAATCTGTATTTGCTAAATTCTACATAATAGTGTTTTATTCATTTCGTCACCAGAATTAGGAATTTTGAATTAAAAAAATAAAAGGTGGACAGCATGTTATGAGGAAGTGGTGGTCTTTAATAAATCTTCATCTTACATTTATCAGGTCATTCCCGAGAAAAGAACATTGAAAAGTTTAAAAAACATGAATCTTCAGATTAACTGGTTTGTGTGGCTGGTAAGTTGGTCTTACTTACATCCTCGTCCTTATGTTTTTTTTATTCTTAATACACAAATTTTCCATGATTGAAAAGTGTTGAAAAGCATGCAGGACCACCAGGTGATATTGGAGGAGCCGATGAATTTCAGAGCTAAGTCTACAAAGATTTTTGAGACACAATATAATATCAACACTGTAAGTTACCCATTAGGATAAAGTTTGAACAGTCTGATGACAGAAACAGTCCAGATTTTCAATCACAAGCAGCAGGATACAAACAAAGCAGAATATTAATTTTGGCTTCTGAGTTATTTTGTGATATGTATGGCAAGGAAACCGAGGCAGTTTTGTTTAGTTATCTAGGCATTAATAGTTTTATTTACTGTTTTGTGTCACTGTCCACAGACAGGGAAATTTTGAAAAAATTGATGTCCCAGAAATTAAATGGAACTATCTGTAGTCTATTGTTTGCCATCTGGTTTTTAACAGGCATCAAGCAGTTTGCTGCTGATTTCATCAGGTACATTAGGCAACATGTTATATCCATTCCAGTTCAAGGTAAGTCTTTGCAGATGTATCAAGCATGCATAGGACATGTACAGTGGAATCCGCTTAAAGTCAACACCTTGGGACGGAAAAAAAGGGTTGATTTCAAGCAAGGTTGACATTAACCAATTTCAGGGAGACAACCTGTGGTATATCAAATGTTATTTAGGTTGTCCCCTATTCCCACCCCGCCGCAACAAGATGGGTGAAGAGACCTTAGCGTGGGACTGCTGTGTGTGTGCGATTTTGTTTTCCTGCCAATGCGAGTTTTAAAACCTCCATAGATCTATTAATCTATGTAAAATAAGCCCCGGCTGGGGAGTGTAGCTGATCTTCCTCAACTCCGGTTGTTTTTTTTTCCCCTCAATGATACTATTACTGTTTACATACATAATGCTCATGAGGAGGCAACAATGGTCCTGTCTGGCCATCACTAGTGCTCTTTCTTTCCATATTGAAAAGCACGATTTTTATTATTTTTTTTAATGTCTCCAATACCAATAGACGTCTGGCCCGATGAGAAGATGGTCCCCATCCCACCTTCACTCCCCCACTTGCACTGGGTTATACCACACTTCATGTAATATCTCCCGTGGACATCAAAGTGAGTAGTCCTAGACAAGCGGGCACCGACTAGTCCAGTAACTGTTCTCAGAGAAAAGGACTGAATACATACATTGTGGCTGCGAAGGTCCCCTCTACGTTAACTTACCCAACCCTCCCCACCCTCCAACCGAGTGGGCACCGTCCCACGCTCCTCAAAGAAAAGTACATACACTGTATCAGCCAAGTGGCACTATGAAAAAGCCTCATCAGTAACAAATTTCCATGTGATCGGCAAAACTGGACTTTTTCTTTTCTTTCCTTTTTTTCCCCAGAAACGGGGAGATTTTAAAGGAACGCGGGGAGGGTGGGGTTTTATCATAAAAACGGGGGTGACTTGGGCGGTCTGCTATTCCCCTCCCCTCCCCAACGTGAAACAGCCAGCGAATACTGTGAAATGGAAAGGCTATAGGCTAGGCCGTAAGCCTACAGTGCAGTGAAGCATCTCTCTTTTTTTTTTTTTTGCCTGTCATCACAATTCATGGCTGTCAGTCGGTCCTATGGTGTTGATTTCTTGCGGATTCGTCTGTATAAACATTTGTTAATTTATGTCCAGTATTCTTTGTAATTCTCCAAACTGAATGCTTATTATTTATAAGTCAGAATTGGGCAAAAAGAAAAGGTTGTATGTTGCAAAGCCCCGCATGAGAAATAAAACCCAAACAATACAAAGCAAACTAAAGAGAAGGTATTGTGGGCCTTTTCTTTTTGCCCAATTTTGACTTTGCTTATAGCCCTGCTGCGACCCCACAGTTTTTCTGTGGTTTTTATGATATTTCATGAATTTATTATTTATAAGTAATATAATTAAATATCAGGTAAGATTACTGTTAAGTATATTTCCTAAGAAACAATTACTTGCATAATGACAAGTTTGTTCATATGAAATTCTGAGGCACTTCTTTCGTGTAATGTTTAACAAAATTTGTAAAATTAGTCCAGCGTGTTAATTTAATTTAGAATTGAGGATTCATTTCTGCATATAAATTTAAAAGACTGAACATGCCACAGTGTCTGACAGCATGATATTACCTTTAATTAAGTATATTATCTGCTGCAACCAAACAGAATCTCTGCCAGTTGTTGATTTGCATAAAATGTTATTGCCTTGACAGTCACCATTCAAATATGTGATAAGTTGTCATTTTTTTCACCTGTCACATTTTTCAGCAACCTGGAGTGATGACAAGGCTTCCAAAGTTTGAAGTGGATTTGCCACCTACTCCTAAGCCTCAGAAGTTGACATTGCTAGACAGAGATGTTACATTAGCAACTATGTAAGTAACGTCATTTTGACATTGAGTGGCTTGTAGCTTATGCCATTAACCACATTGTAGTATAGTTGTCAGTGCGTAAGTTTTATAGTGATGTTTTCATGTCACAAGAAATCTTTTTAGTTAATTTAATTTGAAACAGTGTTGTGAAATATGATCAACATGTATTTATTTCTCGTGTCAGGACATTACTTCAGTATGAACCTAACATTTTTTGTTTTCCGATCTGTAAATCTATAAACTTATGCAAAAGTAAATAAATATACAGCTATAAAATTTGAGCTTCTTTATTCCTGTTGCCAGTTATGAACATGTGTATGTGGTTGTGTTGAGGCATCCACCAAGTGCATCAACAGGAGCTGAAATTGTCCTTTACCAGATACTGAAGTAAGTTGAGGTATCAGATTCTGGTGAATTCATCAGGTGGTATATTACTTAATCATTTAAAAATATAAATTCTTATTTTTTTTTCATTTCTGTCACTATTCCATGTCTCTTAAACAGTGTTACATTATAAAGTAATGTATTTTAGTAAATTGAAATACTTGAATGTCGAAGCTGTTGCCTCAGTACTTAGTTCACTTGTGAAAAGATGTTAATTTGGTCTAATAATCTGCCTTCCCTCTTCTTCCACTTCGTTATTTAGCACTTCGGAAATGAAATATTAGAATCCTAATCTACATAGATTCATTTCATGTAATTTCAGGGAAAATCCAGCACGCAAAACTGATGTATTAAAACTTGACATGAGTGGGCGTTTTGCTATTAATCTGGTGGACAACCTTATTATGGTACATCATCAGGCATCAAAGGTACATAAAAAAAAAAAAACAACTGCATTTTGAAAATGCACATAATGCTTCACTTCTCATTTTAAGTCCATTTTTCTTTGGCAGAATATTTCTTGAAATATTTTTCTGTAAGCCTCTTGATTATGCTAAGGATTACTGCATGATATTAGGCACTCCAAACAGGCCCCAGTAGGCTTCCCTCAGCTGCGCTTTATCCAAATTTCAACATTTTCAATCAATTGCAGCATGTTTACCCGTAACCTGATTGCACTGTGTTATATATGTAGTAATGAAAGAGCTATTCTTGCTCTTTAAGAACGCGTGGGTTAAGCAGTTATATTTTTAAGGGTTTAATTGTTGTCGTGTTTGAAAATAAGCCACTATAGTGAGGTTGCGTGACGGCTTGTCAGGACGGGACAGCAACCCCCCTTTCGTTCCGAGATGCGGGGTGCGCTAGATTAAAAATAGTTCTGACAAAGAGAATTGAATGACTTTTATTTTCGTATAACTTTCGTCTAGGTTTCATGTCTCTAAGATGGTTTAAAAGCTGTTTAAACGTAAATTCGAAAAAAATCGAGGATCTAGTGTAAAAAACAGCTCGAGTCTAAAGTTATATCATACTAAACCCTGACTTTCCATGTACATCGTGTGAAAATTCGAAACTGGTCCCTTGCATGGCACCGACGAGCATGCTATTTGTTCTACCACATTCAAACTGAAAATCACCCGAGAGCAGCGGAGAGAAACGCAAATATATAGAGCGTGCGCTTGACTGAAATTCAACTCCCGTTCGCATGATTCACACCAACCAAGGATTGAAGGCTTTTATCGCGAAATTGAATGGTTTTTTAAACTATTTTGTTATACGTTATCCTCTTGCCCGAACCATTCAATGTTCATTTTCACTAGATCTAGATTTAGATCAAGCGTTGCTGGATGGAGGAAGTTGGAACGCTGTACACCCTGTTGAATGGAACCAACCAAAAACTTCTGATTGTCCCTAGTAATAAGTAGGGGCCTACATGTATTAATGTGAAGATATTTGGACAGAGTATATAAGCTTATTTTCAATAAATACTGTTTTTTAATGTCAATAGTGTTAGCATTGGGTAAAAAAATGTCAGGTGAAGTAATTTATGATTGGTTAATGAGTAAAAATTTTAATTTTGCAGAGAATAATATGTTACTGAAAACGCGAAATTTTCAAATTCATGAAAAGAATATGGTTTTTCTTTCAATTTATACTGTTGTAAATATGTGTTTAAAGGAAAGAGCTTGAAATTCTGATTAATTTGATACCAAGAACTCTGTGATAGGTTAATAAAAAAAAATTTAATGAATTTTTAGAAACAGCAAAAAACCACCATTTCCCCAGTGCACAAAATTGGCCTGGCAGCAATGTTTAGCCGCATGTAACTCAGAAATTTAAAAGATTTCAATACTGAAAAAAAATAGGCTTGTTCTGTACAATATTTTAAGCGTTCTGAAAAAGTTTTATGGATACAGCTTTTATACTTGAAAGGCGCAACCGGCCTGAAAATTCACTTTTTTCAGTGTTCAAAAATTCCCCAAAAGGGCCCATTTTTTGCCAATTTGAAATGGTCGTAACTTCCTTAAATATTGTGGTATCAAGCTCATAATCAGAACAAAAAGATATCTCTAGTAATTTAGCTTTTGAGAGACTTGTATAATGAAGTAAATTTGAGTTTAGAGTGCCTAATAATATATGTAAAAAATTTTATCTAGGTTACTACAAGTTATTCCCATTTCTGTCGCTGTTCAAAAGAAACAAACATAGTTTAAACTTACAAGGAAATTACAGAGATAAAAACAAATGTGAAATAAAGAACTGCTCATCACTGACAAGTCCATTTCCACTGCATATAATCAGTAGGCCTACATTTTTTTTTTCCAGCACAATTTAAATATTTGTGGAATGATGTATAAAGTCTTAACCCATTACCACTGAGTTTAAAATTCACCTAGCCCGAGTCATGTACTCATGAGATGGGAGGTAACTCCGTCGTAAAATCACTGTGAAATAACCAGTGAAGATTTCTGCATGCAATTTGCACAGGGCACCACCATTTTGTCTGCTCTATCATGTGATCTCACCGAAATCTTGCTAGGCACGTTATTTACGGCTCTATTAGGTTGCTACCAACGCCACCACAAACAGCCAAAAATCGGCATAATTTGGCTTCTGTGAGGAAATGAACTGGTGGAAATTATCGGCGTATTTCGGCTGCTGTGTGTATTGGGTTAAACCTGAAGTATGGAAGTGAATTTATACAGCAAGAGAGTTAAATGTCAAACAGTGTTTTTGTTTACCTTTTATTGCAAGGTGATAAGAATGGTGTCTTGGAATATTAATGGTTGCCATAATTTAGGGGGTGGTATCAGCATTTTATGTAGTATCAACTGGATGTACGAGCTTCATAATTTCGGCAAAAAGTAATTGAAATCACACAATAGAAGAGTGGATGAGAATAACGTGAAATCTGCTGGATGATTCCCAATGCTTTCTGTTTCCAAATATGAAGTAGACTTAAGTATATTTTCTCACTGCAGGGTAGTGGACTTTGCTGTGAGTCCTGTACCGCATGATATTGCAACTCATAAGTACCATTTTTAGAACTGATATCTTTTGGAAATGAGAACTGTCTGTTGGAAAAGAAAGGACTTTACTGGCAGAAATGTTTGTTGAATTTTCTTTTGTGCAGACATCTGTGATATTTGACATAAAACTACCCAGCAAATCTGATGGATATGTGAACTACCATTACCCAGTCTTATCTCCTCTTGGCATCAAACCATTCAAGTTGTTACTTCCTTGTAAGTTGGTTACATTATCATTTGCTACAAATCTAAAGCAAATTGAGAATGTGTTTTATCTCCTCGATTTACAAAAATATTATGATTTGAAAGGTGTATAGTAAATCTAATTTTACATATTTTATAAAGCGTGTATAAAATTTTGGTGTGTCTGCAGTTCAGGTCTATGTCTTAATTCATCTCTTAAATAGCAGTATTTAAAATTTTACCAAACACTTGCATATTTTACATGTTCATTTTGAATAATGTATGTGCTTTTTGTGTTGATCCTGCATTTATTTTTATTCTTTGTAGCTGTGAACATGCAAGCAGGGACTGACAAAACAGAATACAACTGTGAATTATGTATCCTTTGGAATTAAAATTGAACAAATTTTCAATTTCATATTATGTGTATTTCAGATAAAATCCATTTTTTGCACAGTTACTCAAGAGTGTATTTAGATGAAAATGTACAGAAATGTGTGGTTCTTTTTTTGCCCGCTTCCTTTTGTGTTTTAAAAAATTAGATTTGGGATTTATTTTTCATTTCATTAAAATGTCCTTTCAGAAATGTATGTGCTATGGTATTTCTTAACTTATTAATAGATTCTGCCAACTGGATTGTATTTAAACCAGATATAGTCATTGATGCCAAATTAGGTGGGTTTGATGTTTATACTTTTTGTATTCAAGACAATGGTACTAGTTTTCCCGTCTCCTGATGAACTGAAAGAGAGAGAAAAAAAAAGAGAGATTTTCAGAAACAATGCTGTGGGCATAATAAATGTTTCCAGGCACCCAAGTTAGTGTTCATTCTGTTGTAAAATGCTTTTTTGTGACCATAAAACTTGTTTTGAATCTATCTGCAAATACATATATATACCAATAAAATGCACAGAAATGTTATAACTGAAAGGCGGTGAATAATTTCATGCGTACAAACTTTACAGAATATGAAAAAGCCAGTGTTGAACATTGCTTTTGTGGAAAATCATTCTTCTTGTGAGAAATCACTTTTGAAAGGTGGACAGTATTGTCGGTGATCAGAGACAAATATTATTTTCTTGACCAGTTGAGATCTTAACAAGTAACTGATAAGTTCACTCAGTAACGGACACTCAGTAATCTTTCTTGCCTCTTTATGAATAGCTACATTTATTCACAGGTTGCCTATGGACATTGCAACTGAACCTAAAGCCTCTTGTTACAATGCTACCAGATAAGGTCAGACTTATTCATTAATAGAATATAATTAATTTTAAGATTGTTTACTGTTTGTGTGAAATTGAAAAATTAAATTTTTTCAGGACTTATAAAGTTAATACTGGATCTGTATTTTCAGGCATAAACAGCAGATACAGTAAAACTTCGCTATACCGCCACCCGTTATACCGCCAGCTTTTCGCCATGTTACGGATCTGACACCTATACAAAGTCACTAAAAATCTCGTTATACCGCCATCCGCCAACAGTTTGACTGTTACATTCATAACTTGAGTGTAGTAAAGATTGCTCGTTATAGCGCCAACGTAAATTTAACCCCCACTCCCCACATCTACCTAAATCCAGCTAACAGTGGGAACATCACTTGGCGCCACAGTCTGTGCTTGTTACTCAAACACCAATCCTACTACACAGTCTTCGCTTTTGAAGTCCTGATAGGCCTACTGGTGGGGCATGCAGTGGGAAGGACGGGTCACAGTATGCAGTGGGAAAGACGGGTCACAGTTCAATAGAGAGTTTGCGAATGAAATTATAGCGCGCGCGAGGTGATGCTTCAACTTGTTCATACCGGTCGCGGGGTACGATGCAAACAACGCACGTTTGTTGCTGAATTGTAATGCAGCATTATTTGTCGTGTTGCAATACATACAGTGGAGCCCGCATAATTCGAAGACACCGGGAAATGGATTATACTTCGATTTACGAAAGTTCGGTTTTACTTTGGGCAGAGAAATAACCATTATTTTGCAGTCTGCCCCATACCATACGTGTAATTATATCCCTTCGTCTTGTGCCCCCCCCCCCCCCCCATATATATACACAAACACACACACACACACAAAACGCAAAGGAACCTGTATGAGTCATGGGATCTTTCGATTATTTTTTTCTTTAGAAGTGACCCTACCGTAGCGGTAAAACAAAAAAAAGCAACATTGAATGGCCTAGACCTGGCACTACTGGCAGTTGCTGGTCAGCAAACTGTCTTTATCTTGGCCGCATGTATTGTGTGTGACGTCATCAACCGATAAAGACATTCTCCCGTGTACGGTGTTCAAATGGGAAACTGTAGGCCTACGGCGTGATCCCACCTTGCTATCAGTGGCGTGGAATTACTATTACGCAGCGTAACAATGCTGTACTCGTCCCCCCTCCTCATCGAGTATAGTGTGGTGAATGTGTAAACACTGCAGTCACGTATTTGCAGTCCAGTACTGAGGTGCTAAGAACCCCATGAAAGTGAGGTCTTTGTTCCTCCAGGGCCTTACCATAACGTTTTACTTTTGAATACAGTCATGATTGTGATGCTTAGCGAGCATTACACAAGTGTGTATTAGAATGGCTCTATGTGAGCAAGGTGGGCAGACCACACGGCTCAACTGTGTGTAATTTATGTTCTACGGTATACCGTGTCTTGGCTGTAGATCTACCTGTTGTGGTTATGTCAGCAATCGATTAATTCACTGGCCATAAATTAAAAATGCGAGCACCGTCTCGCGTACTGTATTGTTGGCTGATATCAATCATTGGTCATTGGGGCATATATATAATCACGCCGCGTGCAGGGACCCCGACCCGTACCACTGCCACCCTCCGCCGCATGTTTCTCGCTTGGTCGGGACAGAAACGTAAGAGGAAGGCTCTGCAGCCTACCCATTGCATCATTTTTGGCACCTCTACCCTCCCCCTCGATGGCTGGGAAGCGTGGAGTTGTTGAACAGGCCTGTGTCAGCGTGTTTGTGGAAACTGGTTTTCACGGCTACGGGGCTGGAAATCAGAAGTTACATTAACTTACACTGAATTGATTGAGGATGAGAGCCCTCAATCAACTCTATTTATCAGAATTGGGGCAGTTCGAACTCGAAATAGCAGTAAATTTTTAATAGAGATAAAGAAGGGAAAAAAACTTCATTTCAAAATCACTTCTATTTAACAGAAACTCGATTTACCAAAGTTCGGTTTACTTGGGCTCCACTGTAATACTTTTACTCTTAAGGTGCGATTTCCTGAATGAATAAACTCCAACACACATAAACACAAAAAAACAACAAAAAAATACAAATGAAAGCAATGTAAACTTCAAAATGACAACGGAGGTTTATGTCTAGTGGAGAGATGAGGGAGATAACTGCAATATTTTAGACATGTTAGCCAGTCCAATGTTGGTAAATTACTTAATTACTTATTTCCCTTGTTCTACATCGTATTTTCGTTGTAGCGCCATTCTCGTTATACCGCCAATTTTCTGTTTGCCCCTTACTTGGCGGTATAACGAGGTTTTACTGTAACTTTGCTGATAATTTTCAGTGTGAAAAATCTCTTGAGCAGTCATAATGCTTTGTCACTGTTGAATTGCCCTCTTCATGTGGTAGTAAGCAGGAGTTTTTTAATTGTCTAGTGATGCATTTTAAGTTCAAAGGCATATTTTTGGTTTTGTTTTTTTTTTTTGCTTGCTCATGCTATTTCCTTTTTGTGTGTGAAGGAAAAAATGTGTATAATACTAGTACAGTAGTCTCCGTCTAAGAACTCGCCGCCTTAGAACCTGATCCGCCTTAGAACCCGCTGTTGCCGCGAAACCGAATTTTTTCACTATAATTTACATGCGTAAGAACCCGCTCTAAAACGAAAAATCCGCCTAAGAACCCGGCATTTGACCGAGAGACGAGCACACTTTTACGTAAAATGTCCATATTATTAAAAATGTCCATATTATTACGCAAAATTCTATTTCAAGTAGACGGGATAGAACAAAGAAAGGCACACAGTACAGTGAAAAAGAGCGGGTGGGGGGAAGGTAGGGGGAGGCGAATCGTACAAAGGATGGAGCCCACTTACGTCTTTAGTGTGCAAGCAGACCACTCCTAGACTAAATTAGCATCGTCATTACCTAACATCTATTGTTGTCTGACTGGAGGGGCAGAATTTTATATGTAATTGACCACGCGCTTGGTTTGCACAGCATGTACTTGTGGCTGATTCTGGTTATTACACAGGGTATCACTGGGCCTCGTGTTGTCTAAAATCGGCACCTGTGATTCACAACTTGATTGTTCAGTCTGAATCGTCCTATTCGTTACACAGTCATCACTGTAAGAAAAGAGCATTCTGCTAGCCATAAGTCGTAACTTTGACCATTCGCAAAAAAAAATATTTAAAAAACAAAAATGTTCAACGCTTTATTTTCATTACGAGGTCACGACCCAGGTCCGAGCAATCAAGGGCGATAAGCCATGGACACGGGAAGTCAAATATGGGTGGCATCCTTTGGTATCCGCCAAAGTGCCCGGTCCGCCTAAGAACCCGCTTTTTCTGTCTCCCGTTGACCGGGTTCTTAGACGGAGACTACTGTATAGGAATCTCCATTTCCAAGCTGTTGCCTTTTTCATTTAGCTTTTATGAAGGAAAAAAAATTAATCACTATTGCTTTTTCATTTTTCTCTTTCAGGAGATACTGATTCAGTTCCTTCTGTACCGCAGTGACAGCAAAAATGTGATACTCACTGTTTGTAATCAGATGCTGGTTCCTGGCACACAGGCCAGTTTACAGACACTTGCCAAAGTCTATGACTTGCTGAATGAAAATTACAGACAATACCTGGACACAGAGGTACAGGGCATGCCAGTGGGTGCAGTATGTAAACAGTTTTTTACTTTCATTGTTGTCTGTTTTCAGCCATTGACAGACACCATGTATTCCACCCTGGGTTACCATGCAGTTGCTTTTGCTCCTTCCCAACCTATCATTAATTTTACTTCGTGCTTTGTGGTATTGTGTTTTTCTGGACTCTTCACTCTGACCCAATGTTGCCTCACTGCAGAAAGCCGTTACACTTAAAAATGTTTATTACAAAATCCCTTGGTGCAAAACTTGCATTGCCACAAAGCATTTTTGCTGGACGGCTTATATAATTTGCAAGAACACATTAGGTTTGTACAAAATTCGCCCATATTGCGAGCAAGTTTTGTTAATCCCCCATTGCATTTTCTTCACATATTATCTACAGACTCCGACCAGCAAACAAACTGTGCTCCCCTATCTATCAGGGCCGTCTTAACATCATTGTGGGCCTCTCCGCAAAGCAGTTGGCTGCATTTTCCTGTTTCAAAAATGGATGTAAATTTGTATCATGCACGGGATCCCCTATACCCTTGGGGCCTTGGACAACTGCCCAGTGTGCCCATGCATTAAGATAGCTCTGCTACACATTGTGCAGCACTTGCTGTTTCTATTTTATCGTTCTCACAAGAGCCCCCACTACACTCTCCCTCATTGCTCAGCCCTCCTTGCCTTGTTGTATCCTGCCTAATCTATCCCAGTTTGTGCTTGTTATGTTGATTGGTCGTGCAACTTGATATAGCACTCCATTCACTCTCTGTGCAGCCTCTTTGTTTTATACAGCCTCTGGACTCATGATGTGTATTGTACCAGCGCATGCATTATTTTAGCCCAGTAGTCTGGTACTGCCATGAAGTAGACTTAGGTCAACATATTACATAACAGATTTGCAAATTCACCATCAACAGTGTAAATAAAACAGCACTTGTTGTATTCCATTAATGGGTTCTTACAAAACAGGGATCTTATGAATTATTTTTGATTGACCCCAAAATCGTTAATAAACATTTTTGAGTATACTTGCATATGGGTCATTCTCCCATAATCATATCATTTCCTTAACATTTTAGCCCCAAAACAGATAAAAGCTTCAGACTTGGTAGTATGCTTGAAACATTAATTAAACACTGAAATTTGATAGTCCATTGTTTCAGACCTGGTTAAAGAAGTTTTTGTGAAAAAGGCATTTGAAATGCCCAATGCTGTTGCATTACAAACATTACAAGGACAAAATAAAACATGGAATAACAAATAAAGCGTAAACAATATCATCTTTTTATTTCATTTACAGAGTTTCTTAGATATTACAAGTAATCTCACAGTGGCTGGCTTTGTTCCAGTGCTTCAAACCCCATAGTTTTTAAACACAATTTATTGCAAACATTGCGTGACATAATAATTGACCAGGATTTTCTTTTGAAGTTTTCATATCCACTGAAAAGCAGGTGAAACAATGTTTTCAAAGCAAATGGCAAATTGATTATAGTCACCTGAAAACAATCAAAGCAAACCAAGAAGGGCAATTGCATTGTGGTGCCTGAAAATTTGTCCTCTCTGAATGTTGCAAACATTACAGGACGAAATAAAGTAAATGTACAGGTCAAAAAAGGAAAAAGCTTTATGTAAGTAGTCCAAACGGATTTTTACTTTTTATCACAAATCACCAGTTATTGTCTAATCTGAAGGAGCTTGCTTTTCTAAGAATTTTGATATCAAATTTGTCATTCTGGCTTAAAGGGTTTGAAAGTTATGGCATTTTAAAAAGTGAAAAAACACCTCGAATATGCTACCTTTTGCAGATTGCACAGTAGTTCAACTTTGACCCCCCATAAAATGACTGTTTATTGAGTCACAGCATTCAAAATTATCTGTTTCCAAGTCAAAGGGGTGTACATTACGCTCAATTTTTTTCGAGGGATACAAATATAGAACAAGCATCTTATTTTACCTTTTTTAATCATCAAATGTCATTCGACGTCAATTTTGTGTGAACTCTTACAACGGAGACAAATGTAATGTTTTTATTATTTTTTTAATGGAAATTAGGTCAACCGCGTCGCCATTGACTTAGCACTGAGTGTCAAAAAAAGGTGACGAAATTAAGTAATTGGGTGGGTCTATTAAAACAGTCGCCGAAACATGCCCTAAGTCTAATTTTGGCATACGCTGAAAATACATTTGCGTATAATTTTAATCCTGATCTATTAAAGTTTCCGCCAGTTTCTCGATCAACAAACTTTTTAACAAACGATTTTTACAGAAATTTCAAATTAAAACAGGATGAAAAATACATTGAATTAAACCTTATTTATCTGGCTTTCTGTGTGAGTTATTTTCAAACACGTGCGCTACATCGGCGCGCCGCGCCGCGGTCCTTTGTTATGAGGAAGTCAAATCGGTATGTGTGCGGCTCAGGGCGAAAACGGCAAGACTGTGTCTTGTTCAAGCAATAAAAACACATGGCTACACACATTAAACAATACAAAAGATAATATACTTTGACAGAGGAAGACTTGAACTTTATTTTGATGTAGGATACACGCCATTTTACATAAACTCACAGGAGTAGTATCCTTGTAATGCTGGCCTAAAATTATGCCAAAACGGGATTTCGCCCCTTCAGCGGCGCAGTTTGGACTACCTACTTTATGACTTGTAAATGGCAAAAAAATCCTATAAATGTGTTACTCCAGTCAAATTGACTGAGAGTGAAAGATTTAACTTTAAACCATCTGAAAACAACTTTAGGTTAGCCAAGGATCCATAAAATTGTGTAGCCTATTTAAAGTCACAGTGAAGAAAGACACAAAGTTAAAAAAAAATTTTGAAAATGTTTCTAGTGGCAAAAACATTCTCTTTCTGGTGCCCCCAAAGGTGTCAGAGCATAAAATAGCATCCAGCTGATGTCATCAACTGCAGGCAAGTGAAAATTGAGCCAGACTGGCGACAAAATTTCACAGATGCCTCCTCCTCAATTGTGTCATACATTGGGATCTGGCATTTTAATGTGATTTCTTGTAAATAGGAGACGGCAAACAGTCCACATTCACTAAATTCTTAATTTCTTTACACACATGGATTTTCTAAACCATTGGTTGAACCCAAGTCTCGAGTTCAGTAGCACTCTAATTTGACACTTGAAACATTATCTACTATCTGGTCATATGTGTGGCAGGACCCATGTTTTCAAAATAAATCCTGGTCTGAACCTGCAATCTGCAGGATCTAAACGGGTAGAATCCATTTAGGCACCAGATGGCTACCAAAGCATTCAACACTAGCCCCTTTATAATTGGAATGATGTTATTGACAGTGGTAGTATTGAAGAAAGCCTATTGCTATATTTGAAGACATTTTTCCAGAAAATCAGTGCAGCTAATAACTTATTCATGCTTACTGTTCCAAGGAAGGTCTTTGTGACTTTGCCTGCTGGGAAAGTTGCTGCCACCCACACACCAGGAACACACCATGTTTGGCTGTTAGAGAAAAAGAGAGTATGTTACTTAATTACATGACATGTATGTACATGTATATTTATTTCGTTGCCCTTGTAACTGTTTTAAAACTTTGTGGAAGGTGCCTCTTTGGGAAGAGGTGTAACATAAACATAAACAGTTTGTTCGACAGGCATATTAATGACATTATGATTTTATCGAAAACATTATAGATTGTACGGTAATTGCCAAAGACAAATTTTAAAACCGTAAACTTTGTGATACAGTAATGGATTATTGAAATATTTTGAATTTAGTCTCCTCTGTTGACGTCGACGACCAAGCAGATCTAGTTACAGTGCAATCCTAATATCTTGACATCAGTGGGACCATCTAACTTGTGTCGAGTAAAGAGAAAGACGAAATAGCAGATTATTGGTGGAAGAGAAAAAAAAGGGGGGGGGGGTCAAACATCACTATAATGGGAAGTGTCCAATAAGTAACGCAATTATGTCCCTTTTTCTTTTAATTATCGGCATACTGTCACCCGTTCCTCCAATATCATTGTTTTTGGGAGCAGTTGCGCGGCAAAGATTTGCCGATATCGGAGAAATGCTGTAGCTATCAAATGCGCAGTACTTTACTTTTTTTCTTTAACTTCGACCTGTTTCTTCAGAAGAAGTGATGATACCGATGCACACACAGTACGGCAGTTAACCGAGAGATGTAGGTCAAGGCCTAGTACATGTATCAACGGCGCACGAATGTTTTGTGGGGAAAAAAATTACTCTGTACTTTTACTGCCGTACGCTTATGCAAGGCACTCCACACTCGCGTTGCTGAAGCCAAGGGCCATCCTCTGTGTCCACACACCCCCTCTCCTACCCCTTCCCGCCAGCACCGCAAAAAGAAATAAAGAGGTCTAAAGTAGCACAGTAGTAGATCTAGTGCACTTGTTTTGCTGCAGTCGGAGAGAAATGTGTCGATATAAGAGGAAAGAATGGAATAACACGTCGAGTTATGGGGAAATATTTAGTAGCATTAAAGCAGGAACAGGTTGGGACTTAAAAATTGTGTCGGGTTACCCAGAATGTCGAGATAAGTGGATTGGACTGTAGTTCTATAGTTCTAGATCTAGATTATCACCACCGTTCCTGACAATGGTCACAGTGCAAAGATTTGATGTTGGTGATGCCTGGAAATTTGAGGCCTACATCTAGATCACTAACAACATTACATCCTTCCATCACCACTTCAGCACTGTTGTTGATATTTCCATCAAAATGATCACTTTCTGATGAGATTTGCGCTTGTGAACTAGGTCCACCTTCACATTTCCTCTGTTTTCTTGCATTCTGCAACTGTGTTAGCTGTGGGTTTACATTTTTGTGAGGCATCTTTGAAAAATATCTCACAAAATAACGTTGTCACCACAAGGTCTGATGTAAACAAAAAAGCACATGGGCTGAGGCATAATAATAATAATAATAATAATAAGAGCATTTATATAGCGCCTTTCGCCGAGGCCTCAAGGCGCTTAACATTGTCCACCATACGCGCACACACACATACTAAAGAACGGTCACACACACACAAATCATTTATCTAAATATTTTTTAAACAGGTGAGGTTTTAGTTGTTTTTTAAAACTCTCTACACTGCATGCTGATCTCAGGGAATTTGGTAGTGAGTTCCATAATGCAGGTCCAATTTTACTAAATGACCTGTCGCCGAACGTCTGAGCCAATCAGCAACTGCTTCCATTTTCACTCAGCCACTGAGAGTGCCGTAATTTCACGTGATCACTGCATGGTCAAGGTCGACATGGAATTAGAGCAAATGTTGAAGCTCTTTGTTACAAAAACACGTTTTACAAGTTCATTCTATACCAGTATCTATACAGTATTACATATGTTGTAGAGAGTGAAGAAAGACCTTCAAGACGATACCAAACAACTATGACTTTGTTAGATGCGTAATTATATACTTGCCTTTTCCTGTGGGTCAGCGTGCTTTTCCCAGTCTCCAACATATGCCCTGTTGTGGCATGGGTCCTGCCCACAGAAGCAACTGATGTTCCTGTGGACCAGCACACCATCCTCTTGCCTGATGGCATGAATAGCCCTTGTCCCCTTTATAGCAGCTGGTTCCCTCCATCCTCAGCTTTTCCACCTCAGATGAGTCCACACAAAAGAACGTCCTCTTGAAGTGGATGCAATCCCCACCTTTTGTCAGGTCTTTTGAAGCAAAGTTATAAAAATCTTTGGTGCTTTGGATGATGGCATTCCTCGTTCTTACATTTACAGCTCTCATTACTGCATTTTTTACTACAGCACTTTCTCCGTCACTCGGGTTCTTGCCGTGCCTTGAGCCAAAAAAGTTTCTTTCAATAGCAGCCCAAAGTGTCCCTTTGCTCAACTGTATTTCTAGAAAGGGCTTCTTGCTCTTATACTGGGCAGAGCACCCATCCGTAAATTATGTGAGCCTCTTGTAGTTGAGTCTCGATCTCAGCAGTTGGTATGTGGCTTCTGTGAAGGCTTGAACTGCGGCAGAGACATGAATCAGGTCGTTGGAGATGGATACAACTGACTCTGTGGTGTTTTCGTTACATGCTTGGCATCTGTAGTAACATACAGTTGGGTGGGTTGTAACCTGACCAATTCCAGTGCGCGGACTGGACGTCATCCTGGAGGCAGCAGTGATAATTCTCGGCAAAGTCTAGCACGGCTATAACTTCCCCATCCTTCAGGTTCTTCTTTTTGTGATTACATTGCAAGTACTGCCATTTTCCCATAAAATCATGGAGTAGATAAGATTTTAGATCATATTCCAACTTCTTCATTACATCTTTAATAGTGCAGGTCTCTCCGAATAAAGCTTTCTTCTTGACTGTTTTTCCTGAGCGCTCCACCGCCTTCATATCCCACTGCCTCGCTGTCCAAATCGTCATCCTTTATTAGATTCTTAATGTTTTTAGGGCGGCAAACATTGCATTTCATGTTGATGCAGTCTTGACTGGAAAAATCTTCCTTCAGATGGGCTGCACAATACTTTACTCAATAGATCATCCCTATTGTGGGCAATAGCGGGCTTCACAACTGCATTGATTGCTTTCACTTTCAGGCCCATGTTCTCACAAATTTCACATAAAGCCTGATTGAAATTGACATGTGATTGTGGTTTTACCATTTTTAGGCCTATATTTGCAGAAAATGGCAAAACTGATGTATAGATAACTTCGAATAAAGTCCTTGTACATCCTATTCAATATTTTCTCAAGTACTTTTGTTGGCTGTCCAGATGCCTTTCTTTTCAGCGGAAGACTTCTTGAGTTTTCTGAAAGAAGGTATGAATGTCCTTAATATTTTCCAAGTGGCTTGTTCACCTTTGCAGCAAGCACTCTTTGGAAGTTGAGATTCTTTCCGAGTTGTTTTGATTTTGATGCGTGCTGAAGTTTCCTTGCCAAAAGTCTTTTAAAATGAATGTCTTCTTTCTTATCAAGGCCCCTGGCTGACAGAATCAAATCAGTTAAACTTCTTTCTTGATTTTTGTTTTCCTTATGCCGATTGGTAAAAAAAAATCATTGATTGTGGTTTGCTTTGCCATGCTATTCTTTGGCAGACAGGCATTCAGCCTGCTAACAGCTTGAACCCTTGCAGCCAAGGATCTTTTGTCATCTGATTCCGTGTTCTCTTTTTCTGAGACTGATGCACCTCCATTTTCTTTAGCCCTCTTTAAATGATAACGTTCCTGCGCTTTCTTGTTCTCCGCAGCCCGTTTCTGGCTTGACCAGGCTTGCCTTTCTCTTTGCTTCCTTTCTTTGTCCTTCAACCTTCTTTTGTCGTCCATCTCTTTCCGCTTTCTTGTTCTGGGTGTGACACACTTAGTAGTCTTTGTGAGCCCGTCCATCTTTTTCTGCGTTCTTGTTCTGAGTGTGACACACTTAGTAGTCTTTGTGAGCCCGTCCTTTTCTGCTCGTTTCTTAGCTCTCCATCTTCTTACTCTCTCAACATTCATTTCCTTCCTCCTTAATTTCTCTTCCTCTATAGCACTTTCCTCAAACTTCCTTCTATCTCTCCTTGACCGCTCTGCTTGCTCCATGAGTCTTCGTTTGTATTTTTCTGGATCTAATTTTAGTCTTTTGTAGAATTCACGAGATCTTTGTTTTTTGGACATTGGGGTAACTTTTAAATTATCAACCGGACTAAGAACACCCTTCTTGAAACTTTCTCGATTTCTCAAGCAGCCTGTGAAAGAATGGAAAGATAAAACAAACATCAATTGTATAATTTTGAATTATTCTTTTTTATAATTATTTTGCAAGGGTGTGAACTGCTTTGACAATTTTGTAGGATGTAAGCACATAATCCAACAAATGAGACAAACTTACATTTTTGTCCACTGCAATGTTTGCAAAAGTTAAATGACATATTTAGTTACTTTTAAAATAATAATCAAAGGTAGACAGTAACCTTAAAGTTAAAGTGTATGGTAAACAGGACTCAGGTTTACAGCTATTTTCAATGATGAAAATCTTTGTGATTGGTCACCTTGACAACTAGGCAAACACAATCATTACTGGATGGAAAATAACCCTGTCTGTGTAATGTTTACAACATTTTAAGTAAAATGTTTGTAATATTATATTACTAAGTACCATATTTATCGTAGACAGGACGTAATATAAATTTATTTAGGAATGATTTGCCAGTCTTCAAAGAAGTAGTATATGGCCTTTAGCGTCTTTACAGACGGTCTTAGCAGCTAGAATATTCACTTTCACTTTGACTGACAGCTTCTCTCGTGGCTTATTCTACCAATGTTTGACCCGAGAGTGCGATGGCAGTGATTGCAGGTCAGTCTTTTGGGTTCACTTTGGCGAGTGTTTTCATTCCGCCTCTGTCGTTTTGTCAGGTATGTTTCTTTTGCCTTGAAGTCTATTGCGAGCGTGCCACTGCGCAATTTTTGTCTCCATCTGCTTCGATCATTTGCAAGGTTCTCCCATTCATTGGGGTCGATGTTGAATGCTTTCATCGTGACCTTGCAAGTGTCTTTGAATCGCAGATGTGGCCTACCTCTGGGTCGGTTGCCAGTAGCAAGTTCCCCGTAGAGAATTTGTCTGGGGATGCGATCATTTTCCATACGGTGGAGATGTCCAAGCCACCGCAGTCTTTTTTTGCCTAGGAGAGCCTGAGTTGATGGAATGTTGGCTCGGCTCAGAACTTCGATATTTGAGATCCTGTCTTGCCACTTGATCTTGAGAATTTTGCGTAGGCAGCGCAGGTGGAAGGAGTTGAGGGATCTTTCATGTTTGGAGTAGGTGGTCCATGTCTCTGAGCCATACAGCAGGGTGCTTAGGACGCAAGTTTGGTACACGAGTACCTTTGTTTTGATGGTCAGCTTGCTATTGTTCCACACCCTTTTTGAGAGTTTGTCAAAAGCTGTGGCCGCCTTTCCTATTCTGGCATTTATTTCAGTTGTTATGTCTGTGCTACCACTGATGGTTGAGCCTAGGTAGCAGAATTTTCCCACTTGCTCCAGAGGAGAGCCATTCAGCATGATTGAGTTGGGGTTTCTCAAGCCTTGTGTCAAAACTACAGTAGAAGTAGTACTATCAAATTAAATGCATAGGGAAGCACATGTTACAAACATCACAAGTGACATAGTCTGAACTCTTGTCCCATGTGATGTTTGCAACAGAGAGTACAATAACACGTTTAATTATAAATACAAGCTAAAGCACCCGCTTTACAAACGGTGCTATGGACATATTTTGATATAATCTGGGCAGGTCTAGATAAGGCCTTGCCAAGAGATAAACCTGACTCCGCCCTCCTTCCCTCCCCCAACCATTTTCTCCTATCCATGTCATCTTTTTCTCTCCCCCCCCCCCCCTTCCATCTCTCCCTCCTCCACCCCCCCCCCTTTTCTCCTCAACACCCATCCCTCTCCCTCTCTCCCTGACACATGCTGTAATGCCAGATGTGCTTATAGTTTCTCCAGGCCTGGGCGACTTGGCAAAGCCAAGTTGTCAAAAGGCATTGCAACAATAACTTTTTGAAACAACCTGAACAAATTTTTATACGTCGCCCAACAATCACACTGACACAGGCTGCTTGAGCCCAACTCTGGATCTATCTAGATCTAGACTAGGTCACATTAATAACGGAACTTAGATTCAATGCAAATAAATAAATAATCTTATTTTCACACTACGGATCCTTACAAAAAGCATGGATATGATGTTTAAAGTTGATTTTCGACCAATAATATGTGAAGAAAGTTAGGTGAAGAGCGAAGACGGGGCGAAGCAGGCACCGAGTGAAAGTTTCGATCACACTTTTTGATTCTACCGGTACTCGTAAAAAAATGCGTCTCTGTTTTTGCGGCTCAAAAAGGTTTAATATAAATAAAAGTAAAGACTGATTTTTGTTCAAAATGAATGTGTCCACGTAAGGGTGCCTACAGAGAGAACGCTTGACGCTTGAGAAAGCTCGCACTTGAAAGTAAGCGCCTGTTAAAAAGCGCTTGGTGAATATTGAGGGGCACATAGAAAACGCTTGTCGCTAGCGCTTGCTTTGGGCACCATCTGAAAATGAGAGTTAATTTGGCACCATGGCGGCTTCGTCTGACGACGAATTATTATTGCTGGACAGTGTTTTACCTAAACTAATCCTTGGAAAACGAAAGAGAATAGCTGTTTATGAAATTAATCAGAAACGAAGAGAAGAAGGTGAATATCATCAATTGAAAGACCACCCCAATCGATTTCATTCATATGAGAATGAGTCTCGACACATTTTATTACATGATACATCTTGGGAAAAATAGAACCTAAAATAATTTAAAAGACCTGGTGCAATTGGCATCAACCCATTATGGCAGAGGAACGCCTTGTCATCACACCGAGATAAGCTAAGCTTCACTTTCAAACAGTTTTTAAAAAATGTAATGTAGACACTGTGTTATCAAGTATTGAAGTTTTTCCTTTTTCTTCTTTATTCTTAGCACAGCTGTGATGAACGATTTGACATCCATTTGTTGAGGTTATAATAAACTACTGTGCACTACACACTAGGCCTGTCTTCTCTGCAGACAACACAGCTTAGCCCCTTCAATAAACTACTGTACACATAATTTTAAAAAAAGGCCTAACTTCTCTGCCGACGACACACCCTAGCCGCTTTAAATGCGAGAGAAAGAATTAACAAACAATTCTTTACGCTTTACAAGGGTCGCGACAGACAGCAAGTGCTAAAGAACAAGCTTTGTCTCTGAATGGTACTAGAGAAGTATGAGAAATATTACAAGCCCTTGTCTTCATGCGCTCGCTTTCTCAAGCGTCAAGCGTTCTTTCTGTAAGCACCCTAACTCTTCATAAAAAATTGATGCAGTACACCAAGTTTCATAATTTTTTATGGCGTAGTCGCGAAGTATTAGCTGCTTACAGGTTCACCCTATAGCTCAATTATAGTAAGATAATATGATTTCTAATTTAAGGGCCCGCACAGAGAGACCAACGAATATGTTTTGGCGTATCGGTGACATAACTCACTCTGCTCCAATCTTTCTGAGGGTAGAACATAAAGGACACATATTATTTTCAGCACGTGTAGGCTGTCCCGCTGAACTAAATATAGGTTTGACAGGTTGAGCTTTGAGTGTCGTATTGAGAAGAAGATGGTGATGATGACGACAGTGAAAAAGTCCGTATTGGCAGTCAGTGTGTTATAAAGAATACGTGGTGAGGATTTTGCCTTCTTTGCCTTTGTATTAAACCTTTATGTTCGTTGATTATAAATCCTATACAGTGCACACCTGATATATCGACATGTAAGGGTCCAGACATTTTGTGTCGATATAAGAGAAAGTCGATATAAAAGAAACCTCTTTAAGATGGTGTTCTTTTGTTGCAATAGTGGGTTACTACAATAGTAGCAAGTAATAGTGCTGTATTTTGACGTAAGGGGAAGCAACCATGCCCTGATCCCTTGGTCAGAAAAAAATCGATAAAATCAGCTTAGCTTCGATGCTGAGCGTCTTGTGTGTTTTCTGTTGTTCTGACATCGTCGTTTAGTTAAGTTTAAGCCTTGAAAAGGAATTGAGTGTTTCGGTAGACCTTGCGAGAATACAGACGGCAGGCATTACTACTGATACAAGTGATTCATAACGGTGATATGAAACACAAGATCAGTTCGCTGCACAAGTCAGTCTAGATCTAGACAGCACGTGGGTGGCTGCGTAAACGCGTCACATGTATACAAACACACACGACGCCCCCTCCCTGCAGTCCAAACTAGACACAGGCCTCTTTATTTCCCTTTCAGCGGAGCCACCGGGTTACATGTGGTTTCGTCAGTCTGTTGTGCCCACCACTCCTTTCCTTACCTGCCACCCAGCGTGTGACACTGACATACAAAGGGTACACGGCTCGCCTCTTAGTACACTTGCTTCTCGTTCGAGCGAGCGGGGAGGGACGAGGCGATTTCTTGTGCTACAAAAATAGGGCCTGCACCGCTTAGCGAGTTTGATCGACATGTCGATATAAGAGAAGTCAAAACGAGAGTATGTCGATATAGAGGCATCTATTTACTAACAAATAAAGAGGAAAAAAATCCGGACTTAGTAAATCATGTTGATAAAAGAGAAATGTCTATATAAGCGATGTCGATATAAGTGGTGTGCACTGTAGTTCACTATATAAATATATACATGTATGTGAATATATACACATATGTAAACAACTGTGCTTCTTGAACGTCAAATGAAACAGTCATTATACACACACCCGTACAACACAGAGAGCACACTTCTCAGTATCACGTTAGCCCACGAAGTTTTAAACTATAAATCTGTGGCTGTCGGTGAGTAGGAATAAAAATTTCATTCCTATAAAATAAGCTGCCACCGATCCCGTAGATCGGCGCAGAGAGTAGGTCGTGTCTCTGTGCGGTTATAGAAATTGTATAGAGATTGATTCTTATACTTATAGCTTACGGCGCATAGTGGTTAGGTGACATAAATCGGCCGCCTTTATGTTCTCCCCTGAAACCTGGAATCTTGATTGGTTTATCAGTAAGTGAAAATGTATCAATCATGAAAGATGTAACTGGTCAGTACAGGAGTAATAAAGTACATGTAATAAATGTTACAGTTATTACATGAAAGAAGTGAATCAAGTCCATGTAATGTTTATAACATAAAGAGCTAATGCCAATGTTTCATGAGAAAAAGTAAAAGACCCCAAGGTGAATCAGATTAAATACAGACATTAAACAATTTTTTCCAGTATATGTGAGTGTGCATGAGAAAACCCGGCATAAGTCGGCGGAGCTGATTTTGAGAAAAATGGCTTTGAAGTGAAAATATGGGTCCGACACAAACTTCCAACTTGGCTGTTGTTTAGGGGACCGTGGCATGTTACAGGGTAAACTGTAGACAAGCAGTGAACACTACTCACTATGATCTCTATAACGGCTTTGTAATTAGACTACGGTCTCCTAACAACAATCACTCCAATATTACTTGGTGAATTAGCTATTGCCACTTATAGGATTAAATGCCGTTTTCTCAAAATCTTGTTTTAGGGAGGTCACTGACTTCAATTTATCAGAAATGTCTTGTCTTTTATTATATGTACAGAACTCAAAATGTCATGTTGCCGACTTATGCCGGGTTTTCCCATGCACACTCACATTATGCACAAAGTCTGGATTCAATATATCACCAAGCAACTGTTGTCAAGGCACTACTGTTGCAATCATCACAAGGGACAAAAGCTGCACGTTTGCCCTGAGCAACATCTGCAACAACAAATATGCAAAGCAACAGCCCCTACATCAGGATCACCTGAATTTCATGAACATCACATAGTGCTGTTCATTTTAATGACTAGCTCCATTATTCTAAAGTTTATTCCTGTGCAGAGAGTTTACATACAGTCAATCTAACTGTAATAATCATTACAGGATTTTAAAAAGCCTTTTCCATGTAGTTACGTTTGCAACTAAAAAATATCAATGCCATAACAAACAGATATGTCAGTAGCTGCATTGAAAAGATTTGTAAACCCAATTTATGCTTTCCAATTATCATACAACAAATTCCCAGAAGTCTGAAGCGATATATCGATGGTGTTGTGCTCTAACCATGTAACTGAAAAAATTGACCAACTCATTTTTTTAGCCAAAAATAGTCACCACGCCTTTCCGGGGGTTCCCTATTCAAATGGGAAGGCTACACGTGCTATAAATAGCAAAATTTGAGCTTCGAAGCCTTCAATAGTTACAATTCTAACCGTGTATGTGGCTGTTTTAATCGTGTAACTGATTTCTGTGGTGGAATTTTGTCATGCTCTAGTCATGCGTATCTCTATCTGCCTGACAATACTTTGTGTGATACATGTGTAACAGGATTAACTGGCTTAAAGACCTGCATTTAAAAAAAATATATATTTATTTAAATTATTGCGATAGAAAGACACGTTTTGTTTGATTAATACGACCAAAAAGATATAGATCGAGTCCTGTATAAAAAAAACTCGCAAAAAGATGTTTTTTTCGTCTCCTGGAAAACAATCTCAAAACCAGTTACACGGTTACAGTACAACACCATGGATATATTTATAAACTATTTTGCAGAATGTGGTTGTTGCAATTGCAACAGTGGACGAAGTTTTGTCCTTTGCAATGTTTGCAACAGGATTTATAACAATTTGTGCATAGCAAATATAATAAATTTCATATAGGTCGGACTTCAACTTTTGATTAATATTGACTTATTGGGAAATCTGGATTAAGAAAGATAATTTTTGTTTTGTATGGTTCAATTTAGTTCAAATAATTGAATAGAAAAAATATGTGATAAATCTCACAGGACGTAATTGCTGATCTTGTCCGTGTAATGATTATCACACTTTAAAATACATTGTATTTCGTTTAATTTAAAGAAGGAGACACAAAGGTTTACTTAATTTCATCTGTGTAAAAGTTTAAAATGAAGATATGTGCATCCATAAGGCAAATTGTAATTGCAACATATGGGCAGTGTAGAGCTAGATCTAAGCACAACTTGTCTTTTCGTAGCAATTATTACCAGGACAAAGTTGATGCACAGTGTCTGTTTTGGGATGTAATGTTTACAACAGAAACCACCCTACTTTTATGCTTACACACAAAGTACCGACCGTGCCCTTCATAAAAATAATATTTCTTTAAGTTGCATTGGGTGAAATCAGTTGCTTAGCTTTATTCACGTGCATTTAGAATATTTGAGAATCAGGAAATTAAAAAAGAATATACGCAATCATTAGGCCTACATGGACCAGATCTAGAATCTAGATCTAGAGTTTGGTTCTCATCCATGTTGTGACTGAACTGCGATTTCCTGGCTGTTGACTACTGGAAAGCTTGCCGGCGTCGAGATTTACTGGCACCAGAGTACACAGTTGGCGTTAAATTGAAAACTGCTATTAAATATTTTTTTAAAAACGGATATGAATAAACTACAATAAAATTTGTGATAATCGTATCACGACAACCGGACAAAGTTGCAATCATTTCACGTGAGATTTTTGTGGACGAGAACAATCATCTACCTCTTATGGGTTCCGCCATCTTGAAGGACCGGGCTAAAGGCTTTTGTCGAGGATTTTGGGTACTGAAAAATGTACCGTGCGGCGTGCAGTTCGACAACAAGGCCGTCCCTCTCCTGAGCACTTTTGTTGCAGCTGAGCCAGTCAACTAAGTTGAGAGGTGGTGCAAGAAGGAGAGAAAAGAAAATCACTGTCTCTCAACCAGCTGTGGTTGGAACATACAGCAAGTTCATGGGGGGAGTTGACTTGCTTGACTCCCTCATTGCAGTATAGTAATTATACAGAACCCACTTGCGGTCCAGAAAGTGGTACCATCGACCACCGTGCAAGCCTGGCTTCTCTATAGAAGGGAGGCTGCAGCAAAGGAGATCCCAAAGAAGACTCAGCTCTCCCTTCTGGACTTCAAACTACAAGTGTCTGAATCTCTCATGAAGATGAACGCAGGCGCTGGGAATGGAGCCAAGCTCGGCCGTCCATCGATGGACATGGAGCTGCAACTGGCTGCGAAGAAGAAAAGGGGACCAGCAGCTCCCGTCCCAGTTCAGGCTGTGAGGACTGACCAGACTGGTCACTGGCCTGTCTATGGTGAGAAGAAGGAGAGATGCAAGCGCCCACAGTGCAAAAATAATGTGTGAAAAGTGTGGCGTCCACTTGTGTTTTACGCCAGAGAACAATTGTTTCAGGCTGTTTCATCAGTAGATATATCTTTTGCATTCATCTATATAATATGTGTTTAGCACAGCAGAAACTGCCTGTTCTAATAAATTAGTTTACTTAGTTCTAAAGATGCTTGCTATTTTATTGAGGAGTGAAGTTCCTGTAGTACCTTTGGTTTGAACGTCCTCAATTTGCTTACAGTTTCCATGTTAGTGCTATGTATTTTAATTACTGTATGTAATTATTTTGTATCCTTTGACTTTGAAGTTTCACTTTCACTTACCACTAATATGATTTTAGCTTTGTATTATTACATATTTCTTGATTTTCCTGCTGCAATTTCAATCAGTCACTGTATTTTCTCATTGAAACATTTGACGAAAGTCTAAGTTCTCCATTTTCATAGTTGTGTTATTTAGGCCTATAATGTAATTGTTCTTGCCAACTGTTATGAAAAGAAAGTTTTTTGAATGAAAAATAAATGGTAAAGCACCAAAATATTACATGAAAAAGAAGAACACTGTATTGATCTCTTTATGTATTGTGCAAAACGCATAATGTTGCTCCCAGGCAACAAACCCACCCTGGGTGCACATATTGCATAATCAGCAAATTCTTGCAAACACACATTATTTTGTGATGAAAATAGCCTACATTCCAATTTTCATGCTGCAATTACAAAATTTTCATAAATCATGCAGTAGAGGGTTAATTTTTAGGAAGGGCATAATATGTGTGTATAGAAAATAAATTTGGACAGTTAAAGGAATTCCTCCGCTTTCTGTACCGGTACATAACTTTTTTTTTCTTTCCATTTTTCAAGTGACAGATAAGTTATTGGTAATGAAGTCTTGTCGACGAAAAAGTGCTAATGTTAAAATCGGGCAAAAAGAAATCGTACAAAGTATGTGAGTGCAGCCAGTCTCCTCAAAACACATCTATTCAATTTGCAACCTTGGGCATGACTAGCTGACCAAACTATACACACTTCAGGCCTTAAATTTGGCAAGAAGGTGGCAGTTGAGATAAGGAAGATGATGGCTATAATTAAAAGTTGTTTACTTCAACTGTTCAAGCATGTATTTTTAAAAAATAACGTTTATTGCTATGTAACATCTGTATTTTTGCATGTTTGTTTCGTAATGTATATAGTACCGTGCATGTCATAAAAAGTAACCGTATCAAGCGTTCAGTTTGGTGCATAGTGATCTGGTGCGCATCAGTTCTGAAGCAAGTCTGTAGTTTATTACTTTCATTATGAGGGGGGGGGGGGGGGGGCGCACGTTTGTTTATTCCGGGCAATGCCCTGTACGTCATCTAGTAGTAGCATATATTGCAGAACTGCACACTCCTCTCAGCACTACGAGAAACATATTGGCCCAAACCCACCGACCTGAATGTCAAACTTTATGGGGCTATGCTAGAACTTCAGAAAACCGTAGATTTTCTTGAAAGAACAAATCTGCAGATTTAGATTGGTGAACGAAAGAAGAAGAAGTCTGTTCAGCTGCCACTTTTCAATTACAAGTTTTGTATTGTCACAAATCGATCAGCCAACCTATGGCAGCTGCCCAAACCTCTTTCCAGGACGATAAAAGAAGAAATAAGAGAATCCTGTATTATTCCTTTATTTTATTAGACATTTTGTACACTTTATGGATATGATAATGTTATGATTAGGGGAGAATGACCCATATTTCTATTGTAAATATATGTATGTGAAGACCACGGTGATAAACAACCACAGTTATGGAAAGTGATTTTCAGTTATCAGTGGTAGAAATGACCTTTCATATGCAGGAGGGAAATTGTAGACTTTCAAACTTTAAAATTTGATTTTGTCAGTTTGACATTTTTGTGAATGTGGGTGTTTTTCCCCTTTGGTCTTCATATGTTGCTGAGTGAGTGTAAATTATGTTTAAATATTATTCCTCACTTTCCTTCATCTTACAGGGGACAAAGGAAACTCTTGTTGCATCAACTTATAACCAAATAGCTTTTTCCTACCTTAGCCATAATGTTGCAAAGATAAGCACATATTTAAAGGGAAAAAAATCTAATTTTATGTTGGATTTTAAAGCAAACAGCTTTTAACTTTTATTATGTATTAAGTGTTTTAATTTGTAATTTATATTATATACATATATAATATTTTTCTTTCTTTTGGCAATTAAGAGTGACACTTTTAAGACGACAATGTAGTATTAATTGATATTGTGCTGTTAGAAGCATTGTCTGCAATAGAGGCTTTTTTTCTTTCACTTTTTGTGTAGTGTATACTGTGAATGTTTTTTGTATGCTGTCATAATTTTCCCCATAACATAACAATAACAGGGTTTTAAGTCCTTACAGGTATATTAAATTAGGCAACTACTTTCTCATGTTTCATTCTTGATTCTCTCAGCTTCATGAATTATTGACTACAGTAAAACCTCGTTATACCGCCAAGTAAGGGGCAAACAGAAAATTGGCGGTATAACGAGAATGGCGGTACAACGAAAATACCATGTAGAACAAGGGAAATAAGTAATTAAGTAATTTACCAACATTGGACTGGCTAACATGTCTAAAATATTGCAGTTATCTCCCTTATCTCTCCACTAGACATAAACCTCTGTTGTCATTTTGAAGTTTACATTGCTTTCATTTGTTGTTTTTTTTGTGTTTATGTGTGTTGGAGTTTATTCAGGATATCGCACCTTAAGAGTAAAAGTATTATGTATTGCAACATGACAAATAATGCTACATTACAATTCAGCAACAAATGTGCGTTCTTTGCATAGATATAGTACTATATTATCTATGGTTGTTTGCATCGTACCCCGCGACCGGTATGAACCAGTTGAAGCATCACCTCGCGCGCGCTTAAGTTGGTTTGCAAACTCTCTATTGAACTGTGACCCGTCTTTCCCACTGCATGCCCCATCAGTAGGCCTATCAGGAAGCGAAGACTGTGTAGTAGGATTGGTGTTTGAGTAACAAGCCCAGACTGTGGCGCCAAGTGATGTTCCGACTGTTAGCTGGATTTAGGTAGATGTGGGGAGTGGGGGTTAAATTTACGTTGGCGCTATAACGAGCAATATTTACTCACTCAAGTTATGAATGTAGCAGTCAAACTGTTGGCGGATGGCGGTATAACGAGATTTTTAGTGACTTTGTATAGGCGTCAGATCCGTACCACGGCGAAAAGCTGGCGGTATAGCGAGGTTTTACTGTACAAACATGATTATGCCTTCAGTGATTGGGAGGAGTCATAATTATGCTATGAACTAAGTACTGGTATCTGTTTATAAAAGAAAAATACTTCATTGTTTGCCGAACAGGCTCGGCTGGTAGTGAAATAATTTAAAGAAGCACAAAAGGCAATAAAAATTAATTTAGGTCGAAAAATGTTCTAAAACATAAAAATATTCGAAAAGTCATGTTTTAGACGACCAGATCCCAAGTTCTTGGTTCAGGAATGGCCATGCAACATTTGTAGGTTGCATATTAAGTGAGGTGATATACATAAAATTGGGCCCTGACCAGCTTTATAGTATAGATTCTTTGCCTAACCTGTAGGCTACATGCGTTACAGTTTTGCAGTACATGTATTATGAGTAAAATTAACCAGTCACACTTAATAAAATGCATGTAATAAGACTTTACACATTATTTGGATTTAATCTGTATTTTCAAATAAAAAAAATAACACAATGCGAGTTCCTTCTGTGATTTGATTACGAATTTAACGTTGTAGTTGAACGTTTGTCAGTGAATATGGTACCTCATTTGTCATTGCAGATAGGAGAAGCAGCAGGTATACTATTGACCAAGAAAGTAGTGATAGACCAATCAGACATGTTTACACATGTTTTCTCAGTGTTTGAGGAGTTTAAGGTAAGTTTTATGTCAGCAAAAGTTTATATTCATTGCTTCCCCTTTGTTTGATCATCAGTGTCACAGATGGTATTTGTTCACATAGCATTTGAAAGAGTGTAATTCTGAATGGCAGCTTTTGGATTTTTGAGAAATTTTTGCCGTTAGTTGAAAATTTCGATGTTAGGTTGGCTTTTGTTTTTCAAACTTTTCTTTGATGTAAAGAAGTTTTCATGAACATCAAATTTATTAACTCCTGCACAAAATGGAAACTGTCTCTATAAATAATGCTGTGTCCATTTGCTGTTGTGATGTACTTACAGCATTTTTTATATGATATAGATATAAACAACAAAGCCAAAGAATGAAGGATTGTGACTAGTTGAAGACAAATAAAGCATGTACTCAAAGTTTTGATTGGAGGTAGAAGTCAGATAAAAGACACTGGCTCCATCATTCCGGTGAAAGCTCAAGATGGATTGCTTTGTTACGATGCTAACAGCAGTGGCAGTGTCATATTAAGTGAAGAGTTTTACATCTGTGAAGGGAAACTCCAAGTGGCTTTTTGTGATGAAAATAGTTTTTGAATTTAAGGGAATGTCTTCTGGATGAAGGCAAAAGGAATAGAAATAGTAGTGTTCATATAGGTCTATTTATTTTCATAATCCATATAAGAAGAGGTACATTGTGGTAGGTAGGAAAGGTCTTACTTAGTCTTAGATATTCTGTGTAATTTCGAAGCTTTAGACATTTGGCTTATTTTATTAAATCACAGGACATCAAGTACAAATTTATGGTAGCTGTTCTGATTGAGTACATACGATCTCTCAACCAATTCAACATTCCTGTTCAGGTAAGATCATGTGTTTTTTCTACTTTTAGAACACACAGCTGCTCGGAAGATGATTGTCAAAGTGTTGTCAAAATTGTCAAATGATTTTTCAATGGCACATAATTGCGATTACTATTATGATCAAATGTACTATCTACAGTGAAAAATATATTGCTGCTAGAACATATTTAGTTGAGTATTGCAATGGGCAACAGAATGATATTATAGGTATTTCTTTTCCTTTCCAAAAACCTAGCCATTTAATAAATTGAATGTCAGTATCAAATAACTGAATTTTGTCCCTTTAAGCATGTTTTCAAATGGTGTGATTCTGTTTCTATATGAGCAAAAGTGATTATAAGGATTAATTTCATTCTGACATAAATTCTTTTGCTACATAAATTTCCTGAAATGAATTGAGTAACACTGCATCCAGCGCCCAAAGTCACCAAAACATGGAAAACAGTGTATTTGTATTGGTGATGAAAAGACTGCATTCACTCACTTTGTGGCAAATCAGGCCTTTTGTGTAGTGATTATTTTGTGACATGGAAGCTCTGAAACTAAAGATATATAATATATGATATTTTGGGTTTGGGAATGCGATGCAAATGCTAATTAGATGAGAGAAATCATGGGTCCTATTTTTCAGCATTACTTATACGAGCTGATTATCAACATCCTGGTACATAATAACTGCTTCTATCAGCTGCATCAGTTCCTGCAGTATCATGTATTGAGTGATTCTAAGCCCTTGGTAAGTTTCCATATCATATTTTTTTGGTTTTATTAAGATATCAGGTTGGGACCCTTCATAACTCTTTGATGGTTTGGTGTACATGATTATTTATGTTGTGAGGACAAAGTGATGATTTAGAGTTCCTGCGATGTTTCACTTTTTTAGAATGATATTGGGAGCAGGGCATCAGTGAAGAACATGTTGGTTCCACTGTACAGTTCATTGTACCTAATTGAATAAATCTAGTGGAAGACATTTACATCCTCCTGATGTTTGTTGCTGAAGAAAGCTAATTCATGGTGCCACATGTGATAATAAGAGCCTTTGTCTAACACATAATATGACTAGAACAAACATGATCATTTTTTTTGTGAAACTTGTTCTGATTATGCATTCTTATGATGTTTGCATTCCATGAATAATATGATGAGTGTACCTCTGTGATTCAACACCCTCTCTGTATTGAAATTGAAGATATAAAGTTAATGTCTTTCTCCCAGATGGATGTCAAAATTAATAAACATGCAAGCCAACTCAGTATAGAATATTGACAAAATATTATAAAAACACAGAAAGTCTCAAAGGTCACTGTCTTCCCTTTTCCTTTACGTTTTATTGCATCGTTTTGGTATTATTTCTTATGCGAAGATTTGTTACATACATATCATACAACTTTTTCTTTTTGCCATATTTTGATTCAGTATGGAGTAGCACTGGTTTTGTTTTGCTCATACAAAGTCAGTGCCATTTTTTTTTATTGTTAGTTTTTTTCCCGCAATGTCTGTTCTTTATCAGTGTGTCACTGTTTATGTCTCCTCGTCCTGATTAATTTAACTTAAATTTCAGGCTTGTTTAATGCTTTCATTAGAGTCAGTCTACCCACCTGCTCATCAGCTGGCACTGGACATGCTCAAAGTGAGTGATATTTATGTTGTGAATGAGCTTGAGTGACCTCACAGTATAGATAGAAAAGGTGCAGCAATGATAATTACTCTTGGGATCGTAAAAACATCACATTTTTTTGCGAAGTTTTAAGATTGTCAAAATCAGCTGACACCATAGATATACACTACTGAAGTAGATTCCACGCGTGGCTTTGCCAGCTGTCTCTTTCCGGAAGCGAGCCGGAATGGTCCGCATTGAAACCCCCTCTCACCATCGTAGACTGGGCTGAGTGCTCGAAGCTGGCCTAACCCAGCCTAACCAACGGGTTGAAAAATAGCGGTGATAGTGATTGATTTTGTAACTTTAATTTGTTTATAGTCAGTCACATACCATTTCCGTATAAAATTCCTCGATTGGAAAAAAAAACAAAAACAGACTGATTCAACCGACACAACTCACCGCAACTAGACAATGTAAAGCCAGTGGTATTAATGTATATGACACGGCGGTAGAGGGTGGGGTACGCCTAGAGGGAAGACAACGGGTGATGAGAATAGATATATAGATAGAGAGACAAATACAGAGAGAAAGAGAGAGACAGATGGAGACAGAGAGAAGGAGAGACAGAGAAAGACACAGAGACAGACAGAGAGAGAGCGATAGATAGAGAGTGAGATAGAGAAAGAGAGATAGAAGAAAGAGAGAGAGAGATATATCGACGGTGAAACTCGCAAACCATGTAACTCTAAATTCCATTGTTTTGAGAAAATGGCAAAAAACTATTTTGCTGTTCAAATGCAGTCTGAGAACCACTCAAGTAAACACATGACTAAAACAAAGGTTTCTATTGGTGTTTTATCACAGAATATTGATGTAGATGGTGCACAATTGTCATGTGGTGCCATTTAGCAAGAAATCAGAGTTGACCTACTTTTGGACTTACACGGTTTGCGAGTTTCACCATCGATATAAGATAGATAAGATAGATAGAATAGATCCATAAATAGAATAGACAGACAGACAGATAGATAGATAGATTAGATAAAACAGACAGATAGATAAACCTTAGGGAGACAGAGATAGAGACAGATAGAGAGAGAGAGAGAGAGACAGATAGAGAGAGATAGAAGAGAGAGAGAGAGATAGATAAGATAGAATAGATAAATAGATAGAGAGATAGATAAGATTAGATTAGATTAGGATAGATAGATGGATAGATTAGATGGGACACAGACAGACAGACAGTTAAACCTTCTCATGGTCAAAGGCCTACATGCTGCTCCGTTTAAAAACAAGATCACTCAAATAATGAGTCACGACCCATGCCGTGATGGCCGCCAGCGCCTTCTAACAATCCCATTCAGTCCCTGGCATGTCCGGGCATTAGCTGACACATATATATAATTATCTTGATCCAGATTATGATATTGAAGATGATGAGCTAGTGGCAACTGTCATTGAATACAGGGAAAATTAACACACAGTACTCAACAAGATTAGCAAACAAACAAACAAATCTAACTTTATCTTGTCTTTGAAACAGAGAATTCAGACTGCAAATGAGGAAATTATTGAAGTATTGCTATCCAAACAGCAGCTTCTTCCTGCTCTCAGGTAAGGCTAACATGTTCTTGCTCTGATTTTTCATTACATATCGCAGGTATAGAGCAAAATTGTTGTATCTCCAAATTTATGAATTGGGGTCCATAATGGCAATACTGTAATAATGACAAACTGCTTCTCGCAATTTTTTTTATTATTCCGCTATCTTTAACCAGTTCCAAGTTACAGAGAAGCAGTATTGTTGTATCTCCCTTAAAAATGAGATCATTGAGAGCAAAATTGTGGTATTTTGAATTATTGGTTTTGTGTGAATGCATTTTTTGTGACTCTCTTAGTTTATTTCTTTTATTGGTTGTATGATTGTGTGGTTCAGTGCTATTGATGAAAGATTATTTTGATATCCCTTTTTGTAGAGTGATGTGAAAATAAATGTTTAATATGGTTCCTAATTGTGAGGCGCTATGGGCCTGCCATGCAAGGAAAAAGGGCTGTATTTTTAAAACTATCCTTTAAATTCACAACTCAGATTGTTTCAACTCCATTAAATTATCTGATTTGATCTCATGTATTGAGTGCAATAATGTTGTATTGTACGCTGGTGTTTGTAGTTTGATACTGATGTATGTCAAGCCGTATATGAAATATTCTCTGAGAAGGTCTTAGCAGTAGATTAAAAAATATGGCACTTCTGCCTCCTGTGTGTTACCAACAAAACCAAGCATAAAAATAAAAACAGTTATCAAAGTTACAGCTCTGGCAAAATGCTTTCTACAAAATTGGAGTAAGTCCAAAAAAAGGCTGATAAAACACGTTATATGATTATTGAGCAATAACTGGCATATAGATCATTTAAATATTCCATAATAAATGCACTGACAAAAAAACAGAGATTCTGTATATCATTCCTGATTTCCAGGCCAGCTTTGAAATTTAAAGTTGAGTTTCTGAAAAACAGGAAGTTTGGATATACAACAATTTTGCTCTATACCCACAATATATTGGTGTCACTGGGGATTTTCTTGAAAGACTGGATTTTCAAATAAGTGTATGTGTCAATTCGTGTAACAGAAGCAACACTGTTGATTAAGAGATGAGTTTACTAGGTGTGTACTATCAGAAGGAGCAATCTTAGAAGGATTAATGTTTGATTTATTTGTAGTATAATTGGGTACTATAGATACAGTTGACAATCTCATGTTCCAGTAAGCTGTGGTCTGGTTTCTGTTGGCATTTTAGTAAATGTAAAATTTCTGTACATTTTATAAGTTTATTCAGAAGTACTGTTATCCCTTTGGAAAGTTTGTTTAGATATTTTTCTTCAAATAGCAAATTTAGGAACATTTGTTTGAATATTTTTTCAGGTTTATTCGCAGTGTTGGGATTGTAGACACTGTGTCTTCTCGCAAATTCCTAGAAGCAGCACTCAACACAAATGACAACATGATTTTCTATACAGTTTTTAAGTTTTTTGAGATCAGGAATCAAAGATTACGATCTAGTCCCAGATTTCAGACAGGTATGTAATGCCGACTGTCCTGTGCCCCCACCCCCCATCCAAATTCACGTCTCTTATGTTTGGTCAAAGTAATGAAAATATTCCATTTCATTCATCTCAAAATACATTTATTGAGCAAGGCAACAATATGACTTCCTTTTTTGTCTTATTTTTTGTCAGTGTTGTGTACCTGACAGCATAATATTAAGATTTTTTTCTTTATCTCCTATAGGTTTCGTCAACTTTTTTTTGTTAGTATAATTAACAACATAATATTACAAGTAAGATTTTTTTTTAACCTCTTAACCATTTGTCAGCGACGTGTATTACCACATAATATTAAAACTTTTATTTTGAAATCTTATCCATTTTGCCACTTTTGTATAACTGACAACAAAACCATAATGACTTTTTTTTTTAACTACATAACTGATAATAATATGGTCAGTGTTGCTATTTTTGTTATTTTGTGCATGATATCATTATTATCCCACAGGTGAACATTGTGAACAGTATGTGAAGCAGTTTGAAATGCTGTTTGGAAATGATGCTATGATGCCAGTAGTGCAACAAGCACAATAAACTTCAGTAGTCAGCATTTTCAACCAGTCTTTGCACTGCCTTCAGTGCTCAGTTAAGCCAACCAGAACTGAGGAGTTTACACGACTGTCATACTCACAGCTCCCCTTGAACTGTCTGAAAGAAGACAGGGTAATGGCACCATCTGCCTCTGCATTCAGAGCAACTGTGGCTCTGTGGTGAATCTGTACATGGTCAAGCCAGAAGGAGAACTATCCAGTTATTAACTTCATTATTGTCTGTGTTGTGTTTTTTTCAAAGGAGGCTGTGGATTGGGATTTCAAATAGCCAATGTATAAATAGCATCCAATTAAGTTCACTTTATTCTTGAAAAGCACAAAGTGTATAATAAACATTGGCATGAGAAGAAAGAAATATTTGATAGTGTGTCTGAACATGATGGGCATTGATATTACTATTTAGTATTTTGGTCATGAATCATGGATGTTTAGTTCTTTACTTTAGGAGGTTTGCTGCTTTTGCCAATTACACCTCACTTTTCTTGTTCTTGTTTCTATCTGGTTTTGTGGTAGGGACTAGTTTGTTGTTGCCTGGGCAGCGGCCTTGTTTGGCCTGTTTCGCCTGCTCTTCATGACTTTCAACTGCCAAGGTATCTTTAACGTGCACATGGGCCCTCCAAATTTTTCTTTGTTGTCTGAGAAGACTAGGCGCCCAATCCTACCTACCGCTTGATCAGGGACAGGAATTATCCCCCACAAAAAATTCTAACATGCCTGCACCGACCAGGGATCGAACCCGGTACCTTCAGCATGAGAGGCGAGTCATGAATCATGCAAGAGCTCAGACACTCTTTACATGTTGGAACTAAAGATAACCAAGACCATGTCATGTGAGAAGAATTAAAAAGTCAGATTTTTAAGCAATGTCCTATATAAAATCTTAATTGTCAGTTGTTTTAATTGAAATTGTAGTGAATCTCGGCTCATCTATATATATATTTTTTGGTAACTCGAAACCTTGGTCACCTAAGGCTCAGGAACTGCATCACACTCAGACTTCATACTTTGCACAACAGCATATTATCAGTGCGAAATTAACATGGGCTATATTAGAAATTATGAAATGTTCAGGCTTCTGCGTTTCATTTTTCATTGTTTCGGCATCAGTTACATCTATTTCGAGTCATGGTTCGCCATTTTAAGGTTTCATTGAAGCTGTGCATGCGCATTATGGGCTCATGACATCATCACTTCCTGAAAATTTTCGGTGCGCACCGCTGCACACTGCGGACTGTCTATTGCTGAGTTTTTGGGGATGACCCTACGCATCTGGGCTTTTGATCTTATTCCTTTCGGTCTGAAGTGGTGTCCTTTGTTGTTGCACGTCTTCTTATGCAGCATTAATGCCTTTCTTATATCACAGGCATCTTAAGTTTTACCCCAAAAAAAACAACCTACACAAACCTGTTCATCGAACGGGTACTCAGCTAGTTGATTAATAATCATGCTATCGGAGGAATAGTGTGGGAAAGAGCAGAAAATATCATTAGGGCAGGTATTAGATGTCAGGGCATAACATTTTGTGGAATTTTAATTCATGAACTAAAATTAGCACATTGCATGATGGATAGTTCACTATTAAGAAGTGGCAATGATGGTAACATAACAATTTAATAAGGAGGTTCCCAAATATATTTTATTTGAAATGATTTGGGGGGGTGGGGGGAGAGGGGGCTTTCCAGAAGAACCTACAATGATCTTTCACATTTGCATGCGCACAGGTGAGGAAACAGAGAATGTCATGGAAGGGGAAGAGTTTTATATGATATTTTCAGAGTATCATACGAAACTTCAATGTAGATCTTTTGCATATTTTGTAATATTAATTTTCATGTGTGTGGAAGTGGAAGCATTTCCATGATTATGAGTAAGTTGAGAACTCAAGTGAATAAAACATTTTTGTTCTGCTGTTCATAAGTACTGTTGGTTGACAAAATGAAAAAAAGCTGGGCAGCTGGCATGCCAGTCTTTTTAATTCGTGAACAACAAAAAACATGATTTAAATAAGTGTTTTGCTTTCAAGTTGCATCTTCTGCCATTCTCTCTATCATAGTACATTTCATTATTGCAATCTTTGTCCTGTCAGCCACTATGCTGTCAAAACTTTTCTATGGCCAATTTTAGTTGCATGAAGCTGAAATTCAGTGAGCAAGGTTTTTTTTTTACAATTGCTGCTGTGTAATTAAGAGATTGTGAATATTGCATTTTTTAGAAAGGGTATGAGTGTGAGTAATGTGACTGTCCAGCAATGAATGAATATAAAGATATGTATTGACAGTTTTATTCAAATTTTGTTATATAATTGTACAGTTGTTTATAGGTGAAATTTCAAGAACACTTTATTCATGCTGGAATATTAAAATAACAAAGCAGCTCTGTTTTGTATTTCATTTTATTTGGGGTAGGGTTTGAAATGTCTTATTTAACAGAGAATAGAGAATGCACACATGTATTAGTTCAGTTAAATCTAAACTTGCTAATTTAGGACAAAGTTTTCCTTTCAAAACTGGTGACAATCTCATCAGAGGCAATCACTTTACAGTTGATTTCTTGGATATTGCTTTATTTATATGTCTTGAGCTTGTTCAATAGTTAAGCATACTGCTGATCTAAAATGTGGCACTTTCGATACTGAGCATAAGTAAGTGCTGGCATTGGAATTCAGAGTTAATGGATAATGTACTAAACTGTGACACTTCTGTTATATACAGTATATATATATGTGTACTAGTCTGCGATAATTGGGAATGTCTCCAAATTTTTTATTTTGACTTTTTGGTATGTGTGGTAAGAGGAGATGTTTCTGGTGCTGCTGCTTTTTAAAGTTTTGATTTATCATTTCTAGAAGCTGAGATATAGACATTTGAAGTGACAAAACACAAAAAATTAAAAAATGAGAAAATCACGTCCATGCGTTGAGATAGATCTAGATCTAGATACAAATCGCCTTGTTCTTCGCCTGACTCTTCCTCTTCTTCACTCTCCTCATCCCTATCATTAAAGTCATCAGTGATTACATCTCTCAGAAAGTCCTCTGAAGCCAGGTCAGACATCCCAAAGTCTGCAAGACTGCTTAGATCTAGCAAATTCTTGCTCTTTTGTAGCATCCGCCTTCTTGTTTACCTTAACTACAAGGCTCGTAGCACAGGTCACCAACAGTTTTTGAGGGATAAAACGTGAACTTTAAATGAATTATACCACTTCAAAACTGCTGATGCTCTAAATTAAGCTAATAAGCAAAATTTATTATGATATTGGTGTATTTGATCACTGGAAGAAATATTAAGGAAAAAAAATCAAGGAAAATCTGGAAGCGAAGGAAGCAGGAGTGAACAAACGTAACAACTTTAAATATTAGATGCGCAGAAGCTTTGGGTAGCAGATATTCATGTGCACTCTCCACCATTGAAATCAGCGGAAAAAAACACGGAAGTAGGTATGTAACATGTATAGGTTCTTAAAATAGACCCATGAGAAAAAAAGAGTCCAAAGTACATCACCTGATATTGCTAAATTTTTGACAATTCTTGGCATTTTTGTCCATTTTGGAAAGTGACACAGGTTATAAAAAAATCAAAATAAAATATTTCTAGACGTTTTTCGGACAAAAGCTTTCGTAAATATATTTTTAAGATGTCCGGGAATCCCCCAAAGCCTAAATCTCAATTTTGACCTCGGGTGACCCCAGCACCTATTTTAGCCTATATCTCGGTTCTTGAGTTGCCGACACATTCCCAATTTTCGCAGGCCGCTACACATATATGTAAAAACTATTAATTGCAAAATGGCCTGATAAAGCAAAACGAGCTAGCAGGAAAAATAAAGAATGAACAAAACAAAACTGGTGTGTTTTGTTTATTGCTGTGTTTTGCAGAAAAGGAAAAGATTAAATATTAGTGGTATATATCACAAAATAATGCAACAAGAAAATGTCAACAATCGTTGTTTGCATAATTTACAACAGTTACAAAAGCAAATGATCGCTTTTGATTTGTAGCATAATAATTACTATTTCCAAGTCAAGACTGTACCTTGTCATCTTAAAAAAGATTACATGTTCAAGTTCTTGATTTTCAAGTGAAAAAAAATAATAATCTGTGGTTCAGTTTGCTCCAACCAGCTGCCAATTATTCTTTGTTTCAAATTTTCAATATAGATACCATTATTACCATAGTACGCATCTTCAGAAATGTGTGCTTTTTTTTATACCCCAGTGTTTTTTAATCAGACACTGTCACAAATATACCATGGGCTGTGACAAAATCAACAGATTTATCACTGTGAGCTGCTGACCATCACCAATATTGTGCTTTGGCCCCAAGAATCTCCGCACTGTATTTCACACATACGTTTATACATACACACCAAATATTTTTGCCTCTATTGGATCCCAAGGGCAAAACAAAAATGGACAATACAGCAACTGATAACTCTCTTAGTCTTGGTAATATGTTGTGGACATGATCTACAAGCAAAGCGAAGGTGACAAAAATTGCATTTTAGTTTTGGAACAAAACGTTTAGGCTAGCATGCTATCAAAAGTGAAGCAGTAATATCCCACTTCTATCTAACATAGGGTATTTCTGAAGGGCAACTTTTTTTTTTTTTCCTGCGTAGAACTGTTGCTTCAAACAGTACCATAAGCTTGTAATGTCAAAGCCTTTCACAAAATAGAATAAAGTTTATTGCCTAAGATATGGTCAACTGGCATTCCGTGTAATCTAAAGGTGCTGAATCACAAATACCTGGTGTAGACGAATAACGACACCAGTGTGATTTACTAAAAAAGCACTATGCCAAAATCTTATTCTCAGTATAATTTCTTCTTATATGGTTGTTTTTTCACTGACAGAAGTATTTTTCTCAAAGCAGGATATTAAACTTTTGATAATCAAAAGGATACGTGGAGCTTCTTGATATTCATAGAATGGGGACACTTGGGAATGGTGACAGTTTTAATGATCACGCTGTCCACATACATTGTACATGAATTTGCTATTTGGTAAATTTCTTCAGGTCTTAAATTTGTCCAGAATATACAATTACAATTAGTCTCATCTTGAATAAAACAATGACCTGTATACATTCCACTGTACAGTTTGAATGATAAATTGCCCCCCCCCCCCCCCAGAATCTGTCACATTTTGACGTACAGCTTTTTCACTTAACAATGTTATCCTGCTTTAAATTTGTTTATTTGACTGTAGATCAATTTATGTGCATCTCATATCCTTGAAAGCCTACTTGTAGGACCAAATTACCTGGAAAAATAGCTCAGTCAATAGCCACTGATATAATTCTATTGTGAACTGAAAACTTGCACTCCTTACGTATCTCAATGAAAAGTTCTCTCCCGCAATCATTTGAGATTTAGTGGACTGGTAAACAACAGTCAGCAAGAGTACATGTAATTACTTACAGACAGGCTCACCTTTTTTCCAGACACTCAACACTGCAATATCCCACAAATTACAAGTACATGTATTCCAGCATTGCAGCCAACAATGAAAAGATGTATTGGAATGTTAACACGGAAATCAATGGACCACATTACCTGCATCCAAAGTCTTATTATATGATTGCTTTAAGCTAGGGGCAGCCCCCTCAGGACCATTGCCAAGACATATATGGGTAAAGAGGACAGGGCCTCTCTGTCTGTCTGCCTTCCCCTCTTTCTGCCTATACATGTACTGGGACGGGTTGGGGGTTGGGTGGTAATCTGAGCTCTGATAGGGGTCATGAAAGAATAAAGGCTGAAAATCCCTGCCAGTTGCAGTAACTATTAATGAGATGATGGGCATAACAGAAATGATTGTAAACAAAGATGACTGTCAAATGTCATGTGGATTTATACTGTAAGTGGAAAAGCAGTTAAATATAATGATTGTATCCACGAACAGCACAACCCTGTCCCAAACAGTCGTACAGTCAGGAAAGCCAAAGCACTCCTGTACACAAAGTGCAGTTTTAAATACATATTATGCACAAGCTTAGGCAATAAGACTGAGCAGTTCCAAAAACAAATGCATTTCTCGTTCCATGCTAGACTCTAAGCTGAGATCAAATTAAATTAGGTATGAGCACTCAGACACATTGGTCAATGATTGTGGAATGTGACATGGTCTAATAGTCCTACACTGCTGTAAAATAAGTGGCTGGCAAAGCTGTAAAAAAAAATAGATCTGGCCACAGAAAGCTTCACACATACAATTCCTATGCCAGCAGTAACCTCCAAGCAAATTGCCTACTGCATACCATAAATTATACCCATCCAAAAGAAACAACACATACATGTAACTGGTGAATGTAAAGAAGAGGAAATATACGAATGCTTGCGCGGAGGGCATATGTACATGTACATTTTGTTGTCCGTCTCAAGTACTGGCATATCAATGATGTAGGTGGTTTTGGGTTATGGCTACCTATCAGTATCACTGCTCGTGGTGAGATCTATAATCTCAGAAAGTGATGTAACAATATCCTTGAAGGTTTTGAAATCAAAGGCAGAAACATGCTTGTCTATTCTTAAGGAATCTTACACTCACCAAAACTTTGGAATCCTCTCCTCTAAAATGGGAAAATTTATTGATACACCAATATGTAAGATAGTCAATGATTTGATCTGTCACCCTTTGTAACTTGCAAAATTGGCTTTATAAGCTTATAATTTTCCAACTGTTACAAAAATACTGTAATATCTCCGCACTTTCTACAATTCTACTCATGTTAAATTCACATTTAACAAATGGGGTAAAAGAAAAATCAAATGCAGTAAGTTGATGTAAAAAAAAAAGAACACCTGAACATAAGCTTAAAAACATTGGGTGTAAGAACAAGTATCTTGTAAGTCAGAAAGGAATATCAAACAAAATTACAGCATTGTAACTAAAAGCAGGTTAAATATGGGGTTAATCATTTTGAGACCACACCTATCAGCCAAAGGTGCATCTGTACCTGGACAATTGATACACCTGTTTGGATTTCTTCTGATTTCCAGACTCCAGCGATCTGGCCAACTCATATATAATATACATACATGTATATCATTTACAGGCATACAATTACAAAATAATTACTCCACATTTGGTTCCATTCTTTGGTAAACTTCACTCACCACACACAAAAAAAATAACTTCGGCTGTCAGTGGTTCTCATTGCTCAAGCAATCAAATATAATACTGAGTGTAGCTGTAAAGTCAAAGGGGAAAAGGCCCACTAGGAAATTTGCAAAGATATATTTCAGGTAATAATGTGTGGTGATCCTCAATGAGTGCTAACTCGAAGAAATATCCTTTAGTGTTCTACATCACAGTATTCCTAATAACATGCAGTGGGGAAACGCCCAATAACATTACCACCATCTGAGTCTTTCTTTTTTGTTAGTGAAAAAGTATGCGACTGATAATTATATTTATCTTCGTACTCAGTAAAACATAAATTTGTGACACTTATAATGCTGAACAGAAAGGCCAAAGTTTGTTTATACCCAACCAAAACAATATACACAGAACAATGTGTAGTGCTTGTCAAATGTCAAAGACTGCTTTAATCAATCCAAAAAATACACTCAATACATGTACATGGAAAGGAATAGCACTCCAGTGAAATCTTTAAATATGTGCAGTGCTCTAGGAAAACCCTTCACATGGGTCAGATTTCACATTTCGAGATATACATCTAATTATGAAAGAGGGACATTTTCTGTGTATTTTGCTCTTTATTTGAAGTCAATATCTCAAATAGATTTTGAGATATGGCTGTTTAAAGTGTCAGGTGTAGTAAGAGGTGAGACAGAGAAAAATGATTGTAGGCCTGTATCTCAAAAGCAGCCTGTGTGTCATCCGACAGGTTTTCCTAGAGCGCCACACATACATTTCCCATTTATACACTTCTTAAAGAATTCAACCTCTCAACATACATCTATATACATGTATAACAGTCATGACCTCGTTGATCAAGATAAAACATACCAAACTCTTTCTGGTGCAGTACCCAGAAAAAAATTATATTTTTAAAATAAATTTAGCAGTAACCATGCAGTTTTAAAGCAACAAAAAAAAGAAAGAAAAACAAACATATTTTTGTTAATGCAATAGAAATCAGTCTTTCGTCCATGAACAAACTATGCCTTTAAATGGATACTCTGTCTTATAATATGAGCTTCAAACATGCTTAAACTGCAGTCCCGAGACAGTTTGCTTTTATTCTCAAAAGTTGTTTTTAAAAAAAAAAAAAGAAAAAAAGGACCAGCCAAAAAAAAACCCCACAGATACAAGTGGCTCTAAGTTTGTACGTCAAGGCAACAAACTACAATAGACAGGATTTGTCAAGCTTTAAATAATAGATTGTCTCCAATGAAGTCTACATAATCTTTTTTTTAAAAATCACATATGACATACCATCTATCTACAGTAATGGAATGGAATTTGAAAACTACAAAACACAAATCTGTGTTCATTAAGATATGTCTTGCACGTCTGGAATGACATGAGCATGAAAATATGATAGTGTAAAGTTAAAAAAAAACACTCAAACACGGCACAAGAAAATTGTCCATTTGAATTCTTTTGAATTGCTCAGCACTCATGTATTAAAATCTATAAAATCTCCATGCTCTATTTTGTCTGTGACCAATGTAAATGAGTGTTTCCTCAAGAACCTAATACAACAACTTGTACTTTGTTCATGCTGCATTTTTAAAAAAATGACAAAGACATCAACACCACTTTCATTGTCTGTTTCAGTATCAGAAGATTGTTATAAATCAATATTTCTTTTGGCTTTCTATTTCATCCCATTTCTACAATAACTTCACAACAAATCAAGTTTATAATCACTCGCAGACAAAATTTGAAATGAAAAATTATCAACAAAAATATATACATACATAATATAACCTTCTGGTCAATTTTAAAATAAAAACTGCATTAAGTACTCTTGAAGGAATCACAGACAAACTTAGCTTAATGCTAACATACTTTACACAGTATAAACTGAACAGAAGCAGCAACCGATAATTTACATGTGCATTAAAGCACATTAAAACAAATTAAATACATTTATGTAGACATCACTTGTTCATAAATATGTGGCTTTTTTTCATTGGATACCCTGTGCGTTTTAATTTTGGTCAAATGTTCATATAGTCCAATCCACTTATCTCGACATGGCTTTGGTCGACATTCTGGGTAATCGACACAATTTTTAAGTCTCAACCTGTTCCTTCTTTCATGCTACTAAATATTTCCCTGTAACTCGACATGTTATTCCATTCTTTCCTCTTATATTGACACATTTCTCCCTGTCCGCGGAAAACAAGTGCACTAGATCTACTACTGTGCTACCAAAAATGCCCACGCAACTCCCCGATAAGACCTCTTTATTTTTTTTTGCCGTGCTGGCTGGGAGAGGTAGGAAAGGGGGTGTGTGGATACAGAGGATGACGCTTGGCTTCAGTAATGACGCGAGTGAGGAGTGCCATGCATAAGCGTGCGGCAGTAAAAGTACAGAGTACTACAGACAATAATTTTTTTTCCCCACAAAACATTCGTGCGCGGTTGATACTAGGCCTTGACCTAGATCTCTTAGTTAACTGCCATAATGGGTGTATATCCGTATCATCACTTCTTCTGAAGAAACAGTCAGGTCGAGGTTTAAAAAAAAAAAAGTAAAGCACTAAGCATTTGATAGCTACCGCATTTCGCCGATATGAGCAAATCTTTGCCACGCAAGTGCTCCGGACAACAGTGATATTGGAGGAACGGGTGACAATATGCCGATAATTAAAAGAAAAAGGGACATAATTGCGTTATTTATTGGACACTTCCCATCATATGGTGATGTTTGATCCCCCCTCCTCCCTTTTTTTTATCTCTTCCACTACTAATCTGCTATTTCGACTTTCTCTTTACTCGACACAACTCAGACGCTCCCACTGATGTCGAGATATTAGGATTGCACTGTACATGTAATTAAAAATCATGGTAAGTGATGTACCATATTCTCATATGAAACAGCCTAATGCGAAAATCTTTTTCTGAAGTTAGGAACTGAAACCTTAAACAGTAATTTTCCAATAACATTAATAAAATGTTGACAGAGTTACATCCGTCGCCTAAGTACTGATCACCAGCAAACAAACTGTGACATAATTATGTGGTATGTCCATTGCAGATGCACACTTTATTATAATTGCATATGTTTGGAGCACAGTAAGACCTTTGAAAACTCGATTGAATACACGGTCAAACTGCCTTATGAATTGATATGTATGAAAGTTATGTATGTATTAATCATGTAAAAAAAAAAGATGAAAGAAATGAGAACTGAAAATAATATTATGCAAATCAATGTTGAACAAATTAAAACGGTGGTGTAAAGATAATTATGACACCATGTGAACACTGGTGAAAGTCACACTGTTTTCTCTTTTTCAATGCAATTTTGAAATTTTACTATTTATATAGACAACTTTATCAACCGCACTGAAGATCTTCATTATCCTCCCAGATTGGTGAAAAGACGACTGAAAAGGTAGACTGACTAAAATAAAGGAAAGAGCAACATTCCAAACTTCTTCAGACATAAGTGAGTGATTTTGAGATTCTCAAAAGTTTCTGGCATTTGAAACATGCAGAATGCTGGACAATGAAATGTCAACATGATAATAGTGTGAATATCATTAATGAATTGAACGAAATGTGTTGTTCAGATTTCTTCTCATCTGCCACAAGACACTCCTAGGTAATATGAAAACCTCTACATGTCTGTCCACGGTCATTTCACTTTGTATTACTGTACTAGTTAGACACTTTTCAACCTTCAGGTCTTGGATTTGCAACTACATTTTATTCTTGGCATGTATCTTTAACATTTACCTTATCTACTTTATTCTGTTGTGACTCATCTATATCTGGCCTGGTCATGGAAGAATTAAGTAACTTAACAAGAAGGCATAGCCCTCAGGGCAGACACATATGTTTACCAGCCTGTTTTTTTTGTAACGCTAGTGTAAGGACCCGTTCAAAGAACAGGTTGCATCTAGTTACTCAGTTGGCACACAGATTATGTAGATCAAGGTAAAAAACAACACGCACAATCGGCACACAGATTATGTAGATCTAGATAGAAAACAACTCACTACTGGCACAGTAACACCCGCATGGCCCATGCATAAGGCAGATGGCACAGAAACTCATGCCTTCAAACCTTGAAAAACAACCTGAACTTGAAAGTTGAAACAAACCAAAGGCAGGAGGGAGGCCATCATTGTTGAGGAGAAAGCATTATTCGATATTTTTAGGCCTATTTTCATTTATTACAAAATTACGATACTTCGCTTTCATGTCAAAGCAATAGACATAGTAGCAAAAAGAACTATCTTTCACATGTAATTTTTTCAGGACTGGGCATTTCTTCCTCGCAGCAGTGAATTTTTTTACCTTGCTGTTTTTTTTATATAGATGAAGTGAGTTTTGCATTACATAATAGTGTCCTACCCAACCCTAAATTGACCAGAAATCTCTGCTTCTTGGCTACTGGGTAAAAACTGACAAACAATTTGTATTTAAGAGATCTAACTACTGGGCAAAAGTGGGAACTGTTGTTAGCCTCCAAAGCAAAAGTGAAAACTATTGTCAGCTCACAGGGCAAATGTGAAAAGTTGTTGACCCTCGGGGCAAAAGACAAAACTTTTGTAAGCAAAGAGGGCAAAAGAGGGATCTGTTGTTAAACTTTGGGCAAAAGAGAAAAATACTGTAAGCTTATGGGGCAAAAAGAGAAAACTGGTGTTAGTCCTGAGGGCAAAAAGAGAGAACTGTTGTTAGCCCTCCAGGCAAAAATGAAAAACGTTTTTAGCCTTCAGGGCAAAAGAGAAAATGTATTTAGCCCCCAGGGCAAAAAGAGAGACCTCTTGTTACTTGTTAGCCTCCGGGCGAAAAAGAAAACTGTTGCCACTGAGACAAGATTATAATCTCATCTCTATTCGATGTAAACAGCTCGGCCAAGCCCACATTGGGACAATAAGTCGGACACAAACAATGACCATACTATTATTACTAGGTTTTATTCAGCCAGAGAAGAATTTCAGGAAGACGCTGAAATTGCTAACACTTTCAGCCCATGGCTTCAGAATATAGATTGTTCCCATGTACGTAACAGGAAATCATGCCTTTTTACCCTGAGTACGTAGGGTAGACATTTACTAAAAAATCATTGTGACCTTATTTTTTGACTTACAAGGAAAGTGGATAAGATGAACAAAACGGATCCGCACGAAGGTAGACATTTACTAAAAAATCATTGTGACCTTATTTTTTGACTTACAAGGAAAGTGGATAAGATGAACAAAACGGATCCGCACGAAGGTATGCGATGCATTGAGCGGTAACATTTATTGATCGCACACCACTGTGCAATGCGGGCTGAAAGTGCTAATCCTGTCAATTTTGATTTTGCTGAATTTGTGGGGAAATTTTCGCAATTAAGCAAAAGACAGCAAACTGAGAGAAAAAGCCAGTACAAGAAGACAAGTTACTGCCCTGACCTTGGATCCCCATATATCAACCCTGAGATACAGGCAATTCTGAAAATTGCATGAAAAAAGACAGACACCGAACTGACTGCAATTCAAAAGCATGTGACCAAAGGCGCAAAAGCGACAGCAAATTGTGCAGGCACCCTTAAAAGAAACTGACCATAAATCTCTATGAAAGAGTTAACAGATGGACTAACATTCTGAGTCATACTTTTAAATGTATCACACAGCAAAAAAAAAGACCTGCCAAAATATGCTCTGCCCTCTGACATTCAAGGTACAGCACTCATTTCACCTCCAAATATCAAATTTCCCCTAAAAATAGACAAACAGCAAAAGATACAAATTTTTTTTAGGAGATCGACAAAAGGGCTTTGCATGAAGGGGAAAATCAAGGCCCTAGAGATGAAGAGAGTTGGCGTATCAATGAAAATACAAAAAGGATGCTAAAAAATTACTCTAGTCCGAATCATGTCGCATTCTAAACACTCTACCAACCATTGACCTGTTTGTATCCAGGGCAAACTTCTAATTCAAACCATGTTTCATCTGGGCTGTCAATGTTAGATTTTACGTCAGCTGTTGGATGGTCTCAAGAGGATATCTTTACCTCCTGGAAAGTGTTAGTTTTATAACAAAAAGATACATGTCATATAATTTGGAGAGACACTGTTGAATGCCTACTGCAAAAGAAATAATATTCATCATTCAATAAAACAAAACATTTGAGTTGTTTATATTATTCAGAGACCAACACTCATTGTCACAGTTCTAAAGTCTCATATTTCCACGGACTGCCTGTCAGCAGAGGAGATCGTAAAGAGCAGGCCGAAAGGCCGCTGCCCCGGCAAAATTGAAAATTGAAATTAATAGATTAAAATTTATCCATATCATCCCCCCCTCCCCCCCGTCAGAATTTATTATTCATTATTAAAAATATATTGTTATTAATAAATATTCAAATATTATTTGAGTTGTGTGTTGTGTGAACTGATGTGAGTTGTGAACTGCTGTGAGTTGTGAACTGTTGTGAGTTGTGAACTGCGCCTAACAGGCTGCGTTACAATTTGCTCTGAGATAGAGAGAGAGAGAGTGAGCGAGACAGGGAGAGAGAAAGAAGCAGTGCAGTGTGTTGAGCGCTTCGCAGGCAGCTCCATTCTGCTCTGTGGTTGACATGTTGTTTCTGTAAAGCGCATAGAGCATTTTAAATGGATATGCGCTATATAAATGCTATACATTATTATTATTATTAAGTAAAGAAGCAATGAGGTCTACTTTGGCGAGCTGTTGTTTCTAATTTTGTCCATTCTGTTGTCAAAAACGATGTGGTAAGGCACCCTCCCATATTTATAATCAATGGTACCTGCCTACAAGTCGAATTTCATCTCAAACTCGTGTGCCTATGAGCAATCTAAAGCATGACCACCGGCAGACACACGGCAGCTCTCATCTTACAACTCTATTCCCAACAACAGACTGGACAAAATTATCAGCAACATCCTCTTTAAGTCTTATCAAGATATGCCTGTTTTTGTTTTTTCTAATAACTTTGTGAAGACAGTTTGGGTAAAATCTGTATCCATGATAATAAAGTCAGTGGAAATCATCCCCATCAGAATTTTTTTAGTTTTCTGGTCTACTTTAACATTCCTTTTCGGCGTACAAATTTACTTCTAGGTGGTGTGCATGTAGCATAGTAGAATACTGTTAACACACCACTTTGCCTATGGCCCAAAAATGATTTTGGCACATTCAATCAAATTGAGAAAACTGACATTTGTTTCCACCTTTAAATGTTATGCCATTCTTTTGGTTACATAAATAAAACTTCTCACGGGTATTTCAAATTTATATTCAGAAAATATGAACAGAAATCTAAATGCAAATACATAAAAATGCCTTCAGCTATGTTGAAATTTTGCAAGTTTACTTCAGCACTGACTGTGTGGGTGGGCGTGAAATGGGGGAAGAAAAGGCTGCAGGTGCACAAGAGGGAAAGCAACAGTAATTAAGTTAAAAGTGTATGTCTTTTGGCTATTACTAGACAGCACTGAAACAATCCCAATAACCAGCAAGCATGATGAAATATTGTTCACCATAAGTTCTAAACTTACATACTGTGGATGGATTTGCAAAATTCACACTATCAGCAAACTGATGAATTTTTCCACATTTGCCAATACAGGAAGCAAATAGTGGGGGAGATAATGAAGACTAACCACAGCAACATTTATGAACAAAAAGTCGAATTTCTTTCTTCCCAAAACAAAATAGCCAAGCATTCTTGTGCACTGATACCATCAGCGATTGGCACAAATGTGGTCCGCGAGAGAACCGATTCATCAGCTATTGGCACACAAAGAGTTAACTAATACAGGATACAGGTTTCAGATGTTTGCTGACGTTATGGATCCCGTTGTCTAAACTCTCGACATAGCTGTTCCAAAGTGGGCATCAGTTGTTTAAACTGTGGACGATCCTCTTTCCTGGTGACAAAAAAGTCATTTTGTAAAGATTACTACTTGAAACTTACTGACATACAGTTCTTATAACATGGTAAAATACTCCAGGATCTTATATCCCTGAAGCAGGATATGTCTGCTCATTTGCCTAATTGTGTTTTCAAGTATTCAGGCTATTTTGTACTTAAGCCTTTCCCAAATGCCACCCTCTTGCCAAACAGGACCTTATAGCAAGATCTGACAGGAAAGCCATTCATCCCACCAAGTAGCTTCTTCCATATTTGAGTTGAATATTGATTCAAAGACGGCAGCCTCTATAAAATGAAATGGGACCTATTTCTGTTTTATGTTCAAGGAGCCAGTAAAGAGATGGAAAATAGCCCATGAGGTCAGAGTTCACCAGATTAAAAAAAATTTTTTAAAGAATCTTACTGTCATGTTGAATTTATCTCACTAATCCTTTAACTCACCTCTTAGCCCAACAGGATAACATGATATCATAGATTCGATCATCACAGTTTTTAGGCTTTCGCAGCCTGTTGCCAGCTTCAATATAATTCAGAATCTCCACTGGCTTCTTTTTCTGTGGAAAGAAACCAGTACTTATCAATCATCAATAAATCAATCAATCAATCACAAATTTGGGATGTTTGCTTACTTTCATTACTATTACCATTTGACACCTTTGAGATTCTGCATCAGATGACATAAAGTAAATTCTGAAGCTGAAAATTAAACACTGACATGAAAAAATTTCCCAGTATTGCTTTTCACCTTGAGAATGTAATTTAACTCTTTAAGGTCTGCACATTTTCATACAACTGGCCCTCATTAATAATTGGTTGCTATGAAAAGTAATGGAGAAATGGATTATTGCCTCATATAAAATATTTAATATTCTCTTGACTCCAATAATTCTATGTAATTTGTACAGACAAATGACTAAACATTAGAGAAAACTAAACTCACAAAAGTATCCATACAGAGTTAAATTTAAATTCAGCACATTAATTTACCATGTAAATGCTATGTTCTATGGAAATGAAGTTTTGTCAGTTTTTCAATTGTTAAATTTATTCTTGGTCTAATTTCAAATATTCTTTAATTCACAGGTCTTGTGTCCTGTCTTCTATTCCAAATACAGAAACTAGTCACTGCAGAAACCCTGAATGATTTCCTGATGAATACATCATATTTTACATACGTCATACGGTCTTGCTCCAAAGGACATGATCTCCCAGATGGTGACTCCAAAACTCCATACATCAGACTTGGAGTCAAACTTGTGGAAATTCACGCATTCTGGTGCATACCACATGAGAGGCCACCTGCCTGGACCATGAGCCTGTTTAAGTAAAGAAATATGACCGAATTGTATAATCACTTGTACCACTTTAACCGTTTTTTTTTCACATGGCTACTGCGATGGAATATTATCGAAATTCCTAAAGAAAAATTTACTGTTTTACCTCCAAAGCAGGAAACTTTAGATGGGCCTTGCTCTACCCACATGATAAATGTCAACTGATTTTTCTGCCTTTTTCAATTTCATTTCTGTTGAGAAGAATACAACAACAAAGAAAGAGATTTGGATTTACAACTAGAGGTCCGCATTAACTGTGACAGTTTCAAATAAAGATCCATGATTGCAAATCTGTCCCTGAACTCAATTGTGAATGGCTACCTGATAAAGAGCTGGTACTACATAGACTGAAAAACATTTATGCAAAGGACTGCACGTGCTGATCTGATATGATGCTATATGAAAAGGTAAGAGTTAAAGACTCAGCAGCTCTTCAAAGTCTTAAATCACTGCTGTAGGTCACTGGCATTTCATTGCCTTAAGACTACCTTATTCCATCTCCACATCAGTGTGTTTCTAGAAAACAGCTTGCACACTTTTTTGCTTAAACTTTACAGGGTTAGAGGAAACTTTTTAACCTTTCAAAATTTGACCCCAGAGGTAGGATACTTCCAAGAATTTCAAAGAAATGATAGAAAACACATCTCCCCCCAACCCAAAAAATACCCCAGAATTAGTTTCTACTGATGATATGCGGTTATCTGTAATATAATATATACTCACAAGATAGTAATCACCTCTATCAATGACCCGTGACATTCCAAAATCACTAATTTTGGCAAAGTGATCCGATACCAGTAACACATTTCGGGTAGCAAGATCCCGATGGACCACATCATTGGATTCTAAATAGGTCATGCCATCACAGATCTGTACCATCATCTCCAACTGATGCCATGCTTTCATTTCCCTGATCGAAGTAAGAACTATTTATTATTCATACACTCTAACATTTTTATGTCCATAATCAAAAATAGGAACTATTATTTAAATTTACTGTCATGCTTCAACATTTTATGCCTGATTAAAAGTAAGAACTATTCACTATTTGTATACCCAAACCCTTTCATGTCTATGGTTAAAAGAAAGAACCACTTACCATTTGTATACCCAAACACTTTTATGTCTGTGATTAAAAGTATGAACTATTCACCATTTGTAAACCCCATACATGACCAGCATTCATCAGTAAATTTGAATAGCATATCCAGCTTTATGGATCCACTATTCATCTCAAGTTCTTTATCTGAGACAACCTGTATTAGCACTGAATACTGCAAATTTTTCCATGTCAGGCTATTATCACACACCAAGGACAAGTGCCTTGTTTCATTTTCACCCACATTTCAACAAGCAACATCAGAAGTTGTGTCAGAATTAATCTTTTTCAAAGTGATGATAATCACTCACTGATGTTTATTATTATCTACAGTCATAGATCTTTCCATCTATTATCTCTTCTTTTTCTTCAAAAATTCCTTTACGGTTTGAAATGTTCACCATCCATTAAATCTCTCTTTACTCCCTGTCATTTTCTTCCTCACATCTTTTTTAACTGGCACACTGCACAGTGTTCCCAACTTACAGGTGTCTTTCAAGGTATTTCTTCAAAGGACCAAGTTCGGCAAGTTCCATTACAAGCATGAGGCTTTCACCTTTGCAAACACCTGTCACAAGAAGCAAACCACAAATGTGCTTTTGAAAAGAAAAATTTGTAGAATTTTTTCTGTAGAAACTTTAAGCATCATACATCTCATGCTTATATTAATTCACTTATTCATGTATGGAAAAAATCTGTAAAAAGCAGGTCAACTTTAAATCGTTTATTCCATCATCAACTAGGATGTTACAATAATGTCGTCATCTTGATCGTAATCTGTGCACAGTTGAATTGTGTCCTGCATGTCAGGTCAATGTGTTTTAGTAACAGAAGCGTATTATTGTGTGCACTGTTAATTTTGTTTATTTATTAGTGTGTGTGTATATATGTGCATGTGCGCGCTATATATCATAATTTCTGTTTCTATAACTGTATTGTTATGTATTCAATCAAAACAAATTTCCTTGTACAAGGACGAATAAAATTTATCTTATCTTATCTAACATAACATACCATAATAAAACTCTCACCTACTTATTATCAAAAAGCAGTGAGAAATGCTAGTATGTGCAACTCTTGAAGTGATTAATCTCATTAGCATATATTTCATTTTTGGAATTGTTTCATTTTCAAACAGAATATAGTATTCATAACCTGTCAAGGGCTTTGACTTTCTTAATTACTATTCACTATTGAAAGGAGTACATATAAGATCTCCTCATGTACCTATCATTCTGACAATGTGGGGATGATCCAGCCTTTTCATCACATTTGCTTCTCCCAGGATTTCTTTCTGAAAAAAATATCAAACACAAAAAGCGGCAATAAAATCATAGTTCTTGATGTTTCTTTTTATTTCTAGAAACTGAATGATAAGACAATGACTTTATTTTCATGTTTGTATCTCCTAAATGAAAAAGGCATGCACTGATACTTATTATCACCCATAATATATGTATGAACCCTGTATGAGTAAGGATGACATTTATGGACTTACCATCATGACCTGCAAAATGTATTTATTCTCATTATTACCATAGGTCAGGTTCTGCTTCGCTTTCACCAGCAAATTAATTAGACTTTCGACCATATGTAATCAGAATGACGACATTGCACTATTGGGCTTATACAACCTCCCCACCTAAATTTATGAGAAAACACAGGTTTCATTTAAAGCGCAAACATAAAATATCAACTGCCTGGGATCTGGTATCATTTGCTTTCACATTTTTTTCTCTTTGAAATTCTCAAAAGATGCAGAGAATCAGCTGTTAATTTTCATTTACTCATAAGTTCTGGAATATGATAGGCCAGTAATAAAACGTATAAAAAGTTGGGCCAATCTTCTTACTTCTCCTGCAGGATTATTGTTCTTAAGTGTCTTCACAGCGACTGGGACAATTTTGCGGTGTAATTTACATTTACCCTTTCTGACTTCACCAAACTGACCAGCGCCTGAAATAGAAAAAAGGATGGTGCATCAAGTTTTACGATTTGCATTGTGCACAAAACTTTTAAATCCAATATCTTTCATATGAATTGTATTTAACCAGAGCAATTTTACTATAGCAGTGACCACAAGATGACATATTTCACAAATGTTATGAAGAAAACATTCAGGTTGGGTAAAAAAAATTTTTTTTTAAATTTCAACACAACTGTCGTGATTTACCACATAGTTGTTAAAGGATCATTTGTCTAGAAATTCACAAAAATCTGTGATGATCAACAAAAATTTAATGTAAGATAAAAACTGACAAAATTGCCCTGATTTTATATAGAATCTGACATCAAATGGCTGTTCTTATCATCATCTTTGTCAAACAGTTCAGATCTGTGATGGATTTTTTGTTTGCCTTAATAATACTCTTGGCACTTCCATTTAACAAATGGATGATCAGAATTTATGTGCAAATACATAAAAATGTCAGGTGTATAATTTTCAGTGGTGATTTCAACCCAAGGTGGGAAAAATTATGCTGATCCTGCAATTAAGAAAACAAAAGCACAGAAAAGAGAGAGAGAGAGAGAACTGTACATCCACTGCAAGGATGTCTCAATATAAGAGCCGTTTCTCTTGTTTTCTGATTTACTGATACGTCCTGGATCCAAATTTACGAAATCAATGACAAGGGTTCACTTGACAAAGGATAAAGTTTCCATGCAAACAGGAAACTTCATGCTCTAACAGGATTAATATTAATATTGTTAAAAATTTCAACCAAATCTCACAAGAAAGTATTACCTAACTTTCCTTCCAATTCAATCTGTTCAGGAGTAAGATCAGTTGACATCACATCACTTCTGATATCTATGTAATCATTTTCAAGTTCCTGTGCCTCTTCATATGACAGAGCAGGGCCTAGAGGTGCTAGAAAATTCCAAAGGCAAAATAATGAACGATTACTTTACCCTATACACATAACAGTGACAAAAATACATGCTAAAAGTAATAATGGCTTACAGAAATGGATGGATATTTTGAAAAAAAAAAATGATTTAAAACAAAAAAATGTTTAATTATCATTGAAACAAAGTTTGTTCATTTTCTCTCGTTGAGCTAACCCAGATTTTACATGTAAAAAAATAATCATTCCTTGTGAATCTTTTACACTTGGTAAAAAGATTAATAAAGAAACTGACCAAAAAACAAACAAAAAAAAACAGCAATAGAGCTTAAGCAGTTCTGGACCAAAGCAATAACTATCTCATAAAGAACGTTTTTCTAAACTCAGGATACTAAAATTACAAGCAGTGGCGTCAATGTTCATGAGACTTAAATCTGCGGTTCCAGAAGCTTGATCAAAACAGTTCATTTACTCTTTTATTTCTTACAGTGAACACTTTCTTCTAAATCCACTGGTTCATCTTCTGAGACAAGCCTGTGACTGTGCTCTCTTTGGAGGGAACCTCCTGAATCTCCATTTGAAGGGAGAAATGAAGGAAATGAAGAAAAACTTGGAAACGAAGGAGGTCGTGGAGGTGGTATGTTGGGAGGACGATCTGGCTGTACTCTACCAACGACTCCTCGCTGAAACATTAGGTACAACCACAGATTATCTTCCTAACAATGTATTAAAAGGGTTTACATTTTACAATATCGAAAAGGGTTCACATTTTACAATATCGAGAAGAGTTTATATTTTACCGTATCACTGTCATAATTTGTAGTACTGCCTTGGTGCTCTTAAACTGTTAGTCTTTATTATAATGCTTTCTACATGTCCTGTGTTTCACATGACCAAACAAGCTATAGACACTGAACATAGTGAGCTTATGTTTATAAATTTTAAAATATGTCCTATTAAAGTATTATAAAATGAAAAAACGAATGCCTGTCTTACCTGGTCAGTCAGGTTTTTATGCAACTTTATGTAATCTGAAACAAATAAACAAAACAATGACAATGACAATTCATTGCAGAGAGTTATAAATGCATTTTTGATACACATGAGAATACTAATTAAATAAAAACAAAGAAAGAAAGAAAAGAATATCCCCCAAAGAAAAAGCTTGGGGAAAAAACTTTGAAAAAGGATGTCGTGAGAAAAAGGCAAACATGTGAAATGAAGACAACATGTAAATAAATACATGAATATGTAAATAAATAAATAAATACAGTAAAACCAACGCCGTGATAAAATGCACATCAAATGAAGAACATACCGACTAAAGTCACAAGGAATAGTTGATCTTAATTAATTGAAACAATGAAAAAAAAATTCTCACTCTGCTTTTGTAGTCTTGTATAAAAAAAATATTCATCCTAATTACAGATCAATAACTGTGATATTCCAACATGTCCTACTTATATTCATGAACAAGAAAGGGATGGAATATGAAAGCAACGGTGATATCATGCAAATATTATTGTTCAATGACATCATACTGGCTGTGTGCCAATGGTTTGCCCCAACAACCTATTAAAGCATAATTCTATTCGATATTTTCTGTCCAGAACTACTGTTCCTACATTTAGATTCAACTTCTTGATTAGTAAATAAAGTTTATCAGGTGATAAACATCCTTACTTTAAACTGCCTGGTTCTGTTTATTGCATGAAAACACAGATTCATTCATCCATCTCATAATCACAAAAAAAGTCTTCAGTTTCCACCTGTCTACCCATGCACAAGTACAATGATTGACTTCTGTCATAATTGCAGATAATTATGTTCTGTCCTTTTCTCATGTTTGAGATTTGTGTGTAATTATTAACACATATGGCAAATGATTTACAGGACGGCAATAATTTCCTAAATTTCATGGATATATAGATTAAAATCTCTGCTGACCAACAGGTCAGACTGTTCCACAGTCCCCCATTGAGACATTTTTGGCAGTCAATGATGAGCATCAAAATGATAAATATCAATATCCCTTTTCAATCTCTGATTAAGTCAACTGTCTTTCTTTCAGTTCTAAAATCTTCAAAGAAAGAACAGACAATCCTCACACACACATACGCGTGTGCGTATGTATGTTAATGGTTTCTTACATGGGACATTCTTTTGTTACAACACTGCTTTCTTGGCAACTGATCATACATGATCCTCCCAAATAAAAGGTTCATAAGAGTTAAGACACAAAAACATATACTTACTTTCCACTACTTGATGTTTCACATTGGGTGCCATACAGGGGAAGGTCAGTTTGCAGGGTAGTCCATCTCTCTTGTTATGGTAATGGTCTACTAACTGTAAAGACCATGAAAATTCCATGTGGCGCGCATTGAAACAGAAATGTAAAAAAATGGATTATGAGCAGTTTTTGTTTATTTTTTTATTTTAAGTACATGTGATTGTATCAAATAAAATTCGTTTATAAATACATGCCAGTGGTTCAAAATTTCTTCGTTTTTCATATCCATTGTTTCCTTCCCCGGAACCTAGTTGCTCAACACGGGAAGGATGGTAAGGGGTCTAACCTGATTGAAGTATTGATTTTCCTCTCTTTAGATTTTCATGATAAAAGAAGCACTTATTATATGTCTGCATAGCATCATATAATGCTGATTCCTGATGAAAATAATAATACCTATCATAAAACACATATTGATTTTTTGTTCCATTCATATTTTTACAAAATTTTTACAAGATCTAATTCCGAGCATTGATCTCCTCTTGTCTGATTAACAATCTGGCTATAAATGAGAAGGAATATGGATTACTTACAATAACAAGTGCCTTGAAACGCTGCCCATTTTCTATGGAATAAGTTTCGCCGTCATTCACCAGGATGAAGTAATGTCGCATCATTCCATCACAGCTCATTGTTAATGCAAATGTCTGGTTGTCTGCTCTCTTACGGATGCTGAAAATAGTAAAATGAGAAGACTTCTGTATTAATTCAAGAAACAAAAAGAGGACACATGGCATAAAGAAACAGTATGGTAACTGAAGACATATGGAGAGAGAGAGAAGTCAGGGCAAAAAGAACCAAAGAAATTCAGGGGGGGGGGGGGGGGGGGTAAACACAACAACCTGCATAAATAAAAATATAAGAGATGGGGACAAAGGACAAGGGAAAAGGAAATAAAGGCTGGCAATGAAGGAGACGAATGCAGACAATCTGGGGACAGGAGAGAAATGAAAGGGGAATGACGTTGAAGAACAGCAGGAAAGAGCCTGGAAACTTTAAGAAGGAAACAAGAGAGGAAAGGCAGGATGAAGAATGGAAGACAAATTGTGTGGCAGGAAGGAAGAAAAGCATGGGAGAAAAGGGCAACTCAAAAAAGGGTGACAAAAAAGTAAGAAGGCAGGTGGGAAGGAAGACAGAAGGAAAGAAAGAAGGCAGAAAGGTAAGACAGAAAGAAGGTATGACAGACTGGATGCCTTACATAAATTTTCCATCCTCATGTCCTGACTCTTCCAATCTCCTGACACATTCATCTCTGGTTATTTCACCATGGTACCAGGGCATCTGCTCATGCATTGTACGCAAAACATGCATCAAGAAAGAATCTCTCATGGGGCCCAGGGCTCGAGACATATTGGCATTCTGTTCGAAGAAGAACAAGCATGAAGAAAAAACAAACTAGAATGACCCTGAAGGACTGACTATGCTAATTCCCCAGTCCAATGAGAAAAACAAAAATGAGATTGAGAGTAACATGGTTGACAGAACTTCCATAATTTCACTTTACTTGGAGACAGTGCAACCCATACACGCACAAGCAGACTGGACAAATCTTAATCGGCATGACAAATCCATTTGATAGATCTTCCCCCTGCACATTCAGGTTTGCCTGTCAAACTGGCTTGGCAGATCTTTGGTTTCTCCCCACACACTCAAGTTTGCTTGTTTGCTTGACAAGCACGCTTGATCAAGCAGACTTGTCCAGTTCACTTGTGCATGTAGGGGCCCCTTGAACTTACCATACAACCATATCATAATCACCAATAATTAAGTCCTCATTTCCACATCTTCATTAATTTACACCAGTGTGTAAAAAGTTTATAAACATGGTAAAAGGATATATACAATGGAGTGCATGTAAACTGAACTTTGGTAATTCGAATTTCTGCTAAATCGAGGTGACTCTGAAATGAGGTTTTCTTTTCCTTTTTTTAATCTCTATTAAGCATTTACTACATATTCGAGTTCGAACCGCCCCAATTCTGATAAATCGAGCCAATCAAGCGCACTCATTCTCAATGCAAGTTGAAACTTCTGATTTCCAGCCCAGTGGCCCTGAAAACCAGTTTCCACAAACACTCTGACACAGGCCTGTTCAAAAACTCTTTACTCTTACTCTTAGCAGCGATCAAGGGGGAGGGTGGAGGTGCCAAAAATGATGCAATGGGTAGGTTGCAGCGCCTTCCTCTTACGTGTCTGTCCGACCAAGCGAGAAACATGCCATGGAGGGTGGCAATGGTACGCGTGGGGCACCTGCATGCAGTGAGATTCTGCCCCAATTACCAACGATGGCCAACAGCAAGATGGTGTTCGCATTATGACCAGTAAATTTATCGATTGCTGATATAACCACAATGGGTACAACCAAGATACAGTTTCCCATGGAACATAAATTACACACAGCTGAACTACAAGCCTTACAGTATGTCCACCATGTTCACATAGAGCCATTCTACTACACACTTATGTTGTGCTCGCCAAGTTATACAGCATAACAATTAACATGACTGTAATGCAAAAATCTATGGTAAGGGTCTGGAGGAACAAAGACCTCACGATCTACACGTGTTCTTAGCACTTCAGTACTGCAAATACTGTTTACACATTCACCACAACGCAGTCGATGTTGAGGAGGGACGAGTACGGCATTGTTACACTGCATAATAGTAATTCTATGCCACTGATAGCAAGGTGGGACAACAGAGTCCATTTGAACATCGATCATACACAAGAGAATGTCTTTGTCTTTATCGATTGATGACGTCACACACAAGACATGCGACCAAGATAAAGACAGGGAACAGAGTTTACTGACCAGAACCAAGAGGCCTAAGCCATTCAATGTTGCTTTTTTGTTTGATCGCTATGGTACAGTCACTTGTAAAGAAAAAAATAATCAAAGGAGCTCATGACTTATACAGATTCCTGTGCAATTTTGTGTGTGTGTGTGTGTGTGCATGTGGGGGAGGGGAAGGGTTCTGCAAGGGGATGTAATTACATGTATGGTATGGGGCAAACAGCATGATTGTGATTATTTCTCTGTTCAGAGGTAAATCGAACTCTGGTAAATTGAAGTGTAATCCAATTCCCGACGACTTCAAATTATGCAGACTCCACTGTCATTCTTAACATCTTTTTCAAACTGACCTTTTTTAATTTTCACATGAACTGGCAAAAGAAAATGCACAAAATGTGTGTTGCCATTTATCAGACACTGATTAGCACATTTGTTGACCAATGATCAAAGGAAATATTCATGCCTTCTGTGCCTTTATCAAATAGCTACTGCAGAGACAAAAAACATGACTTACCATTTTTCTTGCCTCTGCTCTCATGTGAGAATGTAATTCTCTGTAACTAAGGCCACGGAAGGCCACAGCTTCTTGACCAAACTGTCGACAACAAGGAGTCTTAGGAACTGTGACAAAACCATTTTGGCTTGTCTGATAATGCTGAATCAGTGCTACAGGATCACTGAATGCCATTCCATCCGCTATCATATATTTTCCATCAATTTTCTTCTCGATAGAATAGTGTACAGCACTGAAAGAGATACAATTGTTGGGAATCAGAGGAAAGCACATCTAATTTTGTAGATAGGAAGATATCAGTAATCAAATACACTGTATGACAGAATAAAATTTAAAAGAATATCTGAACAGATAGTGACAGTGTAGTAATACTGTGGAATGAAGAAGTATAATATAATCTTATGAGATGATTTTAGTTTATGCAACATGCGACAAACAACATTAAAATGCACATCAATAAATCTACACAACATTTATTTGTATTTATCTACGTCTTTACTCATTTATTCATTCAAAGCCTGGCCAATGAGGCGGTTGATCAAAATAAAAATCTTTGCAACAGATTCATTTGTACATTTCCTTAGCTATGCTTTTGATATCTAACATCCTTGCTTTAATAGATGATGAATACTGATAAAAAAAAATATAGCAAACATCCACAGCACATGAAAACTTTCTTGTACTATCTGCAATCAATCAAAAGGAATTTGAAATCAAAGCATCTTACCTCCCTTTATGTGCCATGGTGAGTGAAAAATTGCCCATTGGTGTGATGCTCTCACGAAGAAGGTAAAGTCCATCTTCCATTCCATTTATAGCAAGTATGTCTTCTGATTCTTGCCGTGTAATTCTTCCATAAAAATACTGCTCACTGTAAACTCTCGGAATACCTGGATCTTCCTCCTCCTCCTGTCTTGAGTCTGCGTTAGGAGAAGTCAGGTTCTGAATAAACTTTGTTGCTTTCTTCAACATATTTTTTCACTTTTGGTAGAGCCTGGTTTTTGAAAAATTTATTGTCTCCTTTCTCCTTGTCAGGGCTCCAGGAGTCACATGATCGACCAATGCACAAGACTTGAGAGAATTCCTCTGAGTAAAACACGGAAGAATATAATTTATATGCCATCTGTTTTGAAATACAAAACAAAAATTGTCTTGAATACTACTGCTGAAAACTAACCTACTGCTCAAAATTCGCTCATGATTTGAACATATTTAATTCATAATTTCTTTCTTCTTTTATTTATACATTAACGAACTGGAAGATAAACATATTTGATGCTGCTACGGTACAGCAAAGAGCCTTCACCAGGGTATAAAGATTCTTAGTGGTTTGGCACTAGTAAGTAGTAATAGAAGTATGTGGAGCTGGTCACTTTCTTCAAATACTAACCATTTTTCGTACAGTAATTGTAATCCTTCACATCATATATCATGAAAAACTTTACCCACAAAATAATCAAGTGCTTTGTGAAAATTGCCATGCTTATTTGACATTACCACTGAAAAACACTGTACAGCAACTGATTATATTTCAAAATTCAGAAGCACTCAAGGATTTCAGAAATATGGAAAGTAAAATAAACCTTTAATTATATACCTGAGGACTTGGGAAAAAAATGAACATGTTTTCTCAGTAACTGCAGCGCCTAAAAGCTTTCAAACTTGACATGAAATTTTCCAATGACTTGAAGTTCGATATGCCAACTTTGAAGTCTAGTTTTAAATGCACTGATTTTTAAGAAAATTACATTTTTTTTTCATATTTCCACTCCGAGGTGAGGCACCAAGTCATCATTTTTAATTGCCATAAATGGTGCAAGGAAACAGAGCAAGAAGAAATAGAACATCTATTATGGATCTATAGTCAAGATTTAAATAAATGTCTATTTTCATTGTTTACTTTGTGTATGTGTGTGTTTTAACTCACTCGAGCCGGTTCCAGTGAATTTGCGGGACGAGCCTACAATCATTAAAGCCGGGTCCCATACATACATGGGATCAACAATATCGATCGATAAACTCCCGTGCGAGCTGCAGGACTCGGCGCGACGCTTCATCATCATCATTGCCTTTCTCACCCTGGATCAGGGTATAGGCCACCAACAAACACTTTCCATCCCTCTCTATCATGGGCCAGCCTCTTTACATTATTCCAAGTCTTTCCGCTTCGTTGCACATCATTTTCTCTGGCTCTTCTCCACGTTCCGCGCGGCCTTCCTCTTGATCTCTTGCCCTGGGGATTCCAATCCAATACCTTCTTCGCGATGCTGTTTCCTGGCCTCCTGAGAGTGTGGCCGATCCATCTCCATCGCCTCCTACCAATTTCCTCTCTGACTGGGCTCTGTCTTGTTCTTTTCCAAACAATTTCATTGCTGACCTTGTCTGTCCATCTGATCTTAAGTAGCTTCCTCAAACATCTGTTGATGAAAACTTGGATTCTCTTTATGCAGGCCTGGGACGCATTCCAAGTCTCACATCCATACAACAGGACTGACTTCACGTTCGAGTTGAATATCCTCAGCTTTGTTTTTAGAGATATATCCTTGGTTCTCCAAATCTTGCTTAAGGACGTGAAAGATGCCTGTGCCTTTCCAATTCGTGCTTTGACTTCTGCCTCTGTTCCTCCCTTATTGTCAATGATACTACCAAGATAGCAGAAGGACTCTACATCTTCCAGTGGTTGATCTCCTACTTTGACTTGTTCGCTTGGGGGTGCAACAATTTTTAGGACCTTCGACTTCGCAGGATGTATCCTCAATCCAATAGATTCTGAAATTTTGTTTAGAGCTGTAGTCTTTGCTTGCATCTGGTCGTGTGTGTGCGACAATAGTGCAAAGTCATCTGCAAAATCTAGATCGTCCAGCTGTGTCCATGGGGTCCATTGTATGCCATTTCTTCCTCCATTGGTGGTTTCTTTCATAAGCCAATCAATCACCAGAATAAACAGAAATGGGAACAGCAAACAACCCTGCCTAACACCAGTCTTGATATCAAAGCTGTCAGTAAGCTCACCATCGTGTACGACTCTGCAACTTCGGCACGACGCTTGCCGGACCAATTTTTTCGTTTCGTTTAAAGTTAGTTCGAGTTTTTTAAGAAACTTTTTGAGATATTTCCGACTAAGGGAAGCCACTACTGAAATTCATGGCAAAGGAAAAGCTAGAAGAACTGGGCCAAAACTAGTAACTAGTACAAGTAGTACTAGTAGAAGTAGTAGATCTAAATCATTCATACACACAAAAACAACACAGATAAGTACAAAGAACTCTTTCGGTTGCTTTTTTCACACACATTTGCTAAAAAAAATATTTTGTGTGACCCTGAATGTTGTCCATTTTCAAATATTCATAAAATGAAAACTATCATATCAATTGAAGTTATGTTTGTTTTATCTGATCTAACATTTATTTGTTTGTTTTGTGACTTAATTTCAATGTGATTCCTTGATCAGGTTTATTTTGGTGAATTTTTTTTACTAAACCCCAAAAAAAAAACGCCAGGCTTCACAGTGATTGTTGGGCCAAAAATTGCTCAGGCTCAAGTGAGTTAATGTTTGTAAACCTTTCCTGTTTTTATGAAATGAATGAAGGCCATTTTGTGAAAATCATATGATATAGGAACAAACAGTTTCAGGCAGACTCATATCAGCTCTCAGAAGTGGAACTATTGCCTTTAAACATAGCTGTCCTGGACAACACAGGTTACCTCACCTAGTTCTCAATAACCATGACAATGATATTGCTCAAAGTCATGTGAAAATATTTTATTTGGGAGGACTTCCGCATAATATGTCTCATAGTCAGATTTTCTTAGTTACAGTAATGAATTCTTGCAAAACTGCGGGAGTGGGTATACATGGACCTCCACAAGAAAGGATATATGACTTTTGGAGCAGTTGTGCACAGGGGGGCCGGCCCCCTGGAGAGAGTAAATACACGATACAGATGTGTTTTTATTATAATATGTGGCTCAGTATTTAACTGCTGAGTGTGTTAAAAGATGCAATCTGGCAACAATGGCCCGAAATGCATGCGGGAGTCTTGCCTTTGATTTTAGGCCTTTTCCGCCTCTTGCATTCTATATAGATCCTACACATATGACAGATTTTTTCGATTTTTTCTTAGCTTCGGATACAACATATTTGAGTTTAACTCGCACAAGTTCAACTTCTCTTGAGTTGATCACCTTACTTCAAAAATACCACCACCCAACCCCAAACGCAAGGGAATGCCGATAGGCTAGTCTGTAAGTCCACAGCAGGTCTAGAGGCCTGTGATCAAGCCAGCAGCACGCAGGGGTTTGACTGGCAGCCCATGCCAGTGAACCACTCGTCGGAATCACAAAGTTTTCAAAGGCTCTCCCCACACTATCAAAATGTGTAGCATCGGCATACGAATTTGTTGCTCAACACATTTGCTATATTATCTCATTTTGTCCTAAGCTATCATCTGGAGTTGTCTGCGTCTAAGAACCAATCAGAAACAAGCTCTGAAATGACCATCACCCCAAATGCCCATGTTGGTTCATGAACGTGGGTGCTAAATCTGGATGAAACTATTCTTTAGCGCTTGGGGAGGGGACTGGCTAGTTATCGTGACTCGTTCTCAAGAAAATTACAGCTGTCAGTATCATAAATCAGATCATTGGTTAGAGACTTAGAGTAAAAGGTTTCGTTGGTTAACCCTTTCATGTTTCTATTCTGGCTACTTGTGAAGCGCTCTAATGGCCGACTCCCTGGCTACGCGGCCGCCCTGATTTGTTTACATTTTTCAGCCCCATGGCTGCCGCTGCTGCGTGCCTTCACTAAATTGGAAATTGTAGCCCCCATGCCGCATCTATAATAATGAATTTTGGCATACTTATTGAGAAATGAATGAACTAAAAGGTGAACCTATTCACATTGGAATGCTGAAAACTGCGTGTTGTTTTTGTGAACGTGAAATGCTGAACGGGGATGTGTGACACTACCTCTGAGACAGACGGACAATACACGTATTACACACTATCGCATCCCATCCCGTTTGTTATCCAAGCATACAAACTACCCACACAAAGGCACCACGCTAGTACATGCATGTACTATGTACTACAAGCGTGTGCCGATCAATACATGATGTAGGCTTAAAGGGAGGAACAGGCCTATTAGATGACCATGTGTAATATAATACATTACTTGTAGGCCTAACCCACACTTTATGGTTCAAACTGGGTCAGTGGGCATCTGAAGATTACCTGGTGATATCATTTACTATTTATAGCTATTCATGCACTGTTCTTCCTCTCAAGGGGACAAGGTGGTCTAGAGGCAAGGTGCTCGCCTCTCATGCCAAGGGTCCCAGGTTCTAAACCCGGGCAGTGCAGGCATGTTGGAAATTGGATTTTTCTCGTATTTTCAAGTCCCTGGTCCTATTGGGGGTAGGATCGAGTAGTTCTTGGAAATTGGATTTTTCTCATATTTTCAAGTCCCTGGTCCTATTGGGGGGTAGGATCGAGTACCTAGTCTTCTCGGATAAGGACGAAAAAATTCGGAGGGGACGTGTGCACGTTGCGCATGTTAAAGATACCTTGGCAGTTGGAAATCGTAAAGAGCAGGCCGAAAGGCCGCTGCCCGGGCAAAATTGAAATTAATAGATTAAAATTTATCCATAATATCTCCCCCCCCCCCCCCCCCCCCCGCCAGAACAAGAAATAATAAAAAACAAGTAAAGTGAGGTGTAAATGCCAAGGGCAGCGAACCTCCTAAAATAAAGACCTCAAATCAGTTCTTCCTCTCAAAATTGGGTACAAAATGGGGGTACACTGGCCGGCCGGATACAGCCGGGTTGAACACATGGCGGCGTTGTAGACAAAGCCGGATTCGGCCGGGTTGAACAAATCGCGGGTCATATTTAAAGGCCGGGTTTGGCCGGGTTAATTCATGATTTCTAGGCCAGTTTGAAACCGGTACTTTTGTTTTTTATCCTTCAAAGTGCACTTTATGACTGTAATTTGTATTTATTTAATTTTTTTCTTCGCTTAAGTATTATTGCCCACTCGCATCCCAGTAAGCGGTCGAGTCACTGTGATCGGACATGCTTTGTTTATTATTAATAAATTCCTCTTTAATCCTCCCTCAAATGATTAAATCTCATTCAGAGAATGTTGACATTTAATGCTGGGTGTTATTAGATATGAGTTTAATATTGTGACAGGAGCAATGTCACGTGACCTGTCCATCGGCAAGTCCACTGGGCTCCTGTTGCTTGTTGTAGGAAGCTTGTTTACTTCCAGGCCTAAAGTGCTACTTTTTAAAATTCAAAATTGTCACTGATTAGTGTCTTAAAATTGACCGTATAGAGCAAATGGCCAAAAAGTTAGACTACTCTGTGTCACAAATCCCAGACTGGGAGATGTAATAATTATAACAAGACAACAATCACGAACGAACAAGGATAACACTTAACAGAACAACCCATCAGACTCACACATTTATTATACATAAAGATACAGATAAAAGTGCAATTACATACACTATACTATTGAATTAACTACCGTCCAACGGCCTTATTCCCACATGCACTCTTCCTCGGGTCCACAACCCGGTAGTTACTTTCTAAAGACACTTCGGCCTCAGCCTCTCCTCTCAGGGTTTTAATAGCACATTAATATTTCACTGGCACCGCAGTCTCTCAATAGCCCCTTCCTATTACCATAACACATTAGCATTCCAATAGCACATCAACATGGCAATAGCACATTAGCATTTCAATAGCACATCAACATGGCAATAGCACATTAGCATTTCAATAGCACATTCACGATCATATATACGTCCCTGTCGGTGGCCAGACTGCCACGACTCATGTGCCTCTACTGTCCTGCACCGACAGCTTCCTTCCTGGCCTATGTGTGGCCTCCGGCCCTATGCTGGCCTATCCCCTGTGCTCACCGTAGGCGGCTCTTCGGCCCGTCCCCGGCACCTACAAGAATAACATTACATTGGTATAATACCATACCACTTCTATTCACTTCACCCCTCCTTACAACTCATGAAGCGTACACACAATAGTTCACATTGCACTCACCAAACATCTTACGGTAACACACCTCCACTGTAGTACACAATACTCACTTTCGCTACAAATCCATGAACTCAACTTTCATCTATCGCTCATGGCGCACATTGCTATATACAGTATCAAAGACTTCCACATTCCTCACATCTACTTATTTACACCATGCTAATAGACGAATATTACACATCAATCATAATTATCAATCATCGTTTCACCTACCAGTCATCACTGGAAAAACACTACTCCCAAGTCTTCCGACTGCTCTCCTTATGTTCGCCCTCTGGGGCTTTCTCCTGCGTCCGTTCCCTAGGACGTCTTAGTGTGCAGTGATAGTAATACAGCGCTCTCGCCTCATTCAGACCCCCACCACTCACAACATGCACGCTTTCCCTTACCTCGTGGCCCAACTTTATTCTAACCCTCTTCTCGTAACTACTGATCCTCGCTCACTCGCTCGTGACACTCTGCAGAGGGGATTTTATCTTGTGTTAAAGATAAAGGAGTAAGCGTACGAATGTTAATGACTACTTTTTGTTTACTGACCAGTGTGTATGATGGTAGCAAACTAGTATGAAGACTAGTTAGTGTGTAGGCCTAGTTAGTAGTACAAGTAGTATTGTGACAAGATGCTATACTGTATAACCATCAATTCAGTTCAAAAAAACTCATCGATGTCTAGATGTTTAGACATATGAATGTCTAATAGTAATAAATGAGATTTGAAATCAAAATTTTATGTGATAGATCAAAATTACACTCTACTGTGAACTGAACTTAGGGGGGAGTGCGGGTCCTGAAGGCGATTTTTGTTTTTATGAGAAATAGACAATTTTAACTGTTATAATCAAATTCAGGATGTCTGAATTAGCAGAAAAAAAATGTAAAAAAACTTTGTTTGTCATAATTATTGTTGCCATGGAAGCGCCGCCATCTTGGATTTTGAGTCCCCAAAAAGTACCAAATTCAATATAGATAGGCTTCGCCAAATTTTATTGGATTTATTTGAAACTTCTCTTAAATTCAATCCAATTAAAACCTTTATATAGAAGGGAATTTTGATATCTCTGACGGATCTTTTGTTATAAATCTTTGAAAATGGTATGTAGCGGAATTCCATTTTTTCTTATTTTCTATCACAAAAAAATTCAACCAAAAAAAAAAAATGAAAAGTTAAACAAATTTCCTTCTGTATGAATTTTTTGATTTGTTCAAACATGTTGTTATCCAAATTTTATGCCAATTGGTCAATAAATAAAAAACTAGTTCACAAATCACTGATCAAAAGTGCAATTTCGAGAAAATCACATTTGCAAGTTTTTTTCAATAAAAATGTTATTGAAACGTGGTACACATGGCTAAAGTCATCATTACTGGTGTGCTGAGCCTCAACAATGATTTCCAAACCACCAAAGGCTTATGACAGATGTATCCGGAGGAGTAGGGGTTTTGAGAGCGACATTAAGATGTTATTTAGGGCTAATTTTGCAGCCCAATGGCATGATTCTTGTGCCTTTTTCTTGACCCCCCACCTCACTAAAAGGCATATTTCAGGGTTATAAACATTCAAAATTGACATTTGGTTAGTAAAATAGTGTTCCTAAATGGATAAACTAACCGAAAAGTACAAAATCGCGATATCGGTATTTTTAAGCCTAATTTCGATTTCAGGACCCGCGCCCCCCCTTAATCAGGTTGCTGATTTTTTTTTAATTTGTGTGTGATAGAGCTTTAATGAAAAGATGAATTATAACCCTCTGTATTTTTTCCCTGAATCGATCTCCCTTCCTGTCTTTCTAGTTCTATCAGACCTGTAAGTGGCTGGTGACAAAATAGTCTGAAATTTTTTTCGGTACCCTAGCAGCGCAGCAAAGAATACATGGGCATGTGAGTACTTAATATTTCAGCAAAAAAGAGTTTACAGCTCAATAGCAACCCAGTGCGCATGCGTGCTCCGAAACATGGCCGTCGTAGTCAATAGCATTTGTACATTTTCGCCGCTTTACCTTTCCGACATTCGCCTGTTTATTATTAAGTACTGCATATCGAAACATGGCCGTCGTAGTCAATAGCATTTGTATATTTTTGCCGCCTTACCTTTATGATGTACGCTGGTTTTCGCATCGGAAAAACGACGTTGTCTAAGATCGAGTCGGAATTTTTCGCTCAAACCAAAATTGTCGGAAATCCGAGGGAACATTTTTTTGGTCCTGATAAAATAGTCGGAAATCCGACCATAGTCGGAAATTTTACAGGTCTGTCAACCATGTGGGCGTCTTCATCAGTGTCTATCTATTTCTTTTCTTTGCTCCATTACCCCTTTTTCCTGTCTTTTGTTTCCTTAAATGAGTACATTTTGGAGTTTAAAGGCCGAAAATGACCATTTGTTTAAGACTTCCACTGAATAGACATAATATAACATTCAAAAGTAGTCAAGGATCCTTAATTGAAATGAAGTTGATCGCACTGTGTGAAACAAGTGTTTTCGCCACTTCCGGACATTGTCGGCAGTTCCCGGACATCCTTGTAAATGAGCCAATGAAAAGGTTGCAACTCGAGGCCGCACAAAATAATAGTTTCACAATCATTATGGCTCAGATCGAGGTCAATGCAGTGCCTGTGAAACCATCGGGGACATTTTTGTTTTTGTTTTGTTACAGTCACAGCCAACCTATTGATACTAATGATAGGCTTCAGATGCAGGCATTTCTTAACCTGTGGGTCTGTCCGGACAGCGCGTCCGGGGGTCGGGTCTGTCCGGACACCCCCTGACAAGCAGAGAAATGCCCTCTTAAAGGGGGAAACCTCTATGGTTACTAAAAATAAAGACTATCACTAGTATCAGAAACTCCCCCGATGTTTATAAATAGGTCTTATCTTTAATTCCTGGATTCTATTGGCTTAGGCAGGAGGATGACTCAGATTGCAACTACTGTAAGAACTTGCGTTTCTATAGCCACAAAACAGGTGAAATAAAATTCTGACGCGGAAATGCAACACAAAGTGTCAACAATTTACGAAACGAAAGATTTTCACTTCCATTTCCAAATGGCGTAGCCTATCCAGTTGCACAGTAGGTGAACTTTGAAGCGAGTTAGAGGCAATTAAAACAATTTTTGCCCGGTAGTGCCGACCCCGGTCTAGTGTTTTGCGCATGCCCCTTAATATAAAGTCAAGTCAAGTCGTTTCCGTCATTCACAATTTTAGCACCTCGCTTCTGACCTACAACTTTCAATTTGTTTATTCGGGGTTGGAAACTTGTTGGAGTTGCTGATGGTTAGAACTAAGAATCTTGGGTTGGAAAACTGATTCCCCAACGGATTGTCGGAATTCCGACAATTGTCGGACGGAAAACTTACAGTTAGGCCTACAGGTCTATAATAAGCAGTTCACAGTCCATCTATGCCTCTATGGGATACCAAACAAAGGCGTACACCATAAAATTACAAGTTACAAGATCATTAGACGCCTCGAGAGAAATACGGATCCACGTTTGGAGACAGTGGAGTAGGCCTAGATCTAGATCTAGAGTCTAGATCTAGATCTAGAGTCTAGATCTAGAGTCTAGTTCAGTTGTTATGGTCATGGAATAGGCTACAACAAATACACGCATGCAATGACAAAAATAATGCAGTCTAGATCTAGATCTAGATCTAACATCACTCTGTGAAGATGTTGAATTCTTTTCTTCTTACGTACTATAATGTTATATCAATCCATAGCAACAACAAGCAACATGAAGTCGACTTGGTATTTTGCAAGACCAGGAACTGAAATAGAAATTATTGCTGAACACTTGGCTATTTCCGGTAACCACTTCGGACTTCCTATTCCTGCCTCAAGTCTAAATTCGAGCAAGCGTTATGTACAGTATACGAAACAAATACAATGTCCCTCATCTGCTTGGATGACGCAATTTTCTAAATAATAAAATTTATTGTTATACATTTTCAAGGCTGCTTACCCCTAATTAATGTCAAAATTGGGCATTAAGAAAAGTTGTATGTAGCGAAGCCTGCGTGAGAAATAAAACCCAAACAATACAAAGCAAACTAAAGAGAAGACAGAAAATACACCAATTTTCGGCTTCCGCCTTTTTCAGGTGAAAGAAAAAAAAAATCGAACAATGAAAGATTTCAACAGGAAATGTATAGAATCGAAGCGAAACAAGATATGTTACTTAACTGCGAGTCCTTGCTTCATTAGCAGCTCCAAAGCACGTCCGTCTGCCAAATCATTTAGTTTGCTTTGTATCGTTTGGGTTTTATTTCTCACGCAGAGCTACGCTACATTACTACATACAACTTTTTGTTTTTGCCCAATTTCGACACTGCTTATAGTAGCCCTGCTGCGACCCCACAGTTTTTCTGTGGTTTTTGTGATATTTCGTCAATTACCCCAAATTAGTACGCAGTGCACAGAAAGCACACAGGCGGCGTTGAAAATACTTTTTTTATAAAGAGATTTTAATCAAATTGTATGAGAATGGAATACCGAACAGGAGCACGGCCTGCGCTGATCACGCAGTGGAACTGACCCACCCATGAAACAGCGGGAGGACGGGTGGATGGCGATAAAAGGATAATAACTTAATTAAAACAACTTATCTTCAAAAAAAAAAGAAGAAGAAGAAGCTGTCTCCCTCTTAAAATTAAAAAAAAAAGGCTTCCGCACTTGACAGCCAACAGCCTTAATTTAATGTCGAGGCTGTCGGGAACGGACCTTCCCCAAACACACTACATGTAATATGCTTTTCCTCTCAGCAAAGCGCAGGCATGTTGTGTGAGTAGACTGTGTCTACTGTGCGCGACAAAAAGCTCCGTTCTCTTCACTGACTGCCAGCAATTTTACCCGAAACACAGCTAGGATATCGAGACCACAGACTAATAAATTTTATTAGTCTGTGATCGAGACGGCTCAATTCTTCCGTCCGTCGACGCGCGCATGTATATCATTCATGTCAACAATGCAACAATTCGCACTACACCGCTTCATAACTGAACGATAAGGACTAGTACCACAGAGCTATGTGAATAGTACTCACCGTGTTTGTACGTGCGCAAGTTATGGATATAAACAATGTATAGCGAAAGAAGGAATGGTCCGCCTCGGTATTCTGTATCTCGGATTTACCACGGTAGTGCAGGATATTAAGTAATATATATCGCCGTAGGGGGAGCAACATTTGCAAATACACCTGTGGTATCCTCCATAAACGTTTAATCCATCAGTTCTCTCCCTCTACTCTACTATGCTATATATGCTATCAAAGTAGATGCTATGCTATGCTATCCTGTCCTATCCTAGACTATAGGCTACTATACTATACTATACACTATACTATACTACACTACACTACACTACACTACACTAGGCTACACTATACTATACGTTACTATACTATAGGCTACTATACTATACCACAATGTAATACTTTTCCATATGCTATACTATACTATACCAGTACTCATTTTCGTCTCAAAGTTCTTAGGATTAAGGAATACATTTCAAGTAAAACATGTTTTTTTCCCTCTTGTCAAATCAGATCATAAATTGCACTTCAGTGGTTTCATGACAGAGACTGATAAATTATCTGCGAGAAATCCAACGCAGGATATGCAGAAATTTAAATAATAATAATTAAATTAAAAAAAAAAAAAATTATCTATATAAGACCTAAGGTGGTCGGCATTACTGTTGACGTCTTTATAGACCATCACTGGGCCTCAGGTCACCTCAGATCTTTGCACAGACCAAGTCATCCTTAGCCTTGAATGACAAGCACCATAATGACGTGGTTTTGACCCCTTGACCACCGTGCCCACCCTATACACAGACGAACATCCCAAAGTAGGTTGACTACAAAGCTCATCCCCATCTCACAATTTATCGTAAAACTAAGAGGCAAGTGAAAAGAACCACCAAGAAGGTTGAATAAAGCTGTGGTGTCTGGCCCGCGGCAGCAACTCTTAACTTAGGTTAATGGCCATCCATGGTGTAACGTGCGCTCGATTTTTGGCAATTTTTTTTACCCTCCTTTCCCTTTTGTACCCTTTCATATGCTTACCGCCAAATCTCCCCATCCCCACATGCTTATGGACATCAAATGTTGAATGTCATGATAAGATCTTGATATTCTGAAATGTTAAATAACATTTTGCAGGGGTTATTCTTTGTTTGTTTATTGTTTCATTAGCAACATATATAAGCCTTTATTTGATTTTCATACATTGTATAGCCCTACATCTTATTTTGCGAGAAAAAAAAATAAAAATAAAACTAGCCTTTTTAATTCATTACCATAACTGAAAAGCATACATATTATATACATTACAGACAACACCCCCCCCCCTTCCCCCTTTGTACACCTAACATACTCTAAGGCCAGACCCCCCCCCCCTCCTTCCAAGCGTACGTAGGCCTACTTATGTATGGTCTCTTAGAAACTTCACAAATAATTGTCAGCAGGTAATGTAAAGAGGCTGGCCCATGATAGAGAGGGATGGAAAGTGTTTGTTGGTGGCCTATACCCTGTGTAACAAATCCCAGACTGGGAGATGTACTGATTATGACAGGACAACAATCACGAACAGACAAGTATAACACTTAACAGAACAACCAAACAGACTCACACATTTATTATACATAAAGATAAAGATATACGTGCAATTACATACGTTACATTATTCAATTCAAATACCATCCAATGGTCATTATTCCCAACATTCATTCTATCTCCGGGTCCACAACCCGATAGTTACTTTTCTAAATATGCTCCGGCCTCAGCCTCACATCAATGTATGTACTACTTGCGGCCTATCTTACTGGCTCCTGCTCAACCTAACCTCAATATCTTAATCTCACCTCAATATCTCAATATCACATCAATATCTTAATATCACATTAATATCTCAATTCATAATGTCCCTGCCTGTGGCCAGACTGCCACGACTAATGTGTCCTCGCTGTCCTGCGCGACAGCTTCACTCAGGCTGGCCTGTGGGTAGCCTTCTGCCCAACCCATGCATCTCACTTATGCTGGCCTATCCCCTGCGCTAGTCTCTCCACCACGGGTGGCCTCACTGCCCGACCCTGACACCTATAAGAATAATATTATATCTCTATAACACCATACAATTACTATCCACTTCACCACTCATTACGAACCATCAAGCGTACACACAATAGTCCACATTTCACGCACCACACATCTGCACTTCTCTACGGTAACACACCTCCACCGTATTACACAATACTCAGACTCGCTACGAATCCATGACCCTAACTTACATCTATCGCTCATTGCGCACATCTCTATACACAGTAATCAATGACTTTCACATTCCTCACATATAACTTATTTACATCATGGTCATAGGAGAATATAGTACATCAATCATCATAATTATCAATCCTTATAGTTCAACCTACCAGTCATCACTGGAATACACAACAAACTCCCGACTGCTCTCTCCACGTCTGTCCCCTTGGACTTTTCGGCTTGCAGTGATCTGACTACTCAGATCTTGCCTCGTCTAAGCCTCAACTCACTCACAACATGCACGCTTCAAGTCCCCTTCCCCGCACTTATTGACCCTCGCTCACTCGCTCGTGACACCCTGATCCAGGGTGAGAAAGGCAATGATGATGATGATGATCAGCCTGGAGGTTTCTCCATAAAATGTACTTGTCCCCATGTACAGGAAGCTCCACATTTTCAATATGAAGAACACACATAATACACACAAAAGGTCATTCAAAGGAAGACTGCATTCCATACAATAATAAATACCCAGTAAAACCAAATCCAGAAACAGTAGCCATTTTATTGCATGGATGTTAATTAAGCTGGTAAGGACACCTGATCAGCAATTGTAGCATATAAAATATGCATGTATTATACTCAAACATATGAAACTGCTTATAACAATAATAACAATAAATAACATTGATGCAGTGCTTCATTCCGTCAAGCTCTAACTGCTTTACAGTCATTCTCCTACTCACACTCAGTTCACCAGCACAGAGAACATAATAAATATAACAATGGTAAGAAACAGCTTTGGGTGCATTCCATCAGCTGAAAAGATGTTTTCAGATGCTTCTTGATTCTGTGTTTTGTATATCTCTTAAGTTTTGAAGCAGGGAATTCCCAATATCTGGGCCACAAAAAGAATTAATTTTCTTATATCAGCTGAAGATCGTAGCTGGCATGATGGAACATAAATATTTTGACCATGGCTTTAGAATTGCGATAACTTACATGGCAGAAAAGTCCCAGACAAACTGAATTCTTGACTTGATCAATGCTGTACATTCATGTTATTATTTAATTTAACTTCCTCATTTCATGATCCACACTGTGTTACAGGGCAAACAGTGAATGTATTTCTCATGCTGGCATACGGGTAATTATAATCTACAAGTGCTTGAGACAGAAAAAATGTTTATCACAGTTTTTACAATGCTGTCATCCTTGATAGTTTCATTTATATGTACATGTGTAGTGATTAGTATAGGGTTTTTGTGGAACTTTGAATATATCACAGATCAGAATCCTCTGTATTAAAACGGTAGACTAATTGTGTATTTGTGCCGCTGATGAAAAAAGTGTACAAATTGACAAGCTCAGGAATGCGAGTACATTTTTAGCATCTAGATAAACAGAATGAATAGAATATAGTTTAATTGCTGCAAACTATTTATGGCAATGAAATACATGTATTAAAATATGGTTATCAATTTCTGAGACGTCAACAGCATCTGCATGAAGAAAAGAACAACAAAAGTTTTCATTATCAAAATTTATGTATGTACACATGATAAAGACATGACAAATGCAGGGCTAAAAACACAAGTTCTCCTTCTTACTGAAGATAGTGAATCCTTTACAATCACATTATTCAGAACACAATGAAGAAGTACAGATTTATGTACAAGATAATTATTGTACTTTTTCAACATCATGCTTTGTGGCAGTTGTTGAAACACCCGATGCTCAGACTTGGCTTTGTGATGGCATCATTTCTATTATTTAGTTTTCAACAACATATCATGATTAAGGGCTTGAATGTCAGAAAAATAAAAAAAATAAAAACAACTTTTTGTACATATTGTAATGTGCTGCCTTCTCTAATTTTAATTGCAAGCATTATGGAATGTTAATGGGTAAAAATATAAGCTCAATATCCCGATGAAAAAGTATGCCGTTCCAACACAAGCATGTTAGGACAAAATATCTGTTACTGTAAAAGAAACACTGTAGATCTTTGGAACGTAAATATTTAAGTAAATTACAGCCCTTCAAGGTAAATGCATATTGACCCCCCCAAAAAAATACGCACGAAAAATCACAAAATGTCTACCAAGAGAAGTTTCGCAGACCACACTGTCCCAAGGGGTGAGAAATTCTCTCCTCCTTTTTTTGTAAAGCTACTGCAGTTTGATCCGCTTCATATTCTTTAAGTAGTTTCAGTTTTGTGTCCAAGAAAAATTTGATTTGAGTTAACTTGTAGGATCCAATAGGTAGGACCTAACTGCGTGGTGTTCTGCCAATTTCATGGTGGATTTGACTCATTACTCACAGAATTGGCTGAACGACATGACTGCTTGCAGATGCCAAAATACTGCGTCGAACACGTTATAACACTGCTGCATCTATTGATTTTTTGAGGTCACTTACCCACTCAAATGGTTTGTGAGAGGGTCTGAGTCTGACAAAATTGGCCTTGAGGTGAAATGTTTATACCTTTTTTAAAAATCAAAATAAAACATTCCTGAGACAATCTCACGCAAAATATTTAACTGACTGCAGAAAAATGGCTAATCTTTCATTTTACATGCATAAGCAATTTCCATAGAAAATTTCTCCCCATTTGGAAGGGTTTTCTCGGGAATTTGGTCTTTCACCTAAAGCCTGATTTTGCCAGATCCACACACATTTGGACCAACTTTCTGTATGTAGTTTTCAGTGGAACAATCAGTAGACTATTGCTACAAGTAATGCTACAAGTGGATAAGGTCACCGGAGAAAGGAATAGCCAAATCCATCGCAGTTCACCCAGTGAGAGGAAGTATAGCTCAAGTAAAGACCATTATTAAGAGGAACTGATATGTTCTTTGCACAGAAATCAGTTGCGAGAAAATGTTTTATAACTTCAACTTTCATATCAATATTTATTCATATGATTTTTCAGCGCTTTCCACGTGTAAACTTTGATTCAGATGAATCGTCCTTCTCTTTTTTTTATCACTTTCACTCCTTTAGTAAAACTTTCCAGCAATGTTGCTCTTAATTAAACTGTTGCTTTCCTATTTAAAAAATATTACAGTTCCATATTCCAAGTTGTAATGATAATATTACTTTCCTGTTTCAGATCCATGAAATTGGGAAATGTCATGAAAATGGGTCCCTTACGTGAGACCCAATTTCATGGCGGGTGCAAGAAATTCACAGTGTTTTGCCAATTTTGTATCAAATCTGTGAAATCTACCATGAAATTGGCGAGCATTATTATCATGATATTGGATCTTGCAAATTTACAGTGTGATGGCTTGTCAAACTAAAAACAAAATGATGCAAGCTTTTGCCAATGTTCAGCTACTGGTGCTACAGTTCTTTTTCTACAGACATGCATTCATATATGTATAGTTCATGAATTTAATTCATTGACTTTTAAGTTGTACTGACAAATGCTGTGAAAATAAGTTGCAATTAGCACCAACATGGTCAACATTATATATAGCCTTTACAAAATAAACTTTATCCATAAGAAACATTCAAGATTACTTTAAAAAAACAAAAAAAAACACCATTGACATCTTAAAAAGAAAACAGAACATACTGAACAGTTCTTAAATCAGATCTGCAATATAGGCACCGAAAACAGCTCAAAACTTTCAAAGCCTGGAATGGATTTGGGCACAGTTTGATTCTCTACATACAAACTATTCAATCTAAAAAGACAATTTCAAAAGCATATTATGGCACTGCATGCACATATATCTCAAAACCTCACTGTAGTCTTGCAACTTTAACAATATATGAATTAAGTACACATACAACATAAGACTGCTAGGAAACATGCTGCAATACAATTTTTTTTTTTTTTTAGTTATGCGTAAAATTGTGGAATAAACAAATGAAAGACATGGACAAAATTCATTTTGCACAAGTTCAACAGATGTCATACATCTCTGCAAACTAACATCACTTCAACATTTTCTTGGAAGCACAACAGTGCTGTATAATTGTTTTCCATCCCCATTCACAAATGTAAATGTCATATTTGTTGCAGTTGCCTCTGCATACAGAAACCCTCCTTTGGACATAAGATTACCATAGTGAAATAGTGAAGATCCAGGAGGGACTGACTTTTCATGTATGGCAAACGGATCTACTGTGTTTGCCATTCCCGAGATGAAGTAATTGATATTGGTACCTGTGGGTGATTTCACTCGCAAATGCTGTAAAAGAAAAAAAATAAATATATTGTACATATAAATGGTAGTCTGGAACAATACGCAGGAAAATTGGAGCAACTCCCTGGCACATAGAAGCGTATGAAACTTTAATGTCAATTTGTCTTATGTAGGAAAACTGGAGATGATCACCAGTACACAGATGTGTACGAAAATTTAACCCCAGTTTGTCTGCCATAAAATGCAAGCCCTAGCAAAAAAACTGACGGGCTGAGTAAGAGACTACAAATGCGGATTTTAATACAAGTATTCTTTATCAAATACACTATTAATACGAAACCCAATTGTTAGTCCCCTGAATTTTGCCTTAAGCGGGTTTCACTGTATGAAATTGTGAGCAGACTGCCTTTTTTCATCCCCCAACCTGCAAACGTTGTGGAATTACTTCCCTTCCCTTTGGTAGTCTACTCATAAAACTCTCACAAAGATTTTTATTCGCACATATTTTCCACAGATTAGCTGAATAATTGCATCTGTGAAAGTTGAGTTCTTCACCTGTAAGTTGTGATCATGACCTGCTAAATGACCATTGGCCTGGAAAGTATCAAGCATAGGTTGCAATTGTTGCACTAGACATTTAGTAGGCCCATGAACGGCAGTTGAATAAATTGGGTAGTGGCTTGCTGTAAAAAGGTAGTCAGCTCTGTGGAAATACACAAACTGTAATCAAACATTCAATTTTCTGTTATTTTTGCACACTTCAGTGACAACAATTATGTTTCTCATAAATATACATGTGTGTATATTATAACATACATTTTTTTGATAAAATGCAGAAGGATCCAGTCTTCACTGTGTCTGTCAGATGAGAAATTTTCTGCCGAAGACACTCACCAATTACCACACTCTTCTTGTTTCATACAACATGTAAATATTCTTTTGAAATGGACAGCACAAGCTGTCAAGGTAATAGGGACTGCACATTCTATAGAAAATAATGCACAGCATTCCTTTTTGTAACTGTTTTGTGTCGCTTTGGTCAGTTGACAAATAATGGGAATAAATACGGTATACCAGTAATTTTACTTTCACTTTCTTCCCTTGATTGGAAAACATTATACTTTGACAAGTTTAACACAAAGACTCCAATAATGACATGGCCACTGAAAAATCATTCTGTGCCAAAGACAAAAATGGCAAATGAGAGGTTATGAAAAGTGTGAAGATACGTAGATGAATTAATTCAAAGCCATGAAAGAAACAGACATAATCAGTCAAATAATAACTGCAGAAAGACAGAAATTAGCATACAATTACAAATCATCGGTGGCGTGGGCCAAAATGTCTATCTTAAAAAATGTTTAATTTTCACTTTTTTTTTGTGCTCCCACAAGAGAAAATGTGGAAAGACATTGACCACTGCCGTATTGGATGATCTTTACATAAAATAAAAATTTTTAATGCGCATTCCGCACCGGACATATCTGTAGGTTTTCTTGTCATGTAAAAACCACCTGAGACCATGCAACAAAATGCCACTGACCAACGATCAGATGATGAGCAGGGCGTGCTTGTCTCATGATCTGTTATGCACAGAACAAGCTTGGGTTTCATTCTGCTGCCAAATGTTGATAACCGTCAGTCTCCCGACAAGGAACTGTGCACTATCCGTCAATCTCCCAACTGCATAACTGTTATGCCACCTTCACACCAGCCATAAAGGCATACAATAAGAAATGTAGTTTCCTAACATGCTGTATTGAAAACAACACCCTGCTATCAATCAGTTTGTAATGGAACAGTTTTTCCTGCTCCATTTTTTGTTTCCGGGTGATATGCGGTTTGGCCATGACACTGATAATGTTTAACTCATTCGCTACGGTAAGCTGAATAGCCGGCTCGAGTGGACACCAATTTTCCAATACTAATATCGAAGCCATCATCTCGAAATATTGAATCCCCTCCCGGTTAATTGATTTTCCTTTACTTTAAAGCCTAATGTATTATATCTTGTGCTTATACCGGGTGAAAGAAAAAACATCTTTGAACTACGTCTACATTTCAAACTGGATAGTGTTGCGAGTTCCCGTCCATACCCACAAAAGTTACCATAGGGAATGAGTTAACGTGCTTTACAGTAAGGTGATCCTAATGTGAGTGGCAAGTTTTTTACATTATAATTATCTCTTTCCGTTATTATATCCCAAGCATGCTTTGCTTAACACTCCATCATCAGTCCATCAAGATGACAAATTAAGATTACCAATAAAGTCCGTATTTTTCTCCAATACTTCACTTCAACCTGAAATGGTTAAAGAGACTGATTTTATTTTTCTTCACATTTCACATGTTAGCACAGTGACTTTTCATTTTTTCTATATATTGTAAAGAGATAAAGATCCAAAATTTAAATTTTGTCACCTTTTCAAATGGATAACATTTCTGAAAATTCAGAAATCAATTTTTAAGTGAAGAGACATCTGCATAACATCTATACCTACTCTTTTTCAGCTTCTGCTGTATAAATTTCCATTGTTTCTTTGCTGCTTGCATATCCTCAGGACCTTCCAGGGGCTGATCACTATGATCCTCGGTGTTTCCACACAAAAGAATTGAGTCAATAAACACAATGCCAACTCTGTGTCTGCCATTGTCAAAAGGAAATTCTTTGTAGTAGTATAGGCTTGGGAAATTCCTGAAAACATTAAGTGTTAAAAGTAACAAATAATTTTAAATGCACTACAGATCTATTAAAGAATTTCACTTGCAGTGATTGAACCGGGAGAGGGGAAATATTATACATTATGTCTAACAATAGTCCATCAAGGTAAGCATTTGCATAATCATGTCTGGTGGCATTAATGGCAATGGATTACATGTAATGCAACCACTGAAAAGTACAAATGCAGATATCTACATACTCAGAATGTTAATTTATTGCAAAACAGCCGGCCTCTTCCAGAACTCTAAACACAATGAAGAACAATTGAATAAGATCTATTTGCAAAATTTCAGCACAAACAGTTCAGGAATTCTTATTTATAACATAACAAAACTTCAGACTGGATAATTTATTGTATCTGCAGAAGACATGACAACTGGTTTAATTTAAGTGACACCCCAGCCGGCATCCATATGTCAATCCAACACAGATTTCCATAGGGTTGATAGGATTATTGTAGGGGTGGATTTTCTACATCAAACCAATGTCGACTTTATGTCATAACAACGGATCTACATTCCTATGTGGAAACTTAATGTCAATCCTACAAGTCGGATTTCCGTAGGCTTGCTGGCTGGGACTTTTTTCTCTTTAGTGGATTGATTTATGTAGGCCTGCTCTATTTCCGGTACACCAGCAGTGATATCACTTGTTTCAAAAGGAAGATCTACCAAGATCTATATAACTAATTTATTGAAATGGATTCTTTCTTGAACTTCTAAGATTCAAACAATGTAAACCTGTCCTTTTTTTTTTACTCATAACATATGCTACAGAAAACTTACAGCACTTCAGGCAGATCAGATTTGTAACTTTTGACAGAAATATACTCAGAATTCTAACTGAGCTCTATCTGTAGGCCTAAGCAACTGTGATAAAAAAATATTTGAAATTCACGGTTCTTGCATTGAATATAATGCACCTTACCATCTTTTAGAATAGTTTGAATACAGAATTTGAGCTGTGATGTTGCCGTGATGATCGTGGTTTCCAGCTATAACATACCAAGGGACCTGCAGAGATCCGGCTGTGTAGACTGATTCAAAAGTCCTCTAATGATGAAAAGACCAGGAAATGCACAAAGATGAATTACCAGATGTGAATATATATATACATTTGTTGCAAATGGAATCCGTGGTTTTTATGGTAAAGATATTGTATAATTTCAAAAACTACAGGGACAACAGGTAGCAGTGCATATGAACAATAGAAGTAATAAAAAATTATGTCGTCATGAATAAAAATTCATTTATCTTATAGCTTGTGATGGAAGGAAGGGAGTGTAAAGGCTTGTTGCTTGATCTCTTGTTACTCTTGTTTGGACTCCACACAGAGACACAAAGGGAAAGGGATCTCTCCCTGGGAAGACCAACACTGATTGACGATCAAGCAGCATTGGAACAGCCTTAATACATAATATCTGAGATGTACAATGTGTAACATACTGATTTTGCTTGACACATTCTGATTACCAGATCTCATAACATACTTACATTGAATCTCATGTCAAGAACATTTTCCACTCCATTCATGTAGAAATTGTCACCAAGTTCTAAAATGAACTGTGGAGAGTAAAGATCAGCCATTTTACCCATCTCGGCTGCTGTGCAGCGTTCAAAATATGTGGAATATGGCTCAATATCCAGTCCGCCCATATCACCAATGATGAAAAAACGCAGGCTGTCTACCGCATGAATTCCTGTGAAAGTGAAGTTATTATTAACATTTAATTGCATTGTAATTTTTCCATCTTCAAAACAATCACTTAACATACAAACTTATGTGCATTTTTATTTTTACTCAATGATCGTCACGTTTTCAGTAATTCTGAGCATTCAGTGTCAATTCCTGTTGAGCATTATACTTTCACTACTAGGAAGGCCACTACCATTTTATTGTGAACAGGTAAATATCATTTTGTTTGGTGCAAATGGAACACCCCTGAAAATTTTACTAACCAGAAGTATCATATTATTTGTCTCTATGATAAAACAAAAACTACCTTTAGGACATCTATCTAGTCGGCAGTGTGTGCATGAATATGAAGTTTCAAAAACAGAATACCAGTAGGGCCTACTAAGCTTGAATCACTCATTCACTGTCACCCTTAAAATTTGAGAAAAATCCCACTGTATAAAATTATGATTATAATTTCATTTAAAGAGACTACAGAACATAGTTCCAAAATACATCCAGAAAAAGATTTTTCAGAAATAGTTTAATGACTGGACTGTAAAGTTTCATACTAACATTAATGGGAAAACACGTTGGTCTAAAGGCAAAGTACTTGCCTCTCATGCCAGTGGTACCGTACTGGGTGTGAATCAAGGTTGGTGCAGGCATGTTGGAATTTGGGGATTTTTCTCACATTTTTCAATTCCTGATCCCTGATCCTATGGTAGGTAGGACTGAGCACCTAATTTTCTCGGACAAGGACGAATAATTCGGAGGGCCGGTGGACACATTAAAGGTAGTTTGGCAGTTGGAAATCGAGAAGAGCAGTGGGCTGAACAGGCCGCTGCCTAGGCAAAATTTAAGAAAAAAACAACTTATCCCTACCACTCGCACACTTCCTCCCCCCAATAATTAAAAAAAAAACAACTCTGCTCACTGGCACTGCATTGTGGTGCCAACGTGTCTGCTCCAGTTGTAACTGGGCACAGTGATAAAAAGGCAAATTTTCCAAATGGAAAAAGTATACAAAATACAAATACCACAATACAAATAACATAATAAATCTAAGGCAAAAATAACTTTACTGGAGTTTCAAAGTACTGTTGAAATACATGAACTTCATATTCAATGTACAAGAGAATTAAGATTTTGTCTGAACATGGATAATATTATCTTTTGTCACATTGTGGTATCCAAATAATCCAGATATAACTGTTTCACTTGGGAGGATTATGGTACCTGCTTAGCTTGAGCTGAAGGGTATAGTAGGGACAGAATTAAGGTAAGGGATTGGCTTGATAATAGGTTTGGGATTGAGGACAGCGTTGCCAATAATTATTCCTTTCAAGTTTAATCCATTTTAATATCTTTTCTCAATCTCATTTCATTAAATGGCTTTGTACATTTTTACTAATCTAGTTTACAGAGCCCACATCACAAATCTTCTTCTAGATTAAACAAAATATTGTGAGGAAAAGATACACTCAAAAAGACATAGTTTTCTTTTTTCAACTTAAACTCAAAGAGGACCAGGAAGTACAAATAGTATCAGATTGAAATCTTGTGAGGTGATGGAATGTTTTAATAGTATTTTTTACATAATTGCTTATAATTTTTATCCAGTATTTTTCTTTTAATGAAGTGTTCACTGGAATATGAAGAAAACACTTTTGCTTTCCTCTTACGCACAAAAGTACATTAATGGTGTTTTCAATTAACTGAAAATGTGCAACACAGTTAAATTTCAAGTAGGCCTATATAACTGTAAAAACTGCAAATATTATCCCTCTTATCATGAAAATATGATACTGTGCATGCCAAACACCCTGAATACCACCAATTTAATCTCAACCACATTCCGATACGATCGTTTTACAGTTAAGGCTATCAATATCTGAATATAATCAAGTATTATGGTATAATATCACACTGCCCAAACTTTTTAACAGATTCACAGGCAATCAGTGGAAGTTTGTAGTTTAGTTGAGTTTTTATCTCAATGTGACACTTTGCTCCCGATTATCAGTGATGATCGAAAATTTATCATCAATTTACAGTGATAAATTAGATCTAATTAAACTTGAAGTGGAATTCGTACAGCCTAATCTAGGCCTAGATCAGATCTCCATGGCAATCAAGTAGGTCGTCACGAGAACCTTTATTGAGTTAAGTTGAATATTGAACAATTACATTCAGAAACGGTTTCAAGTCTTACTTTAAACTTCAAACTCTTTAAATAATCAACAAAACCTGCAAGCATTTAATCGAAATATTGAATAAACACCTGGCAAGAGGCCGAACGCCAAGGTAAACAACGAATGTATGCGGTGCGCCATTTTGTCCTATCACATGACTATAATGTGGACTCCGCAACCACCCCTCCCTAACCTGGTGGTGCGGTTGTAGTGGTAATTTGTTATTGAAAATACATACATACTCTCTGATTATATTAACCGCATTGCTCTCTTCTAGAAGTAGAAGTATCTTCTAGAAATATCGTATGCAATTTTTCTGATATGAATCAAGTCATAACTGCCAACCAAACTGCGAACAAATTCTTATTTTTATGTTATTTTCAATTGAGACATGCTGTGCGTGTAACTGTGCTAATTCTTCTTGCACACTATGGCAGTATGTAAATCTAAGAGTTTCTCTACCGTTCATTTTCATGGCATCAAAATGATCATGTGATGCATTTTGAGACATTCGTTCACTTTTCAGCTCTGCATAGTTACGGTTGGTGGTCCGACTTCCTTTTACAGTTTGCTTCTCTCATTTGTGTGATAAATAATCCACAGTTACTCCTAATGTTTGAGCGTAACATTTTCCTTGACAAGAAAGCTTACAAACTTTCTCACACAAGAAGACGGTTTGCGATAAAACACAACAACAAAAACTTAAAGTATAAGAAGAACACATGACTAATTCATTGTTAAAATACTGCCAGTTTTAATTAATTTTTTGATCTTGTCTCTGAAAATGCACGTACACAAAATTCAAATAATCACATTTTGTTTTCTGGTAAAATCTATGTTATCTGTATCAAACAAATGAACGTCAGTCACTTAAAATATAGCACAATTAAATTATCTTTGAATAATTTATTTTTGTTTACATTTTATCATATACATGGATTTTAAATGCGTGGGAACAAAATCCTCTCAGTTCCTTTTTTTAACAATGCAATCATAGGTTAATTAAAAAGTGAAACAAATTTTTCATGTCAATTATGGCACTATGTGGAAAAAAAACAACATATAATTTAATTTCAAGCTTGAAAGACAAAGGTTAAGCTCATAAAAAGGTCGACATAAACAGCATTAGTTTGCATATTATATATTAAAATTTCTTCCTTGCTGATGAATAAAATGATGCACCACTCAAGTAGATGTTGCAAGTACAAAACCAGTGTCACAAGTAGGAACATTCAAAAACTTCAGGGGAATGCGTAACTCCACAATTCAAATGAAGACTTGTGTTTTATGTGGTCAATACAATTTATGCTTCTGACAGGAAGAGAACAGGTCTTGAAAAGTAAGGAATAATCATGGCATCACAATAAAGAGCAAGTGAAGGGACAAAGCTAGCAAAACATCACCTCCAATAATACATTTTTTGGATCACTTTGTGCAGTATATGTATATATTGCCACACTGCATAAAATGAATGAATCACTGGCTACAGAAAAATAAAAATGGGATGACTAGATATACATATGTATAAAGTTAGAAGGAGGAGGAAAATTATTTAATGTTTTTCAACCAACTCTTGCAGCCAGTAACAACTGAGATCACAATAACACATTAAATGTATATTTAACTCAAAATTTTCGTATAAACTTAATTATGGTACAATTTAGAAAAAAACAAAAGTTTTCAATGGCGAACTTGATCCATCTTACAAGATTCTGTGCTTGACCCCTTTACTTTGTCTTCAGATTCCAAGCCCCATTTTCTATACATACATATCACTGTGGTTTGATGTTGAGGTTGGGAAAAATTAATTATAAATATAAAAATCCTCTCCTTTTCATCAAATTTCCCTACAAAATCTACCAAGCAATCAGCATTATCTAGCAAAGCTAATCAGGCCTTGACTGGCTCCCAGTTTCCCCAGGTGTCTCACTGCTTAGCGCGGGGCTAATGGACTGGATTTTCAAAATTCAAAAAGATTTTTACTTGCGGCAGTAAGCTCTAGATCATCATGCTGTTTGCTTAGGTTAAAACAACATTTCAAATTTTGGATTAGCATTGCCACATTATCACACAATTTATCAATATGGATTGTACATTACCAATGCAAAAATCTGGTTCTTTGCATATTTTGATTTCTCAGTTGGAAAAAGCAAAAACAGTTGACTACAGTATTCATATAATTCACCACAGAAATTGCAATAGAAAAACACAGTGTGTTCCACCTCACAAACTTTACACTGAAAAAGTAGTACAGTGGTATGAAGATACATCAATATACTTCACAATCATGATGTAATAGACAGTTTATATAACTAAAATGTAGCAGTGTCAGTTTATAAACTTTGCCAGTTACATAAATCAGCAGAATTACCCGTGGTTACAATTAACTTAAAATTTATGGCTTTAAAAAAAAGAACATTCAAAACAAAAAGTCCCATTATGGATGCCACTATAAAGAGTTAAAATAGTCTGCATTTTAATATTGAGTTAAAGCAAAAGTCATCCATGCTTATCTCATTATAGGTAGTCCAAACTGATTTTTTACTTTTTAGCATATCTCACCAGTTATGAGTTCAAATCTGATGGAGCTTGTTTTTCTGAGAATTTTGATACCAAATTTATGATTAGGGCTTCAAGGCTTTGAAAGTTATGGCATTTTCAAAAGTGGAAAATCCCCTCGAATTTGCTACCTTTTGCAAACTGCATGATAGTCCAACTTTGATCGCCCATAAAATGTGTGTGTGCCTGGAGAAAGGTCCCAGTTGTCGCAAATTTTAGATTTTGAGATAAGGGCATATTCTTCTAGAAAATTCAATGCTGAACACGCTGCTTTTAAAATTTTTTCCAATATCTTAAGTAGTTTTGAAGATATGACACATTTTGTAAGACAGGGGGCAAAAACAACCTTTTGAGAAAAACAGCTTTAACAGCTTTCTCCCATGACAGACTCTTTGGATATTGTTGGGAGAGCGTAGTTTTATTACAAAGGCAAATAGGGAAACTACTGAGTTGTGGTCACTGCTCAGCTCTAGCTTTCTATGTAAAATACTGCGCTCTCCTAACAAGATCCAAAAAACTTCCGTTGGCTGTTTTTAGGGGACCGTGGCATGTTACAGGGTAAACTATAGACGAGCAGTGAACACTACTCAGTATTATCTCTATAACGGCTTTGTAATTAGTTCACGGTCCCCTAGCAACAATCACTCCAATATTACTTCCTGAAGAGTCACATGTTGTACAAATAATTAATAAAATAATATTTGAACATAAAATATTCCAAAATCCTTTTCATATGCTAATTAGAAATGGTTAAACTTGTGTTCTCTGCTTGAAGTACATTTCCGACTAAGCACGACTTTTTCGACCTTTTCACCCCCTAGCTCAAAAATAGCTGTACCGACAACTAGGACCTTTCTTCAGGCGCACACACAAATGATGGTTTATTGAGTCACGGCATAAAAAATTCTTAGTCTCCAGGACAAGAGGGTGTACATTAAGCTCAATTTTTTTCGAGGGGTACAAATATAGTACAAGCATCTCATTTTACTTTTTTTAGTCACCAAACTTCATCCGACGTCAATTTTTGTGAACTCTTGCAAGGGAGACAAAAATAATGTTTTTTTTTTTTTAAAAGGTGACGAAATCAAGCACTGGGTGGGTCTATAAAAACAGTTGGCGTTTCATGCTGAAACATGCCCCATGTCTGATCTTGGCATACCCATATAATACAAAGGCTGAGGTTTATTTGTGTATAATTTGGATCCTGATCTACTGAAGTTTCTGCCAGTTTCTCAATCAACAAACTTTTCGACAAATAATTTTTAAAGGAATTTCAACTTAAAACACGATGAAAAATACATTGAATGAAACCTCATTTATCTGGCTTTCTGTGTGAGTTATTTTCAAACATGTGCGCTACATCGGCACAACGTTCCGCAACCCTTTGTTATGAGGGAGTCAATTCCAGTACGTGCAGCTCAGAGCAAAAACTGCAAGACTATGCCTTGTTCCAGCATAAAAACACAGCTAAACACATTAAACAATACAAAAGGAAGTATACTTTGTCAGAGGAAAGATTGAACTTCATAGTGATGTAGGATACATGCCATTTCACATAAATACACAGCAGCAATAGCCTTGTAATGTTGGCCAAAATGGGATTTTGCCCCTTTAGCGGGGCAGTTTGGACTACCTACTCATTAGTTCATCTTCATTAAGCAATCCACTGGTCCTACGGTATAATCTAAAGGATTATATGATGGAGACTGAAATTTTGTGGTAAAAACCTTTGCAGTTACTAGGAAAAGAGCTTTGTATCAGACGTACTCTCCTGCCGTATCTTGATGCTTTAAGAATTATTCCCGTTTCCTGGCTGAAACAAAACAGAGTTCGAAGTGTAGAAAAAGACCCTCACTCCTCAAAAAAAAAAAAAGGTTTTCGAGAGGATAAAAACATACTATACAAAAAAATATATATATAATATACAGACAAACATATATTTTATTGTATAATGTTTCGTAGTTTTATAATATAGGTATCAGTCTGTTACATTACCAGCATTTGCGCATAATCTGTGCAACAGGTCTGTTTGTAATATATATTTTGCCCACAGAGGCCTGGTGACCAGTAATTTCAGCAAATGCTTAAAATTTCCTTGGAAAGACCACAGTAGAATATAAGTTTTGGCCCTCAGCATTTAAAAATGTGAGAGTCATGTTCTTAAGTGTTGTCTCCCCATACAGAAATCCACCTTTGGATAAAAAGTTTGCATAGTGAAAGAGGGAAGAGCCTTCTGGTACAGCATGTTTATGGGCCATACTGGGATCAATGAAGTTTGCCATTCCTGATACAAAGTAGTCGATGTTGTTGCCATTCTTTGACTTCACACGCAGATGCTGAAATAAACACAATGTTCATTCATTAGTTGTCTTAGAACCGAAAATTTTAAATCTTGCATGCAACAAACAGCAATTTTGTGGCTTTTGTAGACATACGTAATCAATTCACATAATTGGCTTCTAAAAAATTATTACCAGACCAGAAATTTAGTACATCCTATGAGAAAGGGGTTTGAACCATGGACTTTTTGACCATTATCTGTTGGGTCAGACATGAAAAATTCCAAACAATTGAGTTATATATAGGAAAAAGTGAAGTCAGTATGCTGCAAAATCCCCAGCTTACTTGCAAATTGTGATCATGTCCTGACAAATGTCCACTGACTTTGTAGGTGTCCAACATGGGTTGCAACTGTTTGATAAGGCAGTCTGTAGGGCCATGCTCTGCTACTGAATATACCGGGTAGTGTCCAGCAGTAAACAGGTAGCTTGCACTATAAAACATTTAATATAAGAAGCCTAACATTACTATAAGTTCAACAAATGAATTTTCAGGCTTTAGTGATCACATGCAAAAATCTTTTTTCAGCAGGAATGTGCTAGCTTTAGAATCTGCAGGTACAAATGACTTATAGCAGCATGCTATTATTCAGAGATTGATTTTTAAAAATGACCACTATTCATGTTCACAAAAAGACGTACATTTATTTACCAGTGTCTTTCTTTTAATTAAGAATACATGCAGATGCTCATATAGGTAATATCATAAATGAAATATATGCATACTTGCTGGTTTTGAGAGACTTCTCAATGAAGGCCCACTGTCTTTTAGCATCCTTTTCCTTCATAGGTCCACTGGGCTGTTCTGTCACACGATCATCTGTGACCCCACAAAGCTGAACAGTGTCTATGAATACAATCCCAACTGATTTGCCATCACCAATAGGAAATTCCTTATAGTAGTAAAAATCTGGAAAGTTCCTGCAATGAAAATAAAGATGTCATACATCTGGTTAGATATTTACTTTTTTTTTTATAATCACAATATAAAAGTAGTGTGCACAAAACTTGACTCAAAGTGCAGAAATAAACAAAGTAAAATGGAATTTTGTATTTTTTATCTGCTGCTTTGAATTGTGCTTGCGAGTGCATAAAATGCCATGCCCATTTCTAAATCTCACTGGGGATCAAAGAAATAATTCACAGCCCCAATTTCTAACGTCTCTCATGCATAGCAAAGGAGAAATTGAAAGGGAGATCTTAACTGTAAATAACATCACAATCATATTATGAGAACAAACATGTCAGGACAAGGTGAAAAATCACTCAAATGGCACTCAAAAAATGCACATTTAACCAGAATAAGGTGTCCAGGTCGGTCATGTCATGTCAATCATGCAAGAAAATTTTTTTCAAATCTGCAAATAGAGCCAGCCATTTTCAAAGATTAGGACTGCCTTTGGGAAATGTGTTCTCATGATCTTTAATAAGATTTCAGGCATGTGCAGAGAATGCCTGTCATGCAGCTTCCAGCTTCAATACTAAGCAAATAAAATATTGTATTAACTCATATGAGGAAAAGTTAAACTGAGAATCTACCATTTCTTAATCTCTGTCTTTATTTTCTAAAATGAATACAAAATTTAAATGGATGTGATAAACAAGGGAAAGATACAAAACATGTAATGATAATAGCTTAATTACTCTTCCCTGTACAATTCTCCAATATGGTAAGTTTTTTCAGGATGCTTTGTCATGTCTTCAGTCTCAATAGATGGTGGGACGCAAATCCTAGCTTGCCTCTAAATGAAGTTTCGTTATGCACCCCGTAGGGGAAATCTACGTAATGTGTTCGTTAATCACCCTGAACAAAAAATGAAATGTTGTCCTTCGATGATTCATAAATGTGCACATTCCTTGTAAAATACAGCTTTTTCAGAAATTTTATTATATGCAGCATTCTCATGTTTCATTCTCCCAAGAGCTTCTATTCTCCGTTTTTTTGCATCTATGTTTGCAACTCCGTTGTGGGAACAAATCAAATATTCAGTCCCTCACACCAATTACTATAATTTTCTTACAAATTTAAAACAAAATTTACATAATAATGGGAAAAATTTGAAATGTCAACACTGGTCAATTCTGATTGATATCTAATATTAGACCTTGAATGCAAAGAAAACAGATTTTCCCCCTGGGGTGTGTATCAGAATGACAAGTTACAGCTTTGGTCCCACAGCCTTCATGTCTGATCACTTTTTATCTGTTGGAACCAATGTCATGTAAACATATTTAAAAGCTTTACATTTATGGTTTGCAAAAAAGAAAAACATTTACCATCGTTTGGATAACTGGGAGTAGAGGATTTGTGCTGAAACATTTCCCCGGTGATCATGATTTCCAGCAACTAGATACCAAGGCACTTGAAGTGACGTTGCTGTGTATATCGACTCAAATGTTTGCTGTGATGTAGAGATTGCAAAACATCTGATTTACAGTAACAAAGCCACAGAGTAATTTAATATGATAAAAAGCTGGAAAGTTTATGCTGTTGACAACAATGCTGCTTCATGCTAGTGAATCATTATATTCCTGAACTACCTCCATTGTAAATAATCTCCATCAAACATTAAGTTTCTCAGTTAAATGTAGTCATTCTTGTATCTGTGCTTCTAGAGTATTATTATTCATAATATTTCTTGATATATAGAACAAACACTGTTTTTCAGTAAATTTCACTTATTCCCCGATCAGCAGTTCAAGTAAAATATATGGAATTAGGAAATGAAATTTTGGTAAAAGCTTCAAGTTTTTCCATTCCATATTTGGAGAACAAATTGCTATTCAACTTACTTTGAATCTCATATCATGAACATTTTGCACGCCTTCATAGTAAAAGTTATCTCCCAATTCTAGGATAAATTGTGGAGCATAAAGGTCTGCCATCTTGCCCATTTCCTGTGCCGTGGTGCGTTCAAAGTAGGTACTATATGGCTCATAATCCACACCACCCATATCTCCAATGATGAAGAACCGTAAACTGTTGACAGCATGACTTCCTGGAGATTATAAATTTAATCCTTTTCTTTCATGTGATGAGCTACTGAATTCGCTAATCAAAGGATAGATAAATAATTTCAGAGAAACCTGTGTGAGTTCAATGGCCACACACATTATATAATAAAGCACAGCTGAGAGATCAATATCCAATCAGGTCATTTTCTGCTCACACCCCTTGAATATTGTCGCATTTCCCGTGCAGTTGCCATGATCATTACTAATGCCACTAATGGAGATGTTGAAGACTCACAGACATAAAAATTTAATACCATTAAGGTCTGGTGATGTTAAATTTGGTATAAAATGGGAAACCTTTCTAAATCAACTGATTTCTTTATAATTTATTTTCATTTCATTTCGCTGGCCTACCATGAAACCCCACCGGTGTATTCTCACAACAGGGGAGGAGTTCCATTTGAGTCATATAATAGGGATACTACAAGAACGTGAATTTACAGGCGTATGTAAGACGGGGACTGGGGAAGGAAGGGGGAAAGAGCCCTCCTGGTGAATCAGTCCCCTGGATGAATGTTTTTATAGTTAATATGCACAGATCTTGGCGATTAACAATCAGAACATGAAATACTGCCTGAATAAAGTTGTATAACTGAAGGTGACAACTCTTTTTTGCCAAATTTAATATTCTGTGAACTCCTTGAAGGAAATTTGTTTTTTACATTGATTAAATGGGTATGCTTACTTGTAACAAAGACACTAAAAACAATAAGATGAGACACGCCCTTCTCCACACCTCTAAAAAAATTGTGGACAGTTTGCTGGGCCCATGGCACACAGCATGAAAAGAATGATAGATATAATGATGAATTCATGCTGATTTATTACAGTGTTCGTGCAACTGAAAAAAAAACGAAAAAAATAGCCAAAGAAGTTTCCCACAGCGATTGAAGTTAAAATTACAAAATAAGTGATGTCAATCAAGGGCTACGGTGATAGCTGAACAGTGATCAAAATGCAATAAATATCTTCCCTATTTGTCTTTGTAAAATACGGCATTGTTCATTACTTCTGTGCATTCGCTGCTAGGTGGCAGTGCGAAATCTGTGCACATTAAAAGCACTATATCTAGTTGTCTCATCTTATTGTTTCTAGTATCTTAATTTGCTAGTAACTAGGCCTTCTAAATATGCTGGTACATAAAAAAAAAAATACGGAATACATTTCAAGTAAGAAAGCTTTTTTCCTCTCCTGCAAATTTGATTCTCTTTAGTCGTGCCATTTCATGATAGGCCATCTATTTATCAATGTACAGATTATATAACATCACTTTTAATTTTAAAAAATTAATTAATTAACATAACAGTTCTTTGAAGATCACAATCACATACAACCAACGCTGATCATAAAAATCTGTGGATCTAGACTTTCACAAAACTTTCCCTCTGAAAAGGAAAATGGCATAGTTTCCCCCCATGTAACATAATTAATTTGCCCACATCTCCATTTCCGCATTTACCTTGAAGGAGGCAGGCACTCAGAAACACGAAGTAAACTAAAGCCATTTTTAATGTCACATGATGTGGGTTACAAGTGCTACGGACTATTTATAGTACCGAGGGGTTATTCATTGTTAGTTTAGTGTCTATTTTATGTTAAAGAATTATTTTACAGACAATAGAGAGCTATTAGGTACTCCTTTATCTAAGTAAGAAAATTAATTACATTTATATTATTTAGCAATTTTATGCTGTTTTCGATATAACTGAATAAATGGAATCATGGAGCAAAGAGTACTCCATAGACAGAGTATGATGTTACCATGTAGCAACCAAGATGTCTTCGAAGGAAAGCGTCTTCGAATTTGAGCCTGTGGTTGCAGACGACATCAAGGAGCTCGTCAAGTTAGAAGTAGGTTTTCTGTGGATTGCAGGGCTCGAATCACCACGGAAATAATGTTTCACTGTGGAAACTGGATCAGGACGTCCATGTGAAAACAGTATTTTTCAGTGAAACAAGAAATAGACGCGGCTCCCTAGTCCTTATGGAATACCCAGAAATTTATTATTATTTTTTAAAATCACAACGATCGTGTCTACCAAAGTATGTCTCCATAAAACTTCCAGCTGGACAATCTAATAAAGATTAAAATCTGTGGTTACTCTCCCATTTCATCAAGAAAAATACGCATTAACGTCTACGGCCAATAGTGCAGTGGCCTGGTGACCATTATTATAATATGCCCTACAATCTGACCTCACAATAAATCCAGGCCTACATAAACTATTGACATATCAAATGATTATTGTAATGTTCTTCTATATTTGCCTTTTTCTTGCTGTAAATTGTCTAGAGCACCAGAATCCAACTTACAAGCTATATTATGATGAGGTAACTGGGAATCTGTGATAATCTAAGATCCATTTACTGAAAAATTGGCTTCAAAATAAATTATTTTGTTTGATTCAATATAATTAATGGAGAGGAAAAAGTACATTTTCCATAACAATCAAAATGTAATACAAACCTCATTTAACCATGTTTTGGGGGCCTTAATTAATTAAGTTATCTAATTTAATCTTCTGTGCCTCCAATGACCAATGTGTCACATTGTCTGATCTTGCTGTATACTTGTGATGAGACAATATGTCACACTGTGTTCAGCTGTTGGAATTCTTTTGCAATGCTAGTGTAGGCTGGGACAAAGATTGCATTGTATCATAGGGCAGGCATCACTAAAGTATGAATTGATGATGTCCTTTTGACTATTGATTGAAGGGTACACATAATTTGAATGCACAGTGATGTTACACTTTGGTATTTACAATTTTGTTTGTCTGTTGAGGATGTATTCGCGGCATAATGTACAATGATATTTTTCTTTTCACAGTGGAAATAATTGAGCGCATCTTTGTAGCTGTTATGTACAGGAAAGCTTCATGTTTATGTTTTTCAATGGTGTTTATAAAGAAAAATTGTCTATACAGCCATTTTTCATTTTTTGCCATGACATGCTGTATCAGCACATGTTCAAACATGACATTTTTTTACAAAAGAGGACCATAGGCATAAAACTACCATAGTCACAAAAATATGAAATCTTAGGAGTCACAATTTTTATAGTTTGAAAGCTATAATTATGACCGCTCTTGTGCAACCAGAAGGGTGATTTCTAATGTTTTTGGATTTGCAACTCTTTTTTCAAAGTTTCATTTCACAGGGATGAGGCTGATGAAGAAAGCTTAGGCATAAAGGGATGAAGGCAAAAATCAGTTTTTGTGACTCTGGTTATGTTACCTGTGTGGTTAATAAATATAGCCTACAGATGTTTAATGATTCATTTATTTATTTCTAATCACTTGTAATCCATAAGGTTTCAGAGAATAAACATTACCATATGTATCATAACATTACTGATTCAAAGAACTGAACCAACACACATGATTGGTAACAACTGTTTTGAAAGGAGTTGACAAAAATATAATATATAGGACAGACATGCTTCAGGTATAGACACAAGAAGAAGGCTGGGAATCTACGTGATGCACTGTTGGAAAGAATTATGTAAAGTGTGCTTAGAATGAGAGTTTTGTTTTTTTTGAAGAATGCAGGCTAAATCATTGAAAATTCAATTATAAAAATATATGCCACAGTGTCTCACAAATATTCTTGTACAAAGACATGCAGCCAGTCACAAGTGCCATCTCATATCTTTCTTTCACTCTTTGCTTGTTACAGTACATCAGATGTCATGTAATTTCTTAACAGATGTATGATGGCAAGGAGTTTCTGGCAGATTTACTTGGGATCTCACCATATATTGATGATGATGACCCACAGAAAGAACTGTTCATCTCATATCTTTATGATACAGTTATCTTTACTGTAGAAAAGGGCTTCCCATGGGGTCATGTAGCCATTGCCGCAGACTTTTCCAATAGATTGCTGAGAAGACTGTTGAGTGAGTTCCTAAGGATTTCTTTGCACGTGTTGAAAAGCCAATGTCAAAAAATTATTTACTTTTAAAGTGTCAAGTTCCAGTGAAGGTTTTGATAGACATTTGGCCTGCAAACAAATGTGAGTTGGGAAAGCATTTTATGTTGAACTAGCTGAGTACCTGTTCGATGAACAGGTTTGTGTAGGTTGTTTTTTTGGGGGAGGGGGAGGGGGTAAAACTTAAGACGCCCGTGAACTAAGAAAGGCATTAATGCTGCATAGATAGCTTATAAGAGAGATGCAACAACAATGGACACCACTTCAGACCGAAAGGAATAAGAACAAAAGCTGAGATGCGTAAGGTCATCCCAAAAACTCGGCGATATGACAGTACACAGTGTGCAGTGATGCGCATCGAAAATTTTCAGGAAGTGATGATGTCATAAAAACCTACAGCATGTCAATGAGCCCAGTGAAAATTGGGGAAACAATAGTTTTCCAATAAAAAAAACTACACCGATTTGAGACTTCTATTAAAAACTGTGCACCCTTACATCCATTCTGATGTACCATATAAAATTTGAAGTCTGAGTGTTGAGTGGTTCAGGTGCCTTTTGCAACGAAAAATCTGAAGTCCACAAATATTATATAGTATAGATTATAACAATAATGTAAAAAACAAGTACAAAAAATGAGTCATAAATAATAATATAACTAATATTATGTATGTATGTAAGGCGATAAATGTGCTATTGTTAACTTACTCTCTTCCTTTTCATTATCACACATACTGTGCAGTGCTATAAATTTACATTCGTATGGTTCTTCTCAGGGTGGAAAAGTTGCTATTTTGTCAAATATTACTGAGAATATCTCACACAGATCATTTTAGATGCTATGGCTTTATGGCAATGAAACTGCACCTTGAAGTACCTTTGTATTTTGTATTTTACTTTATTGTGAAACTCCTGGATTTGCACACTAAACACAGACATATATTTTTTAACCTAACTAGTACATTTTTCTTTTTTAGGGGTACCATGGACCTGCTAAATGGATGTGCAGTTCAGAAGCTGAATATTATTATTTTTTGTTTTGTTTTGATTCCTTTCAGTTCAAGGTCATAAGTTAACGCATGCTGTCAAAGATTTCAAGGCTCTTGCACCGCTATTAGATCCTCTGAGTGACAGGCATCAGAAACAACTCACAGATTTCATCTTTGAGACAGTTCTTCATCATTACCATCTTTACAAATATGTTTTTACACGTCTCAGAGATGAAGTAAAACCAGAGGCAAGTTCTCTTTTTTATTATAATTTCATCTTACATCTGATTTTGTTACCCCTGCAACTGTTGAGTCAAAATCAGTTTGTTATGACTGTAGACCACATCTCTTGCTCAAACTATGTGAGGCATTTCTCAGAAGAAGAAAACTGCCTGTGAAATTATTAAACTTTTAGAGGCTGAAAAACTGCTTTTTTATTATATTATTATGTGTAAAGATTGGGACAAGCCATGATAAAATGTTTGTTTCTTGTAAGATAACTTTTCCTGCAACCCTGGCAAGAGATATGATTTACTTTCTAATAAGGAGTTCCTGTTCAGGAGTGTTATGTAGCTGATGCAGTCTCTCTGCGAGTCCCTCCCTGTTCTGAACAAATATTAAATAACACAGAAAATCTGCGGAGTTGTAACAGGGTTTTGCATAAAAAAAAAAAATTCATTTCGCAAAGCAAACAATAACAAAAAACACAATTAAACAACAAACTCTAAAAAAATGAAAATAAAAGAAACCACGGGTCATTAGCTGTCAGTCATCAAGGGCATTTATCAGGCTAAAAAACTGGAATAACTGAAATACCCTTTTTTTTTATTGTGAAAAGGAAATTACAGAATAGGAATCCACATGTGTAGTTTCTTTTGTTTTCATTTTTTTAGAATTTATAGTTCAGTTTTCTTCTTGGATGTTCCTAAAGTAGGGCTGTGTAAAAATATGACTTTAAAAACAATTTTTTTTTTTGGCCACCTTTTAACTTTCACTTTGCCTTGTTTGGCAAAAGTTACAGACATTGGCATTAACCCACATAAACCATTATAATATGCTGTGGTGCATTGTGTCATGATTCAGATGTTATTAAAACTCACGCAGAGAGTGAGTTGTTTTTTTACCAGGGCCATGAGAAGTTGGCTGGTGGCCTTGAACGGTCCTCGCCAAATTATAGTTGGTGAGTAAATAAATGTAAAGTTAAACTGTTAGATTCACGCTTGTGGGTTTTAATGTTCGTGATTAATAAGTAATGGAGTAGGGGTGAAACAAGGTGGGGACAGTTGACATTGTTAAGTATGACTAGACAAGTTTTTGCACGTTAACTGGCTGGTAGAATAGTGCAAACGTATTACTACAATTAAAATGGTGGGAGGTTTCGACCTATGAGATAGCTGAACTAATTGGGCCAGCGGACTAGCACGCTGGGTAGTTAGATAGTATATAACATCGTGTAACGTTCAGATTAGGGGAATACAGACGAGCAGAAGCATCGTGTCGTGAAGTATCTCCGGTTGACCAGTACCTGAACTGTGTGCTTTGAAGACAAGAAGTCCTTGCTAACGGACTGACTGAGCTCTAGAAAGAAAGGTCTGAGTGGGCTGACCTTTGAAAGCCCACGCTGCGCTATATTGATGTTCGCGCCTACCAGTAGGCGTGAGCAATGGTAATATATCTTATTTATTCAAGTATAATAGAGATCGGAGATAGAGAGAGAACTACAGCCTCATAGGAAGACTAAGGAAACCCCAGCTGGCACTCGACCACGAGTGTCCTGTATCATAGATCTATTGCCATAGTATGATTGGAATAATATAGCACATTGTTGATGAATTGAATAGTGATTGTGCATAAAATATAGTCTTTTGGCAACTGCTTAAATTACCTACAAGCCGAAGAGTGCTTCTGTAGGCTTTGAACGTACTGGGCTCTCCTAACATTTAAGCCCATATGATTTATGGAGAGTTTGCCTGGCGACTGGCCAGTGGCGACTCAACTGTCACTTTAAATTGATATCTAGTTTCGTATAATATACCTATTTGCTATTGATTGCAGTACCTCCATAGTTACATGAATATCAGTTGGTTAAGTTATTAATTAGAGTTTTTTTTTTGGTTTGGATATATACCCCTATTGTCTTTTGTTTTGTTATTAATATTTATGTAAACTATGGCCTGACCGGCCTGACATATATACGCTCTAGTTATTTAATACTTTTCTTGTGTGGTTGTGTCCGAGTGTGAGTTAGCTGCCTCTCGTGCAGTCGTAACATCCCCAAGACCCTAACTCTGCTCGTGACATCTGGAGGGGACCCCACTGACATCTGAAGAGGACCCGTCACCCTCTGACATCTAGAGGACACTACTATCATCTGATGAGGACCCCGTAAACAGCTGCAGGTCTACCACTCTAGACTCCACTGTTATTTATGTCATTTTTGTAGTTTATAGTTTTGTATACTGCTAATTTTTTTTTGTTTCTCCCCCACATGTCTGGCAGGTCCTCTCGTCATTGATCCTGGGACCACTACGAGGGACTGACAGCTAGCATCAGGAAAAGACAAGACCAGCGCTGTGGACCAAAGGAAAGAGCCAGTCCATTTTGCCCAGTTAAGTGAACCATCTGTATTTGTCTTCGTTTGAGGGGTTCGTCGTTCCAGCTTCCCTACTTTTGACAGGCATTATTTTTTCTTTTGTGTTAGATTAGATAGGCGGGAGGTTGGAAGGGATCGAGACTCAGCATACCTCTTTTTGCCAGACTAGCAGATCTAGATGGCGTTTAAAACGGATAGGAGATTTGCTTTGCCTTGAATAGTTCTGTAGGGACCTGTTATTCGTATAGATTGTTAGCGTTCTATCTTCCTCGTATTTTAGGAAGACGTCTCTCCTGTTCTTTTTCTTACCTTTTTGTAGATAGTTTCAGGTTAGTCAGGTCTGTTGTCGTTTGTTCTTTCTGTTAGTCTCGTCTTACTCTCCATGTAATTCTTTTCTATTATAGTGTTGCATTATTATATTTTGTATTCATACTTGCTATATTATTGCCTGGGATAAATCACGTGTCTAGGGCACGTTGAGAGATAATCTGGATATTAGAGTTGTTAGGCTTGTATAGCCAAGGAAGTTAATATCGTGAATATTGATTTATTCCGATTTATAGCAGAGGGAACGCTGCTAGGAGTGTACGGAAAATACACTGGGAATATTACATTGGTATCGTTAGTTAACGACCAATCACGGAAGCAGTAGACTGACTGCTTGAGGATTAGGAGAAATACGTGGAGTTAAGTGATCACTGAGATAGCTCAACCACTACTTGGTTGTCTAAGACGTACAGTTTGTTGTTGATTTCGTTAATTTCGTTCATACTGCAGGAACGAACACCCGCAGAGTGCAATTGATAAATTGCTTCAAGGGAGAATAAAGTTAGAGATTTTTCAGAAGTTGTCCTCGATTAGGACATTATTATATCGCATTATCGACCGATATCATGGCCGAACTACAGAAATATTTGGAACTAGCCCAATCATTTGGCATACCGGAAGCTCAGCGTGCTTCTTGGGTAGACCAGAAACTGAAAGAAGAACGAGAAGAAAAGGCCGCGGAGAGATTACGAGAAGAAAAGGCCGCGGAGAGATTACGAGAAGAAAAGGCCGCGGAGAGATTACGAGAAGAAAAGGCCGCGGAGATATTACGCCAAGAAAAGGCCGCGGAGATATTACGCCAAGAAAAGGCCGCGGAGATATTACGCCAAGAAAAGGCCGCGGAGATATTACGCCAAGAAAAAGCTGCGGAACGAGACGATAGAGCCGCGGAACGCGCGGAAAAACAGGCTCAAAGAGAGTACGAGCTCGCTTTGAAACAGTTAGAAGCGAAGCAAGCCCAACCTACCGGGGCTCCGGAAGTTACTTACAATAATAAAACGAAGCCTAAATTGCCAACCTTTAATGATAAGGTTGATCGTATTGATTCCTACCTACACCGCTTCGAACTCCATGCCGTTTGCGCGGGATGGCAGCGTAGTGAGTACACGTCATGCCTCGCCAATCTTTTGACAGAGAGAGCGTTGGAAGTTTTCCATAGCCTCACTATTGATGACGCTAGGGACTATGACATTCTAAAGACCGCGCTATTAAAGCGTTTCCAACATACGGAAGATGGATTTCATAAGCGTTTCCGCGATTGCAAGCCGGAGGCATCTGAGAATTTCTCTACTTACGTGGACCGCCTCCGCCACCTACTCAGCCGTTGGACTGAGTTGGCCGGTGTGGAAGAGGGAAACTACAAGAAACTATATGATTTGATAATTAAAGACCAAATATATATGTCCTGCCACACGGACCTGGTGGCGCATTTTAAGGAACAAGCCCCCAAAACTACCGTCGAGATAACATCGATAGCGGAACGGTATGCTGCGGCTCACCCTAATCGATCGTTAGCTAAAGCTAAAGTAAGCGAACCGTGTTACGCCGGCGCTGCTACTAAGACACCGGTACCGTCGAGACAATCAAGACAGCCCTTTCGACAGTCGCCGCAGGTTCGTCCACGGTCCGAGCCGCCGGTTAGCAGGAGGCAATCGAATCCCCATAAATTTTCTCGGGACTGGGAACCCCGATATACACGTCCTTTCCCTACCGGAAGACCGCGTAACAACTACTATCAAGCGCCCACATTTCCTTCTTATCGAGGTACACCTCGAAGGGATGATAATCCAGTCTACTGTTATAGATGTGGCGCCGGAGGCCACATTGCGCGACAATGCAGAGTTAGATTAGATGCGGCAAATGCATGCTCTGTAGCATTCACCGAAAACCGCGGTTACAGAACTAGGAATGCCGAAACCGTAGATAAAGTTATTCCAGTTATGTCCGCCCTCCACGAGCGAGGCGCGCTGACATTGTATGAGGGACGAGTAAACGCCATACGAGCATCCGTATTGCGAGATTCAGGCTGTACGACCGTCGGTGTACGTGAATCGCTGGTCCGTCCTGCACAACTCCTGGATCGCGACGCGACATGCATTACTTTTGGTGGTTCAGTTGAACATTTTCGTTTGGCGGAAATATAATATGTTGACACACCGTTTATAACTGGTGTTGTCACGGCCTGCGTGCTACCAAATCCGGTCGCCGACCTAATCATTGGGAATATTCCCCACTTAAAGGACGTCTCCGATTGCGAACTCGGGATTTGGGATGATAACGACATTGCGTGTGTCACGACAAGACAACAATCGCGTCGCCAGAGTGACGACACATTACGATCGCCTGTCGTCGATTTGGATGTAACCCCCGAGATTTTTCGTAACGAACAGCGCACAGATCCATCACTAAAGCCCCTCTTTGCTAAGATTGATCCGGACAACCCGGATATATCCAGGTTCTGCCTTAAAGACGACCTCCTATATCGCGTTTTTCGGGGAAAGCGCGAAACTATTTTGCAATTGGTCATACCGAGATCATTTCGCCGAGACATCACCCGCCTCGCGCACGACACGCCATTGGCGGGCCACCAGGCAAAGCGAGAACAAAATCGAGAGTCCTGTCTCAGTTTTTTTGGCCCGGGGTTTACGGGGACATAAATAGCTATGTGTCGCGTTGCGATACATGCCAGAAAAGAACCCCCAAAGGAAAAACTTCGCGGGCACCTATACAAGAGATGCCGCCGGTTTCCACTCCATTTCAGCGAGTTGCCGTCGACATCGTCGGGCCATTACCGAAGTCGGATAGAGGCCATCGGTTTATTCTATCAGTAATCGATTATGCCACCCGTTGGCCTGAGGCTGTCCCTTTAAAGGAAATATCGGCCGATCACGTCGCCGAGGCATTGGTGACCATATTCACACGTGTCGGATTCCCGTCCGAATTATTATCTGATAGAGGTCCGCAATTCACCTCTGACCTTTTCAGGAAAGTATTGGAACTCACGGGCATTAGGCAGAAACTAACGTCGCCATACCATCCACAGTCCAATGGCTGTTGCGAGCGCTGGAATGCTACCATGAAAACTATGCTGGCACGCGTTTCCGCCGATAGACCTGGTGACTGGGACCGTCGACTTCCGGCCATCTTGTTCGCATATAGGGAACTCCCAAATGCGACAACGGGTTTTTCCCCGTTTGAACTGTTATACGGTCGAAAACCACGTGGCCCGATGGCCATTTTACGCGATTTATACGCCGGTTCTGATACCGACGTTCCTGATACGCGATCCGCGCATCAGTACATAATCGATCTCCGACATAGAATAGTTAATGCATGCGACCTGGCTCGACAATTTGCATGCGTACGGACCAGGTCATTTATAGGATATCGCGATCGGGGTAGTCGGTTAAGAACCCTGTCAGTCGGAGATCGGGCATTGGTGCTGTTACCAGAAACGAATAACAAACTACTCCTCACTTGGAAAGGCCCCTTTCTAGTTAAAAAGCGACTCTCGAGAGTTAATTATCTCATTACCATACGTGGTAACGATAAGGTGTACCATATTAATATGTTGAAAAAGTATCTTACCGATGATCAAACTCATCACGATCATTCATGCCATGTTGTGGCCCAAGCAAACCCAGCGATGGTCACTATCGATGACAACGACCGGGAGCCATTATCTATGACTAGATCGCTCCTATCCTTGCAAGCCACAGAGGACGCGACTTCCGTTAATATCAATCCAGAGCTGGATCAAAGTAAGACACAGGACATCATGAATCTTGTTCGGGAGTTTTCGCCAGTATTCACTGATTTGCCGGGTAAAACATCCTTAGTTCAACACGTCATCCGGTTGCACTCGGACGTACCCGTGTTTGTCAAACCCTACCCGCGCCCGCTGCAAGCGCACGACACCATACAGTCCGAGGTGGAAAAGATGCTCAGCTTGGGAGTCATTGAGCGCTCGACGAGCCCTTACTGCTCGCCGATTGTACTAGTAAAGAAAACAGATGGTTCCGTTAGATTTTGTATCGATTACAGGAAGCTTAACGCTCTAACCATTTACGATGCTGAACCTATCCCGAATCAGGAAGATCTATTTGCGCGATTGGCCGAGTCGTCCGTGTTTTCGAAAATAGATTTGGCTAAAGGCTACTGGCAAATCCCAATGGAAGAGGCCAGTAAACAGTACACAGCGTTTCAGACCCCTTTGGGTCTCATGCAATGGAGATTCATGCCATTCGGTCTCGTAACGGCACCAGCGACATTTGCGAGGATGATGAACATCCTATTGCAGCAGACACCATGCGTCCTAAGCTACTTTGACGACATTTGCGCTTTCCATACGGATTGGAAAGGCCACTTAGAAGCACTTCGTCAAGTGCTTAGTAAACTTCGAGATGCCGGGCTTACAGCTAAGCCTAGCAAAGTCTTCCTGGGTTATACGCAGATTAACTTTCTGGGACATACTATCGCCAAAGGCGTCCAAACACCGGACGACAGTAAGATAAGTAAGATTTTAAAACTCCAGGCTCCTCATACTAAGAAGCAGGTTCGTAGCCTGTTAGGCTTCTTAAGCTATTATCGGAAATTCGTTCCTAATTTTTCGGCCCTTACGGCCCCGTTATCCGATCTTACAAGAAAAGACAGACCCAACAAAATTACCTGGAATACGCAGTGCGCCACCGCGCTCGCGACAGTGCAGCAATGTTCTCCAGTTCGCCGCTGCTTATCCTACCGAATATTAGGCGCACCTTCACCGTCCGAACTGACGCGTCGGACCAAGGAATTGGAGCTGTTTTGCTTCAGGAAAGAGATGGCTTATTGCGCCCTTGTATGTACGCTAGCCGGAAATTACTTCCGAGAGAGCAGAGATACGCTATTATAGAGCGAGAATGCCTGGCGATTGTATACGCCGTAGACGCGTTTTCCCGCTACCTACTTATGACAGAATTCGTCATCGAGACAGACCATAAACCGTTGTTATTTTTAAAATCAAACCGAGCCAAGAACGCTCGTTTGACCAGATGGAGTCTGGCCCTTCAGGAATACCGCTTCATTATAAAGGCCATTCCTGGTGGAGATAATGTCCATGCCGACCTATTATCACGGTTACCTTAATCTTGTTGTATTTTAGTCTGTCATATGTATTGGCGTTGGATACTGATTAGCACCTCATTCAGAGACCGAGGGATGGTATCACATATTGTTCACCCATTGTGAACACTTTTCACCTACCCCTGTGCTTTCCTTTGTTCCAACAGCTATTTTACTGACGTCGACCCGTATTTTGGCCACACCAGACGTTGTTGCCCAGGGTCGAGGACGAGAAGTCATGGCAGACCAGGAGTCCAGATCCACTAATGCCATCGATGCTACTATAGTTATCTTTTCTTGAGTATTATTCATTGTATGTATGCATTCCTGATGACATTCGCACAGGATCAGTGTTGTACTCTAAAATTTTAGAGTTATGATTGTTAATGTCTACGTATTTAGAGGTAAGATTTAATCCTCAGAGAGATATATACTTTTGGACGGAGCCTTAAGATTTTCATGAAGTTTTGTCCATCAATGATACCCGTCCTGTAGGTTTTTTTCAACTTTAGTACTAGTCTTAGTTATTACCTAGTATTCTTAGTTAAGTTAACCTTTCGAGCAATTTCTCGACTCATGCCTTCCCCTTACGATAATCATTTATATCGTTAAAATTGCAAATTTTAACTGGGGTGGGGGATGTGTCATGATTCAGATGTTATTAAAACTCACGCAGAGAGTGAGTTGTTTTTTTACCAGGGCCATGAGAAGTTGGCTGGTGGCCTTGAACGGTCCTCGCCAAATTATAGTTGGTGAGTAAATAAATGTAAAGTTAAACTGTTAGATTCACGCTTATGGGTTTTAATGTTCGTGATTAATAAGTAATGGAGTAGGGGTGAAACAAGGTGGGGACAGTTGACATTGTTAAGTATGACTAGACAAGTTTTTGCACGTTAACTGGCTGGTAGAATAGTGCAAACGTATTACTACAATTAAAATGGTGGGAGGTTTCGACCTATGAGATAGCTGAACTAATTGGGCCAGCGGACTAGCACGCTGGGTAGTTAGATAGTATATAACATCGTGTAACGTTCAGATTAGGGGAATACAGACGAGCAGAAGCATCGTGTCGTGAAGTATCTCCGGTTGACCAGTACCTGAACTGTGTGCTTTGAAGACAAGAAGTCCTTGCTAACGGACTGACTGAGCTCTAGAAAGAAAGGTCTGAGTGGGCTGACCTTTGAAAGCCCACGCTGCGCTATATTGATGTTCGCGCCTACCAGTAGGCGTGAGCAATGGTAATATATCTTATTTATTCAAGTATAATAGAGATCGGAGATAGAGAGAGAACTACAGCCTCATAGGAAGACTAAGGAAACCCCAGCTGGCACTCGACCACGAGTGTCCTGTATCATAGATCTATTGCCATAGTATGATTGGAATAATATAGCACATTGTTGATGAATTGAATAGTGATTGTGCATAAAATATAGTCTTTTGGCAACTGCTTAAATTACCTACAAGCCGAAGAGTGCTTCTGTAGGCTTTGAACGTACTGGGCTCTCCTAACATTTAAGCCCATATGATTTATGGAGAGTTTGCCTGGCGACTGGCCAGTGGCGACTCAACTGTCACTTTAAATTGATATCTAGTTTCGTATAATATACCTATTTGCTATTGATTGCAGTACCTCCATAGTTACATGAATATCAGTTGGTTAAGTTATTAATTAGAGTTTTTTTTTTGGTTTGGATATATACCCCTATTGTCTTTTGTTTTGTTATTAATATTTATGTAAACTATGGCCTGACCGGCCTGACATATATACGCTCTAGTTATTTAATACTTTTCTTGTGTGGTTGTGTCCGAGTGTGAGTTAGCTGCCTCTCGTGCAGTCGTAACATCCCCAAGACCCTAACTCTGCTCGTGACACATTGCATATAGAACCGTGCTGAAGCAAAAGAAAATTAATGCATCCAAAGCTTTCTATTCAGTCACAGAACCTGTAATGTATGTGTTTTATGCATAGGTTAATATACATGTCATCACGCCACCGGAGCCTCCACCACTCTCAACTGCCTTAGAAGTGGACATCTGGGAATACAATGAGAAAGTCAAGGCAGTGGAAAGAGAGGAACTAGAGGCTAAAGCAAGACAGGTGGAAGATAAGAGAAGGTGAGAATAAGATAAGTGAAAAGGCATGCAGTACGCCTTAGGTGAAAACGTATCTTGACAAGAAATATCCCCAAAATGACAAATGAATCCTGTATTAGATGTACACGTATGAAGTTATAATGTCTGATGTGATAGGGTGACTTGTGGAAATTCCTGGATCAGTTCTTTCAGAAAGCAAAATTATTTCTTAAATTTGCACTGTTTGTTGCTTTGTATATTTGGTATCATCAAACTTTTATTCCTGTATTGTATATCAAGTGTTGATTGGCTCTTTTGAAAAGTAATTGCAATGCATCATTTATATCTTAAGCAAACATCATGAAGTCTCATTTTGCCTGCTACAGTGTGTTCAAGTGGAGTAACCTTGAAGAAAGAGGGTTTCCTACAAATTTTACATAAATATCTACTGAAATAGTAATATCCACCATAACAAGATCGTCTCATCGTGGTGGACTTGCGAAATGTACAATAATAGCATGAGGACACTATTACTGGGCGACTTTTTTGAACTCAAATCACACCCCGAGTTTGAGTAACATAAACATAGAAATGACGATAAAACAGTTTTTGAAAGATGGAGTATGAAAATTGCTTTTTGACAGTTTGTTTTGTAAAGGGGGATCTTCTGAGAGTTTCATATGTCTCCCTCTGAAAGCCTGATTGTCTTAAGTGCCAATTTTGGGGAGAGTTACATAACCAGAATCTTAGATTTTCAGTGAACCTTACCAAGTACGCATTTAGCTTAAGAACTTACCAGTTTCATTAAAGCACATTAGATCTAGAAATGTAAAAGTTAAAGAGGTGTCCAAACTGTTAATCATTTTTTCTTTCTCAAAAAAATGGCAATGGCATCTAAGACAGTTAAATTCACAAGTGACAATGTATGCTTTTGATATACTTGATTAAAGTCTGCGCCATTTCTTTTGTACCAGCTTATAGCCAGTCTCATTCATTTTTCATCTTTTCTGTTGCCTCTTAGATTTGTCGAACGTCTTGTCCTTTCAAACAAAATATGTAAGATAACCTATCTGTATGCATATTCACAATAGCTCCATAATGGGAGGAGCAAGGTGTTGGGGAGTATCTAGGTGTATAGAGAATATCAGTATGAACAGAGATAGAGGCCAGACACCTTGTGGACATTCAAAACTGAACTGTGAGCAAATGGACAACCATCCAAATGCTGCATTTATTAATACCCTCAAACCATGTCCAGACACACAAATATTAGTCGAAAGCCTTTCTGAGTTTATAAAACTTAATCATTGCTGTACTGTGAATGATTCAGTAATCTCCTCTAAGTTGCACATGCTTTAACAAAACTAGGTGGACATCAGTGGAGGAAAAAGGTAGCTGTTGTAAAGTGGTGCAAATTCATAGTATGTGATTGTTTGACCTGTTGTTTAAATTTCATCTCTATACAGATTGGATGAAGCACCCACAGGACATAAGGATTTGGGTTATGTGTCACAAGCTCCACAGCCATTTAATCAAATGGTAATATATTTCGTCACTTTCTTGATAATATTTATGTCCTCTGTGGCTCAGTTCAGTAATGGACTATTGCCACTTTCTTGTGCCCATTCATTCATTCATTAAGTATGCAGTTCTTCATATCACATTTTGATGGTCTTTTTCCTTCCTGATTTAAATTAAGTGTCATCTGATTAATTGATATTAACAACTACAATTTGGTATTGTTCTCATTTTCATCATTTCACATCAGAATTATTTGTAGACTCATTTATTTATGACATTTCCTAATTCTGTTGTTTGTACAAGTACAAGCATATTTTACTGCTTACCCACCTGCACATCGTCGCTGTGATGCAACACCACGGTAACTCACTTTTTCAAAATTTTACAGGAGAAGCAAAAAACTTCACCATTTATACACTTTTGGTCAGAACATGCCAATATTTGGTATGGAAATATGTTAATATAAGTGTTAGTGTGCGATGAACAGATCTTTAACATACAGGTAATAGTATAGGCGAAAATGGCCTAAATGTGGCTTACAGGATTGTGTCTTGAAATTTCTCAGTGCAACTTTCCTGTATGATCCATATACAGGATTGTTGCCCTTACTTGTTAAAACATTAACGTGAAGAGGTGGCGCAAAGTGAAACATATTTACAGGAATGTGGCACTGAACAAAAATAATGCTTCAAAATAAGTGAAACAACGTTTTATTGCTTAGGGAATGACACAATAATGATTACTTTTGAAATAAAAATGTACTTAACAACTTTCATCCCATCTCGTTTTGAAAGTTCAGTCTAAAGAAAATAAATCAAAGGAAAGTCACTGCGTGAAGTAAATTAAGCAATACAATGGCTGCATAGTGGTTTGAAATCGTATGGTATGAACAATCTATTCCAAATATTCACAGCGGTGGTAACTGTGTAAAGGAAATTTCATGATACAGTCATCGTCCATAATCGACATATTTTTACAAAGAAAACGGCTCAGTGGAAGGTGGCCACTAATCTTGTACCAAATGAAATTGAATTTTTTATTCACAAGGCTCCTAAAATATGCACTCATTGCGCTGGTTTAAAATAATTATTAAATTGTGTAAAACAACCAAATAATCGTATCTATTGTCATGCTTACACAGGAGCAATAAATTTGTCTATTTACAAAATGAAAGCAAACCAAGCGGACTGAATGACCTGAAAAAGATCAACTGCCCACTTTTGGATGGACGCACATGTTTAAAAGATAGTGACTGTCTTCTCTCAAATCTTCTAAAATTAAGTCAAGGAAATTAAACAAAAGAAGGACATCGACAAGAGGTACACTGCAGTTTGCAAGAACCTGATGCAAAATTGCTGTGAAGAACATTTTCAGTTGGATAAACTGTATGGAATCAACACATAGCTGAAAATGGATACCAGGGGTGAATATGTTATGTATTCTCTGTTGATTCTTCCTGCGGGGCTACCGCTGTGGGAAGCTGCTGAAAGAAATTGTGATATGCAGTTGGAATCAGTCCCATTCTGCACAAAGAAAAGAAACCAAATCTGCTTTCTTAGTCTGTCATCTGTTTTCTCTTGCAATTTTTCCAAATGGACCTCGGTTTGTTCAGATTTCCTCTTGCCACACAACAAGTCAATCTCCACTGGTTTCTCACTGTAATCATACTTGATTATCAGCGCATTCTGGTCTGATCTGGCCAAATTGAGTCTGTTTATTTTCATCCATTGCACCTTGTCTCCGTTGTTACCTTTGTCGAAGTTTTTGATGGCAGCTGAAAGTTTCTTGAAATCGTTAAAGTCACCTTCACTCATGTCTTTCACGATGTATGGGTGTTTACAACGACGAGTTCCACGAATCAAAGTGGACCACTGTTCGGGTGTGTAGATGGGGATACTTTTGGCAGTTCTAGCAATGACCGATTGCATTGAATCATTTTCGTTATAGGTATGACCCTTGTCGAGGAAACAGTGTTCTATTTTCTGCAAGACTGAAACTTTTTGAGCACATACCAAAGTATGGTGGCCATGTACCTGTTTCTGTTTTGACCCATACAGTTGTCGGAAATCACATGAATGTTTGCAATGCCTTTCTGTGTTTGCACCTCAATGATACTTAGAATGCAAGAAGCGGCCTGGTTTGCCCCTCGCCCAGATACACTTTGTGGCCAGATGTGACAGAAAGCATCACTAGTTGGTCAGGTTATACAGCCCGAGTTTCGGCTTATAGAAGAAACTTGATGTTTGGCCATGGGGGCACTGAAGAACCAGTTGTAGGTCAAAGCAGGCTGCTGATGTCTTTGGGATCTTGTAGGCAGCTTGCTTCAAGTTATCTTTATGGCTTCTTGCAGTGTCCTTTCGGAGAAGGTGACCTTCACGTTTGATAATTTCTTCAGCACTTGGATTACTTTGGTTATTATATGACTGACACTCATCACACTGATCTTTCTAGGGTTGGTGAAAAAAGATCTTAAAGTCTCTGTTTAAGATATGTTTATACAATGACTCTTTGGCACAAGGAACTCCATCGGCTTCACACGTTTCTTTGTATTGCTTGTGCATGGTGGTAATGGACAAGCTTGGATCGAGGTATCGTCTGTCCGTTGTCTTTCGACAATAACATGATGGTACACTTGGAAAAATTTTGATATGCTCCTTAACACCAGTCACAATGTCTTCATCAACCGTTCTGTGCCTCTGTCATCACCTTTCACCAGCATACCTGTTTCCGACAGCTTTCAAATTGCACCAAAAACAGTATCTTGATTGATTCCAAGTGTAGCAATGAAGAATTTCTTGCAAGCTTTTACTTTTAATGTGACTTGAAAAGAGGATAATTGAATGTATTCTCTCTTCGTGATTTTCCTTTTTTTTTTTTTTGTTGCCTGTGCTTGATTGTTGTGATGGTGATTTTTGTACACATTTGACTATGAACTTTACTGTCTTTGCATGTCAATATTTTGAATAGCCCAAAAATCTTCAAAAATTGTTTTTCTGTTCCTGTTCAGCGAAATTACTGTGACATTTCAATCTGCATTTGGCTCCACAGCCACTTCCAATAACCCGCGCCAGCATTTCTTTCCCTCGCGATGTTATATAGGCCTGTCCACTATTCTTTAACAGTTTTCTGATGTTTCTCTTCCACGAACTTTCATTGCGTTTCCTTTTCCGTGGTTTTTTTATTTGACATTCCAAGACTTCTCTGTCCACTAATCCATGTTTGATGGAGTTTGGTAAAACTCCATGCACACCTGATATTTCTTTATCTTGTTTTCCTTTGCCCTTATGGATCGGGGCTTTGTCCTTATCCATCGGGGTTTTGTCCTTATCCATTGGGGCATATAGACTTGTGTCAAATGTCTCTATTCTGCCTGTGCGTGTTTTTTTTTTTTTTTTTGACGGCAAGAAATCTGGATCACTGTCACTGTCATCATATGAAGAGGCAGAGGATTGCTGGAACTCCATTGGAAAAGAATCGAAAGTTAAGGAAGCCTAAGAGATTTGTGCCACATTCCTATACATGCATAGGTCTCTTTGATCAGCCGGTTATTTTTATCTGATGAACGTTACAACAACCCTGTATAAGCCTACATACAGGTATGTTGCACCGAAATATTTGGGCTACAATCGTGTATGAGCCTATGCCGGCTTGTTGCTTAACGCTTCAGTACAAAACTCAATTACAGGAATGTTTTACAATGCCATATCTCGCTCATTTATTAAGCTACAGCTCTGCGATTTTGACACAAAATGCGCCGTAGTCGACACTATGAGATCAGTCAAAAAAGTCGATTTCGCAAAAAATGGTAGTTACCGGAGTGTTGCATCACAGCGACGACATGTGTAAGGTGACTTTGCTTCTTTTGTTTGTTTTCATTTTTTCAACATTTTTATTTCTTTTATATTTTCCTTTCCATTTTTTTCTTACCTTTTTTTTTTGGACACTAAAAGCCTAATTTGCCTCCCGATTCTTTTCTTCCTTCCTATACTGCATCTATCCAACACAATCATTCACCAAGACTTCATATCCTATCTCAGTCTACATGTATTCCTTTCACAATGCAGACACTGAAAGAGTTGGTGAATGATGTTCTTGCTGGCTACACTGAAATGAGGGAACGGAATCTATCTATGAAAGTTGATGAAGTGAGCACAGATCTAAACTATAAGTTTGAGAAAACAGCTATTGCACGACCTGCTGCCCTAGGTAAGATTTTATTTCCTTTCTGTTTGCTTTGGTTTTTGCCTCTTTGAGAATTCTGTGTCCACCTGGTGCACATTCAGGAATTTGAATTCTGTGTGTTGGTCTAACATTGAAGATTATGAGCAAATCATCACTTATTTTCTGACTTGTTGCACTCACAACAAAGGTCTACAGATTCACAGATTGTAAAATGTTCTGTAACCAATTCACTCGTTGCTGTGTAATAGATTGGATGGTTATATAAAGAAAGGGCGATCATGATCGATAGCAAATTTGAAATATATTCTGGGTGGCTTTTGAGCCATAAAGTATTGGGATAACTCCTTTGGTAACTCATAATACAATGGTAGGTATGTTTATAGGTACATAACAGCAACAGACTTTGTTTATATATTATTTCATGGGTCAACAACATTCATGTTTCATCCGAGACGATTTTCCTGCACAGTGGTCAACCCACTACGTCTCATCCACAAAATGGTTTTGGTCCAGATTTTCAGCCTTTAACATTAAATTCAAGGTCCACAACTCTTGCTCTGTAAATGGAAAATCTCACTAATGGCATCCCTGAGGCTCTCAATACATGAATAAAATACTTCAGCTGCACATATGGCTTGAGGTCATTTATGAGATTAGTCCATGCACTGTGGTCCTTAAATTCCAACTCTACTGACTTGCAAAGACCATAGTTTCCCTTAATGCTGGCATGATTGCATGGAGGTCTACTATTTCTTGGGCGATTGATAGTGTCGGTGGACAAAATATACTTTAATTTTGAGATCCAGTGCTATGTCATCAAAGTGATGAAACTGTTGTATAGTAAGAAGAGAAATTGCATTAACTCTTTCAGGCCCAAACAATACAATGTGCATCCACTGAGTACACTTCATTCTTTCTTGGTATCTTTGTGATTCTGTATTTCTATCATCTTTATTCATTTCTCAGTACAAAAGTTATTGTTTCATGCATAGGACTATAAAAGTAAAATATTAAGTAAGTAAGCAAATATATGTATTCAGTGTTTTGCATGAGAAAATAATTACTGCCTTACCTGGTGGACAGAATGCATTAAAATTTGCGGCCTAAATAGTTAATTATTACACAATAAATAATATTGCTTTTTCCTCATTTTATCTTGTTCATGACAAATGTTGAAAGTTTCTCAAACTAAGCTTTTCTTTATCATCCCTATACAGGTCCTCCTCCTAGATTTAAGCCTAAAACACCGGAGTCTGGAAAGTCAAGTAAAACCAATCTAAAGGCTGACACTACTAAAGATTCTAAACGTAATTCTACCACTAGGGTTAAGTCTGCTCGTGGAAGTGCAATAGCCAAATGATGAATGACAAGAAAAGAACTGTGATAAGTGTGTTTAAAGAATCAGCTACACACAGCTGCAGTGAAAATCAAGGATAACATCATATGTTGTCATTGTGCACGTTGTCTTACCACAAGAATACATGATCCATTTACTTTAAGAATAGAATGCATTTTGTGAAACAGTAAAAAGCACTGATCACACTTTATTAATGCATTTCCCTATTAATATTATCTTGTAAATTTTTATTCATCCCCATCTTTTTTGCCCAAACCCTAATGAAAATAACATAAATCAAGGGTGGCAGAAAAATAATTGTCATATCAAGACAGGAATATTCACTTGTGGTCAAAAGTTTGAAGTATCTTGAAAGAACATTTTATGATACACGCTATTTCTCTACAATTATGGGCATTTTCTGCCTGTTGAATTCAGCTTTAATTGATGACAACTGTAATGTTACATTATTAATTATGAAGTTACCATTGGTCAGAGCTGAGTTATGAAATTTCAACTAGTGTTTTCTTTATTTGACACTAAGTGTAAATTTTGCATCACGAGTGATCCCATTGTTTGATCCTTCTTATCTTCAGCCTCAACCCTCATAGGCTCTTGCACATCAGTACAATGGCACCTTTTGAGAAATACTTTTGTGGGTGCTGGCTAACTATGACTTAAATTGTAACAAAATTATAAGATCCAAATCAACTTAAACTATTACTCAAAACAGACATGAAACTTTTCAGATGATCCCATGTTTTCTGAACATAATCCTTACGATTGTGGTTGTATTGGCTGCAAAATATTTTTATTTGTTCTTTTTTTTTCTTAAATTTACTTCAAAATCAGGTTTGAGTCTTTCCATTTTTTTTTTTTTAGTCACATCCAGTGTTTTAGGGCATGTACTTCTTTTTTTGATGCCATTTAATTACTCGCAAACTGTTCGTCTTGTGATAAATAAATCTGGCCAGGTACCTCTTGCTCAGTTTTACAGGATAAGGAATAACACAGATTTGGTTTAGCTGTCTATTTGTCTATTTGTTTGTTTGGCTGTGGTTAAAAGCAAACCTTCCAGCCTGCTGTTATTAATATGAAAGATGCCCCATAACATGTTCATCTTGAGCAATGCCTTATCTGATGAAGGTAGCAGTTATGAAAATAAAACATAAAAAAATAAAAATAAAAATAAACAAATAAATTTAAAATAAACAAATATATCTGAATGGGAGCATTTAAAAAAAAAATATGGCGATGATGAGAACACAGTACGAATATGACACACAGTTCCACACATTATGGTGTAGCGTTAACCGGTAAATTTGCAGCCTATTTTCTCAGCCGTGCCAATCAATGAAATTGCATTGCAAGGGCTAACCAATAGACTCATGCTTTATGAGTCAATGTTAACCAATAATTGCAACCAATTGATTATTATTACATGTGTTCTCAGTCTGTGTTGAAAGATGTAACTGTTGCAGCCTTAAGAGAGGAGAAACCAGGTTATGATTATTTGTAATTTTACTGATATTATTATTATTTTTTTTTTTTGCAACGCTATTGGTTTGTCTGTTTGTTTGCTTATTAATAGTGAAAGTATTGTCCATTGTCAGTGGCTATTATACATTTCCGAACTTTCCGCTGAGCATATTGGAGTTTGAAATAAGTGTTGTTTTAGCTAGTTGATATTGTCTTGGAACTTCTTGAACTGAAACAAATTTTTTTTTAAAAAAAAAAGGAAAAAAAAGATTGGTTAAAGCAATTTGATTGATGTTGTTAGTGGTTTATTCATCGTGTTGTTAAGGTGAATATTACAATTGATTGTACATATAATAATGTTTGTTCCAGGATACTGCTGTTTTAGCCATTGTGCATTTTAACACCTAAAATCACTGACTGGGCTATAACATGTACGTCAACACAGTAAGGTAACAAAAACAAAATTGTTCTGTGTGCACCCAGCCTCTGATAAATTTAAATGCCAAGGAATAATGTGCCTTGTCATTGCCAAGGTGGGTTCGAACCCCTTTAACCATCACACACACACACGCATGCACACACGGGCACACACACATATGCACACCTGCACACACACACACACAAACACTTACACATACAAATGGAAAAGACCCAGATGTTGTGACATGATGTGGCCCAGACCAACGCATTTGTCTGATGGCCCTTCTCTTCCTCTGAAGACTTCTTGTCGTCTTGCTCTCTCAAAAGTTTTAGTTCGTTAAGGGCTCAGGGGAGTATTATTATTGAGGGGTCACATTTTTAGGTGATTTAAATTCTGGTGGCACAAAAGAAAACAGTAACACCAATAGGATAAAATATCTATATGATTGAAGTAGCTGATGAGGGCTCATAACCAAGATCATAACTTGTATCAGTCTAATTATTTTGCACAATAACAGCAGACTGGATACCTCAGGGTAGAGTATAACAATTATGTTATGGAGACACAACAAAGGCGACATTTCCTTTTCAAAAGAGAGACAACTGTGAAACGATATAGATTTAAACTTTACTGACATTATTCATCCTCTCATCATGGAGGTACTAATAACATCGCTTTAGGTGTTATTAATAGCTCCATTCCTCTCATCAAAATGGGCATAATTTCCTTTCGCAATTTGAGATTGCACTCGTCCGTGAAAGCTCAACATAATTATGATATCCCCTTATTATTATCAAGATACAGAGACGCGGATGGGGGGAGCGAAAATTGGCATATTTGTTTGTTTCTTTATTTCTGGGTTAAAAAAGTTAATTGAGTCGTCATTCAGCTTGAACATTCAGTCGTATCAAGACACAATGAATACTGCAGTAGACTATACACGATTGTCGGCGCTTAAAAAAAACAACAACCATATCCAGGACGTTGCCGATGTAAGACCCCCCCCCCCCCACACACACACAAATAAAATGGAGAAGGTGGGGGGGGGGGGGAGGTTAAAATACAAGTATTATGAAACTTGTGGTATCCTATATCTCGGGGCCTACAATAACGTGTTTACATTTTTCTCTCTCCATCACGTGTATGTGTTGGAAAATACAAAATAAATAAACTTATCCTCACCAACACACAATTGCCAACCAGACGTCTCCAACTCGCCCGTGAAAAGTTTTTTTTTCTTCTCCTTTTTTCACCTTCTGCAAACAATAATAATATCATTTTCTTATTCTTTGGGTCTATCAGGTGGAACAGAACCGCATTTAAGGGTTACGTATTTCATGTATGTGTGAGAATAACGAATTCGATCAAAATATGTTTACAGCATCTGGTGCTCTTCTCATGGCATGTAAACACATGTTCGCATGTACACTTTCCAATTCAAATGCTTTAAGCAGGCTTGAAGACCAGCACTAACATTTTTTTTTTTGTTGTTGACAAAACGCCTTAGGGTAGCCACACAAAGGCCACCGAATTCGGTCACCGAGCCACTAGGCGCTTTAGGTGAGAAGAATTGCACTATATAATTTCAACAACTGCACACAGAGCCCACCTAGATTCGGTCTGTTTATGTAGTGCAATTCTTCTCACCTAAAGCGCCTAGTGGCTCGGTGACCGAATTCGGTGGCCTTTGTGTGGCTACCCTAAAGCTGGAATTTTTTGTTTTCGAGATACGGGCGTTTCTCGTTCAAAGTGTATACATTTTGCCCATATCATTATCACATCACAGAGTGTTGTGGTACCGGTACGGTAATATTTATGTATATTATGTTGCTGCTTGCTAGACAGCAGTGGCGGACCTACATTTTAGGGACCCTGCAGCTTGAATAAATTGTTATTTGGGGCCCCTTCGCAACCAGCAACAATAGGGCAACATCCAAAATTCATACATTAAAACGTTTCTTCAGGGCTGCTCCAAGATTAAGGGGCTCTGAAGCTTAAGCTTCAATTGTTTCATAGTAGATCCGCCACTGCTAGACAGCATGCCTGGTGGAGACACGTAATAGTGCACACAAGGGCGACTTTCTGTATTGTCCATGCACTGTTTCACAGGTTCTGCATAACTATGTGTTAAAAAACGCATATGATAATAATGCCACCTCACAGGGATATAGCTGGTTTTTCGCACTAATCTTCTCAGTGAAAACTTCATTTCGAGAACAGAACAGTACAAAAAGGTTGCACTGGCAACATACCATCGTCGCTGTAAGTGTAATCTGAAGCCCCCTCTTCCTTGCATTTGGAGGACTTCGGCGTCCCAGGCACTTCACGAAGATCTGAATTATCGAACACTCGCCGCACCAGCTACATTGATTTTTATATATATAATTATTATGTAAATAGCAGGTACAATGAGAGGGAAAGCCGTGTTTGACATAATCTGTTCGGTGTCTTGAGAGAAATATTTCGGACACATAATTTTCTAGTCTGCCTTGTAACATGACAGCGACGTTAAATTGGTTCGACCAACATTATGTCTCATTAGAGATGGGCCAATTCGAAGACAAAGGCTGGTGTAGTCGCCAGCCCAGTGGCTCGCCGCCCATAGATTTTGCGTCCCACTAGCTCAATAGACACTGCCCACACCGCGACCCAGCGGGATGCAGCGGGCACTGTCTATTGTGCCAATGTGAAGTAAAATTTACGGGCGGCGAGCCACCAGTCTGGCACGTACCAGCATTGGTCTGTTTCACCCCTGACACCGGTAAATACTCTTCACAACATAATTATGGAGAAATGTGGTCAAACGCGGCGGGACCCCAGAATCCTAATTCACTTTGTGAGAAAGACATGAAGACTGAAACAGGGATTGGGAATACTATTAGGTAGAACAAGACAGAAATATGAACTAGAGGTAGAAAAGAATTGGGGGGGGGGGTGTCTAGAAAAGATGGGACAAACAGAGACAATGTGGCATTGAAAAGATCACAGTGACACCATAATATCCTGAAATACATTGAAAACAAGACGTATTGATTCACACACAATGATGAAAAAAAGCATTCCCATCAAACCCATGTTCATCCTGTCTAATTATTCATAATATTGTTCATAATTAGAACTGCTAACTGGCCCACTGAAGAACCTGACATAATGTCATACATTAGCAGATACCACCAGTTTGCTCTAATTTTCTTTGTCTGGAAGTACAGCGAACTTCTGAGCATGTCAACAGAATAAGAACAGTTAAAACGGAATCAATCCGTAGATCTGGCAGTAAGATAGCCATGGTTATGTTATATGACGTCGGTCAGCTGTTGGAACCGCATTAAAACTGGCCCTTGAGGCTGTTGGGATATTGTAGTCTAATTACAAAGCCAGATAGAGAAATACTGGGTTGTATTTGAACATGTATAAATTTTGTATTTGCCTTTGTGTCATTGCAGCCCAGTTACAACTGCAGACACGTCGGGTGCAGCGCCAGTCAGCGAATTGTTGTTGGTTGTTTTTTTTTTTGGGGGGGGGGGGAGATGAGGTGGGAAGGGGAGGGAGTAGTAGGGATGAATTTTTTTATTTTAAGTTTGTCCGGGCAGCGGCCTGTTCGGCCTACTCTTTTCTATTTCCAACTGCCAAGGTACCGGTATCTTTAACGTGCGCAACGTGCACACGCGCCCTCCGAATTTTTCGTCATTTTCAGAGAAGACTAGGTGCTCGATCCTACCTCCCATAGGATCAGGGACAGGAAAGTATGAGAAAATTCCAACATGCCTGCTTCTTCTTCTTTCTTCTTTAAGCCTCTTGATTCCTTGAGGAACCTAGGGCCACAACAACACTTCTCCAACGCACGCGGTTCTGGCAGGTCCCCTTTAGCTCGGTCCATGACATTCCGGCTGCCTTCACCTCAGCATCGACACTCCTGCGCCAACCCACTTTCTCCAGATTGGTCGCAGGGTGTTGAAGGCGTATCTTGTTTTGTTGATTCGGCACTTGATGTCTTCGTCTGTCCCCCCATCTTTACTGACTACGCTGCCCTGGTAAACAAACTTGTCGACTTCCTTGATGTGTTCTTGGTGGAGTTGAACTGGATCTTGTCTGCACCGGCCGGGATTTGAAACCGGGACCTTCGGTATGGGAGGCGAGCACCTTGCCTCTAGACCACGTTGTCCCTGTTGTGTTGTTGTGTACACTGCCCAGCTACAGCTTTCTAATGTAAAATAGGACAGTCCCCCAACAACAACATCAAAGGCTAGCTTTAACGAGGGTTCCTCGTCAGTACATTACAGGAATGCCACAATGGCTGTTTTGACATTAGGTGCATGGTGCATTTTATGCACTGATAAAAAAAAAATCCGGGGAGGTAAAGAGAGTTATAAGAATATTTGTGATGCGTCATGACGATTTGGTCCACAAGGTACATTTTAGGTAAACTGAGTTATTGATATCAAGTGAAAGAGAACTCTTTTCCCTCGGATTTGATGCTAGATTCATTGAATTCTGAACATTTTTAGACTGTGTTACAAGCAATTGAAGTTGATGACTATCACTTTTTTAAAGACGTAAAGTTTTGAGAAAAGTTCGTTTGGGCAATTACTCAATAACTAGGCCTGTACCTCCGGGACCGAACCGTCGTGTTGCGTCACATTTATCTGAGGTTATATATTAAACTCTCATCTGGTTTTCTTTTTAATAGTGTAATCACTGAATCGTTGCCATTTAGTCCTTTTATAACTTGCAAAGTAGAAACCCTTAGTTGCAAAAACATATTGCGCTCAGGTGAATGTCTTGTTGACAGCTTATCACAATAATGTTGTTAAATAATTCAGAATTACTTATGGTGTACGTGGCTGATTTCCCTCCTCCCTCCCCAACCTCCTCCAGTTCCCTATACCAGCCCGTGTTTATTTTTGTCAGTTATTTATATAACAATAAAATCCTCTTTAGGAGTGTGGTGTATCTGAGACCACAGAACGTACGACTAAAGGCATGACAATAAAATCCTACAACAAAATCCTTTTAAATGTATGGGGTCTGTGAGATCCCAAAACGTACGGGTAGGAACAATAAAAATCGATGTGCGTTTTGTGAGCACGCACGCGTATATTTTAAAATTTCAAAACTATGGAAAGCTGGGGTTTCAAAAAAAACAATCTATTAGACCCACGACGTACGGCGGAGGTTTCATCCTCTGGATATTCATGCACACCCATTCTGCAATCTGCGAAACTGCTATCACTTTCTTTTTAATTTTCTCGAGTCCGCCCTCCAGAAAAAAAAAACAACAACTGTCGTTTGTCAAGTTTTCCTAAAATAGAAAATATTATGATTATGTTACAGCCATTGACTTCGTCGATCTAACTAGCATGGTTACAAAACGGTAGTTGCTTCCTATTTTCAGGAATCAATCGGAATAAATTGTTCTTATGTACGACACGCACAACAGAAATAAACTGTTTTGTTTTTTGTTCCCGCAGAAGTTAGTGATATTGACATACGACAGTTTTTTGACTAGTCGACGGCTAGACAGGGGTGACTGATCAATCATCCTGTCAGCAAGAAAAAAAACAACAATGAAAAATATTTCTGCAAACCCCACAAAGAACGCGTAAACACGCACATACACCCAAGTTCACACCTACACGGACGCACACTTACACATCCACAACTCCCTTGTGAAATTCCCATGCACAAAAAGACTCGAGGAATTTAATGATTCATCTTCGACGTACATTGTTTTAATGACCTTAGGCGAGGGCAGAATGTCATTTGGCGCCGGCGAATGTTGTCGGAATTAATAACCTATTCTCTCTAGCCAACCTAAACACTTTCTGCAGTGGAGACAACGAGGAAAGTTTCTCTGATGATATTGATGGCTATAAGCGGTATTATTATTAACGAGTACAGTATCATCTTTTTATAATAGATTGCCCTATCACGAAAGAGCTAAAAAATTCGCATAGCTGTACATGGCGACTTTTTTTCTGACAAATAATACTCTATGAATTCCTTGGAGGAATTTTATTTATTTCTATTGAAAAAGTTTTTTTTAAGGGGGGGGGGGGGTAACTATTTTTAATGTCTTTAAGTGTATACCAGTATACCATAACTAAGCTTAAATATGTGCTTCAGATAAGGAATACATTTCAAGTCAAATGCATACATAATAATATAAACTAAATAATTTTGCACTCCAGGTACGGAATACATTTCAGGTCAAGTGTACATATATTCAGATACATAAGCAAAGTAATTATGTACTTCGGGCAAGAAATACATGATAAGATAAGATAAGATAAATTTTATTCGTCCTTGTACAAGGAAATTTGTTTTGATCATTGAATACATAACAATATAGTTACAGAAGCAGAAAGTATGATACATAGCGCGCACACACACATATATACACACACACTGATAAATTAACTAAATTAACAAAATTAACAGTGCACACAATATGCTTCCCTAACTAAAACACATTGACCTGACACGCAGGACATAATTCAACTGTGCACAGATTACGATCAAGATGACAACATTATTGTAACATCCTAGTTGATGATGGCATAAACGATTTAAAGTAGCGCTCAGTTTTAGTTTTCTTTGACAACAGCCTTAAACTTCTTACAGATCTTATATATTCCTTGTTCAGGGGATGTTGGGGGTCATTTTTAATAATATTAGCTTTTTTAATACAAGCACCAGTGTACAGCTCATCAAAATATGGCAGATCACAGATACAAATTTTGGATGCTTTTTTAATTAAATTATTGATCTTATTTTTATCTTTTTGTAAGATGTTTCCTCCCCAACAGACAACTCCATACATCAAAACGCTCTGAATAGCCATGGTGTAAAATATTTTCAGAATGCTTTTGCTAACTTTTAAAAAGCGGAGCTTTCTGAGGAAATACATGCGCTGGTTGGCTTTCTTGTATACATATGTTACATGCGCATGCCAGTTAAGCAATGAATCAATAGTAATGCCAAGATATTTGGCCTCTGTGACAATTTCAACCTCTTCATTGTTGATAGTAAGAGGGCAAACAGGATCGTTGTTATTTTTCCTAAAGTCAAAAACAAGCTCTTTTGTTTTCTTAACATTCAGTAGAAGATAGTTGTTATTACACCAACAATGACAAGTCAAACGTATATAATACAGTAATATAGAACTAAGTAAGGGCTTCTTGTAAGGAATAGGCCCTGCATTCAAGTCAAACGTACATAAAACAGTAATATATAGCTAAATACACATATATGCTTCATGTTAGGAATATATTTTAAGTAAAACCGTTCTTTTTCCTCTCCCTTATAATTAGACCTTCCGCACTACTTGTGTGGTTTCCTGATAGGGTTAGAACACTGTGAAAGTCATTTTGATCTGGCGAGACACGAACCAGTGTTCCGTGTTCTATTCTCACGCCTCTGTCCCTGATGATAATGTACGACAAATTCAATTACACGGTATTCCAGTTCCCGTTTGATCTGCCCTAACCTTGGTGGGTGGCTTACAATGTCTAAATATCTAAGTCCTCTAGGCCTAGTAGCAGTCCTTTTTGAATGAAAACATTGATTAAGCTGCGCATACCGAATGATATAACCCTCCACTCGGTAAAGAGCGAAACAAAGCGAAAAAATCAATGTTTGCCCGTCAACTCCGCGGTCAAATACGAGTTTCCATTCGAATATTTTTTGGATGTTGCTTCTCCCCGATGTCATAGTTCAGGGGAGGCGTGTATACAAATTGTGTATAGGGATTTGAACTGTGCAAGGGGTGCCAAGGGAAGAACAAGGGTGCTTTGAGGGATCACAAGCACAAAGCTGCCGTTATAGTGGGACAATAAGAAAAACCGTCAGAGAACAATCGCCCGCTCGAGGAAAGTGGCCGGAGCAAACATTTTTTGGCAGGCTTTTTTGACGCTTGTGTATTCAAAGCATGTGGGACCATCGTGCACACGCTGTCTACTTAGCGGCTCTTGTACTTATCGGCTGAAGAGAATTGAAAGAACCGTATTTCGATTGTCTGCAATGGCACAGGGCAGCATAATGTCTTTAACCCTTTCTGTACCTATAAACATAGGCCAACTAGGCAATTTCGACTGTTCTTGTCATTAGGATTCAGTGAGGGGTACAGGCAAAATCTCTTAAATGTTAGTCAAGTCAGGCCAAGTGACCAGTTTCAATGTTACTCTTTCAGCTTAGGTACAGAGTGTGTATAGGATAATCAAAAATTATTTTAAAAAATAGAACAGGAAATTTCAAAGGCAGATTTGTTTACGACAATACATGTCAGTGGGTAGTGTGAGTTTATATATTGTGTTGCGTGTATATCATGCCATATGTGCTATTTTGTATTGTGTCAGTGTTGAGAAGAGCCGCTAGGTACCCGGTAGGTTTATTGCTATAATATACGTAAAAAAAAACAACAGCTTTGGTGCTTATGTCACCGAATTTGATGCTGTCCTAGAATGAGCTTCATGTTTATTTGTTGTTGTTTTTTTAATTTTAGTTTGGTAATGTGGTGTCTTATAAGAAGAAAGATGACACTGGGATAGATCTCAAGTAGCTGTATTGACTTTCAATGTGCTGATCGATGAAAGTGAATTGATATTCGAATGATATAAATACCGTGTGTATGATCGGCTGAAATCAGAGGTTTTCATAATGCTAAAGCGACTGTTAACCGCCTCTAATGGAGAACAACAAGGCGGATCTATTCCCGCACCTAATCAGCTGACTCTGCCATCAATTAGTGAAACTGTTGGATCCTCTAAAAAAGGTGACTCGTCCAGGCGTCCCTCAGTCACCCAACAACAAAGGCCCCCTGGACCAAAGCGAGGACCATCTCTCGTCGGTTTGCTCGCTTCCAAGAGATTTGCTAAACAACTTTCATCCCGTGTTCTTAACAGACGCCATGGAAGCATATTTGGGTCATCTCGATTATCTCAAGGCACAGTTCTTCAAAAGGAACCCACATACCGCATGGAACCTCACAGAAAATTTGATGCCCCTAAGGTTAGTAGACCATTGCTCATCTCATGGCTCATTTCTTGTATTGGACCTTTAAAATCGGATTTATGATGACACTCTCGTGTCCGGTATCAAGGGCTGCAGTCTCATTATACCCATAGAAGCTCTCATATTCTAGCGTTTTTCATGCCGTGGTAGTGATAACTACTTAATATGCTTTAAACATTTAAGAATTAATGTCAAGAGAATTTGCGAACATTTAATGTTAGGCCTACTCTAGATGCTGGCATGTTGGAATTTTGGGATTTTTCTCATATTTCCTGTTCCTGGTCCTATGGGAGGTAGGATCGAGCACCTAGTCATATCGGATAAGGATGAAAAACTCAGGGGGGGGGGGGCGTGTGCACGTTAAAGATACCTTGGCAGTTGAAAATCGAAAAGAGCAGGCCGAACAGACCGCTGCCCGGGCAAAATTAAATAAAAAATTCATCTCTACCTGTCCATTCCCTCCCCCTCCCCCCCTCATCTCCCCCCCCCCCCCCAAAAAGCCGACCTGGGCTGCACTGTGGCGACGACGTGCCTGCTCCAACTGTAACTGGTCTGCAATGGCACAAGGGCAAATTTCTCAAATGGGATTAAAGAAGTATACAAAATACAAATACAAAAAAAAAAAAAGAATCTGACCGTGAACCTATTGACAATAACTGGCAGATCCAGTCAATAGAAGGGAAAAATAAGTCTGCCTTATTCATACTGCTGTCTCCTTCAGTTTCGCGCATAGATCTCATTATCAGTTACTTTTCCGTTCTTAAATACAGGATAGTTCCCGAAAAGAGAGTGGTGAAATTTTCTGTTCACTCTAATTACTACAAAGAAAATAATATAATCATTTGCATGTCTAAAGTTTGATTTACATTTTTATTTCTAAGCGCAGTCTAGTATAAGTAGCATATCTCTGATCACAACTCGTTCATATTGATGATAAATACCATCAAGTAGGTTCTCCTTTATATCCGCAGGTTGAGGCTTGCATCAAGTCTGTTCTGGAGGACAAACAGAGGATTCCCTTACAACCCCAAATTCTGCTCGAACATGATCAAAATTTTAAGTGAGGAGATTAAGAATAAGGTCAAGGCCTTCAATTTCGACAGGTACAAGATAGTTTGCTCTGTGATGATTGGTCAGCGCAAAGACCAGGGCGTCCATATTACCAGTCGATGTGCTTGGGACGCAAAATTGGACAATCATGCATCCTATACATTTCAGAACGAAAACATATTTTGTAATGCTGTAGTGTTTGGTGTTTTTACTGAATAATGACGCAGTTAAGGCGCTCAGTGTTTCGACCTCAGCTGCACGCCTTCAATTTTTCTCCACAGCCAAAATTTCTTGCACTTTTCCCTCATTGATTCGTCTTTATACATTTATATATCTTTGTACCAGTCACCTGTTAGTGATTCACATAACCATAATATTGTTATAGTCATCGTTTTGATTTTTTTTTTCTCTCACGTGGCTTGTCTTTTGCAATTTTCCTGAGATTTTTGTTTGTTTGTTTTCTCTCTCAATTCCTTTTTCTTTTTTTTTTTGTGAACCATACTGTGCATTTCAATGTTATAGAGGCTTGTTTTCGTTTCTTCTAAATTTTAACAACACATTTTATTTAAAATTTCAACTGCGACAAGCATAATACATACAGTACATGTGCAAGACTACGGCATGGGTTGTTTGTTTCAGCATGGATTGTTCGTCTTTGTGGTTTTCAGGTTCTGGGGCCAAGATCACTACAAAGAGTTTTTAATGGAATGTCAAACGATTTAGGCGCTGACGGGGGGAGGGGGGGGGGGTGGGGGGGGGGGCGCAAACACCAACTTATCTCACATTCAGAGTGTATAATTTAACGGGTATATAATTATGATCATATATAGTTCGTTTACTACCACTATTATTTCTGTTGCACCCACTGGTGCTTAGGGCAGCAACAAAAGATCTCCAGCCCTGTCTGTTATAGTTCGTTTGCGTCTTCGAAATGCCCGAAACAAGTGAATTTTTGTTTTCATGGAACGGAGACAGACCGAAGTCGCGAACGCCCAAAAGTTGTAAAAATCGTTATGCGTCTTAAGATTCCTTCGTAAACCTCAAATCCATTAACTGTACACATAGACATTCTTACATTTATTCACACAGACAGTCAAGTTTATACATTCTCAGTGCGGTAACTTTACTATCCGGTGGGTGATGTAGGCCTACATGTTCAGCTGAGTTAGGTTACAGTTTAACAAAATGATGTCAAAAACATAATATTATATTTAGCCCGTATGAAAACACAAACTCACATTGTTCGAAGGCTGGACGATTTACATAAAAAAAATAGATCCGTTTTTTAAATTCAGATATTGGCTTTTATGTCCAACAACAATCAAAATTCACTACCGGGTATGTCCAAGTTTTCACATCAAATGTCCGCTATCGTAGCTGTGACTGGTGAAGCGACACGTACGTTTATAGCAATGTGTCCCAGCGGGGCCTATTAATCTTTCTGCATGTATCTGATTGGTGCCGAGGCCTAAGACAGTTCCCCTTTGTAGTTTTGGCTTAAAGTGTAATTTTCAAACCACCAGATAAAACAAAAACCGTATGCCCATCTTTCCCAAGGCAAGTCCAGGCAATCAGTAAGCCATAACACAGGCATAAATGATAACGGACAACCATAGATGTACTACACTAATATCGATGGTGACAACAAACCAATTTTATCTTGCAACATGGAAAAGCGGCTGTTAACACATTTAAAGTGTGTCAATACTCGTAAGTAACTAGTTCCCGTCACACTGACCCAATTAAAACAAAACAAAGAAGTAGGGGTTGTGATTTCTTGTGACGCCAACTGAAGCAACAAAGTGATGTGTTGTTGTCACATATGACGTGTTATAAGATGTAGATGTTCCACTGGTTACTTATAGCCCCCCCCCCCCCAACTCCCCCCAAAAATTCGTTTGTGGAAATCCAAGCAGTTGACTTAGTGAGCCGCGTTCGAGAGTCGGCTGGGGTCCTTTAGTTTCCCAGGAGCCTCAGCCTAATGATGTTGGCCCCCGCCCTGAGAAGACCTATTGGTTTGTCTATTTTTATACTGCTGCCCCCCGAAATTCGACCAACGTTTGACACGGGACAATATGTAAGCTTGAGATATCGGTGTCCATAAATATCTTCTGCATGTATAAGCTAACTAGAATGGTGCAGGAGCCATTGCCAACAAGAGGAACACAAGTTGTGCAAATTCTAGATCTTTTGATGGAATGAATATCTTCAAGGTTTACAATAAAGACGTTCACTGGCATACATGGATTGTTGTTGTTGTTATTTTCTACTCCACGTGCGTTTGTTTCTATTTATATTTGCGGGGGAAAGGCATGTATGTCACCTCAGTAGATTTTCTCTTAAATCATTTCAAATATTCCCAGGCTCGCATTGCGGAAATTTAAGGATGACCATCAAGATCATAAAATCATAGTTCTCATTTGCAGCTAGACAAGTTCTTTTCATTACTGGACATTATACACCCTTTCCTTGATAAAATCTTCCTGCGATTTACTCGTGCAGACAATCATTGTTAGGGTTGACCACACCGTGAACACTTATTTACGCTATAGCCTAGCCTAATTCTTCCACTGAGGACAACGCGTTTCAGCTGTCACGATCACGTGCATGAAGATGGTCACGACCACGTGTGTGATGAGTACCTAACTTATTTACCTTTCAAACCCAGCTAACAAGCCAAGCAAGCAGACCAGCGATCAACGGACACATGGAGTGAAATTTAAATTAAACGATATTTAATTATAAATGCATGACAAAACTTATGTCAAAACATTCAACTCATGATAATCACATACATAATCACAAAAACAGAGATACTTCAAATTTACTCTTGGGGATCATGGCTATTCTCTATTCCCCGTTTCACATCTAGATCTAATCCCTCTGTCTATAAACTTAACTACGTATACTTAATAGTCTCTGTCAACAGCTGCCCTCCTCGTTGATGCAGTTTCACGTCTCCAGAGTTCACACGATCCTTTCTAGGTCTCTAACTTCGACGATAAAAGGGGAAACAGACGTCCCTGGCTTCACACAAATAAGAACACACAGTTCACACCCGCCATCGTAGATTACTAGCTCCTTGAGGGGTTATCAGCCCGTCCTCAAAGACTCTTCTTCTGCAAACACACACAGCACATCGACGGTTCACACCCGCCATCGCAAATCACGAGCTTCTGATGGGTTCCCATCCTATCATCAGAACTCCTCAACTTCTGGTCCCCATGGCACGACCTTCCACTTGTCGCCCGGACCGATTAAATTCTTCTTATTGGGAAATACATGTGAACATCATGGATCCCTCACACACCTAACACTTCTGGTCCCCACTGGCACGACCTTCCACTTGTCGCCCGGACCGATAAATTCTGCGTCTTCCTTTTAGGAATGAATAACTTGGGAACCACGTGTGTCGAGCTTCTCCTCTACTTATACTCCCGAGGTTTTTGCACACGCGACTAGTTTAAAGCGAGTCGTGTGTATCTATTCACGCTCGTCAACAATGTTAAAAACCGTGTTTTCCCCTGCTAAGCTCACCCCCCTAGACTCGTGGCGCACAAGGCCACCGACCTTCCTCGTGATATTTAATCTTTCATGCTCGACAACAACGTTAAACTCCCCTTCTCCCCTACTAAGTTTACCCCCTCTATACTCGTGGCGTACAAGGTCATCAACCTTAATCGTGACACAGCAAACCCAATTTTTTTGGTCTTTTTTTTAAAATATGCATCCTAGGTTAATCCCGAAATCTAATGTGTATCCGATCATGGGCTTCCTTTTAATGCGAAGGGAGGGTAACTTAGTTGTAGGGCCCTATTGGCACCGGTAACCATTTTTTTTTTCATTCCGTAGCTTCAATATACAGGGTGATTCAAAAAGAATGAACCGATTTTATGACGCATTGCTGTGATGAATTCTCTTATAATCCCATTGATGTTGCCCGTGCTGCTGCTGGTGGCCACATTGAACACTTGTAAGACAGGAAATAAAAGTTGATTGTGAGTACAAAACTTGTGACTTTGCTTGAGTTTTCTATTGCTTTTCCTTATTAAAATATTCCGTCATAAAATCGGTTCATTCTTTTTAATCACCTCGTACATTAAATTTGGAAGCAGAGTTCATTCACAGCCACGGGGATATTCGGCTATGCATGTGACCATAATCTCGGTGGCCTTGGTACATTCCAATAAGGCTATATCGCAGATTCGCTGCATTGGACTGGTAAGAACCCAACCTAATACATGTTCGCAGACGATCTGATGCATGTAAATCCTGTCTAAGCGAATGTTTTTTTTTTTTTTTTTCTGTCCATTTCCACGTCCGTTTAACATAATTATCCGTGCTATCTGACAAATATAAGAGAAAACATGGGTGATGCTATCGTGGACAAAGTAACTGACATGATCACATTCTGCAAGCATACTGAACAGACATCTGTTGTAATGCACTTTTCTCAAGTTTTATTGCAATAGAAACATAATTATAATGTTACATACTACTTAAGTACCGGTACAATTGCATGCATTGTAGTTTGTGAATTTGTAGAGGGGGGGGGGGGGGGAGGGGGGAGAGGAATAAATTGATCGCTGCAAAATATATAAATATCATATATAATTTTTTCTTACCTGCACACGCTGGCCTCGTATTTTAATACATGTTTGAATCAATGGTCTTACACAACAACTTTCGCTTGACAACACGCACACATACACACACACACAAAACAACGAACTTATTAACATACAAGTCTGAAGTCACTAATTTGATTGATGGGTTGGTGCTAAAGACCAAAACATACTGGTTGCTGACACTAATTATTTTGACACTGCAGCAATACGGATGCCACAATTTTCTTCTTGCTATTGCTATCTGATGAGTACTTTTTCCCACCCGAGGCGGGACACAAGGAATAAATCGATCAAGCCAGGACTAATCGATGGTTTTAGCTCCCAAACAATGTCGGAGTTTTATTCCTTTACTGTTTTCCAAGCCATCTTTCTCTCTATCTTTGCATTTTTCCTCGTCAGACCTGCACAACTTACAAATTCCCTTAATCAATTTCTACAACAAACTTGCTCTAATAGATGTATATCACTGGCATCAGAACAAAATATAAAAACAAATAAATAACAATAACTTTTATAATGTTACAACCATAGAACATTCCCTGTCGGCTTGTACAATAATTTAATAAAAGCATAATATCATTCTATCTTATGATTGAATGTTTCCTGTAAAAAAATATAATAATAATATTACACAATATAAAAATATGTGTACTAAATGTAAACCTTCACCTGGAGCTGCTTTGTGTCGTTTTGACTGATTCTCTTCTATTGATAGTGCTAACTGAAAAAGACATCTCTGAGAATGTCCACAGTGACTGAATCATGGCTGCTCACTTTAGCCCAAGTTAACTACATGTATAACAAAATATTCATAAGCAAACCTTACTTTAAAGGGAGAACTGAGAAATCTGGTGAGACAAGAAGTAGCTTTTTACAGATCCACAAACCTATAACATTAAGAAAAAGAAAAGAATTTCCTTCAACTATCATGCAAACTGTTGTGAAAAAAAAAGGTGAAATGAAAGAACCAACTCTCGTCAGGAAGCATCAACAACCTGTATCTTCAGTTTTACAACAGGTCACGGTGGCTTTAGGCGTCAGACCAGACCAAGAAGATTCTTCTTTCTTTGGAGCTGACAGACATAAATATCCCAAGCCAGGTGACGTAAGACGTAAGAAATCTGGTGAGACGCAACACAGCTTTATAGTATATTTTTTGAAGAGTGTAACTGTAACGCCTGTTTTGCTTGATTCTTCTGTATATTTTGAGTTGACTCGTCAGGCCTAAAATAAACTTGAACTTGTAATAATATTGCCTGATGCTGGATGCAAACTTATCAAAGTCGAAACAGACTGCCAAACGTCTTAGGCCTGCACCGTGCAGAGCTTTCGGTGTTGCTTCCAAACTTAGCCCTGCACTGTGCAGAGCTTTCAGTGGTGCTTCCAAACAGCAACAAGTAATAATTGTGATGAAGTATTAACACACCGGAAGAGGAATTTATGACATTCATCCTCATTCATGATTGATTACTGAAACAAAAACATATCGATTACCATAGTGTAGGTGGTTCTTAGCCTGTTTTTTGGCACCGGCATTAGTTTCGGTGGTGTAACGTGACATGGAGGAATCGTACGTAATTGTACCCATGCACCACAACAAACTATTTGCTGTATGCGAGGAGACTGTTTCCAGATGGGTCGACTACAGATCATAAGATGCTTTTGTACATGTATTTTCCTGAATTTGCATTTGATGATGATTCTATATTTTTGCTATTGGATATTAAGACGGGAGAGAAATGAAAGGATTTCCTAATATATCACAAAGCTGTAATTGTAATGTGGGAAAGCGACAAGCTGTCTTTCATATAAGAAAAAACGATTGTGCTAACAACTACACATCATTATCTATGATGAAGCTACGAATGACTGTTCATATCCCAAACAGCATTTAAAAACCTAAGCAGGAGGTCTCTCTAGTAAAACTTGCTTTCAACAACTCTTACCAAGACAAACAGGGCCGTGTTAACATCATGATGGGCCCCTGGGCAGATTCTTTTGTAATGCTCGGGATATTCTTCCTCGTTTCAAAAATCATTGTAAATAAAATGTGCGTGCATGGGGTCTCCTAAACCCTTGAGGCCACTGAGCTACTGTCCGCTGTAACACAGTAGTGTGCCCATGTGTCAAGGCGGCTGTGATGACAAACTGAGAATGGTGTTTCTTAGGCACTTTTACTCATGATAAGTTCCATATACGCTGCACGTGCAGAAAATGTGCTTGTTCTGGAACGTGTGACTGACGTAACTGTCCACTTTGTCGTCCCATGAGCACCTACTGGAGGCCATAATTCCCTGTCCTTTTTTCTGGCCGATCATGACTACAACGACGATTTTGTATCTGTCAAAGTTGAGCCGCTTCACTCTGTCTTTGATTTCATCTCCGAGTATGCGATTCATATTGGGTGCGATCCGTGGATTATACCTGGTATGAAACGAAAAACAAAAAATTATGAATAATGATTAGATGCTATAGGCTTTTTGTTTGTTTTGGTCATCGAAAGGGTTGATATCAGGGTGCACTGTTGATGAAAAGATAAAAAACAACAACAAAACCAACGAACATAGATCTAATTATTATATTCAAAACAAAAATGAACAGAGTCCCTTTCTTAATTTTGTGGTCCAAGTTTTAAAATGTGTTTTCATAGTGTGACTATCCAGATGCACATTATTATTACAAAGTACTGGACTAACAATTAAATTATACCAAACTCAAAACTCTGGTGCAGCAATGCAATAGCAAACTCAGTAAATGTAATTTTGCTGTCATACTTGTCTCATCTGTGGATCTAAAATGACTCTCAACAAACTGAGTAAGTTAAATGACAACAATGAATCAGACTAAGACATTAAACAATCTGATTGTGTGTGAGTGAACACATTTACATTCTTAATGCTAATAAACTGTCGCACATGCATGCAAAATTGTACCTGTAGGGGTCTAATCATTTGACAGAATTGTCTTTGGTATAGCCAGAAATTCGGTTTTGGGCTATGCGGGTTGACCATGATTTACACTAGAAAATCCCAGTACAGGAGAAGTTTGGCGATTCTCAAATATAATTTCAGCATTTCTTCAGGTGAAATATGTCACCATAGACAAGCATCCAAAGGATTGCTCCTATCATCGTACTTTACTTCCAGATGCTCCAACTTTCGCCAATATTCTCATCACTGGCTTATTACAAGAACATTTGAAGCGAGTATGAAAGCGACTTGTAGAATACCCATTTTATTTGAATCCAAAAGCCATTCTGCTGTTCTTCTCATAACTCAGTTTGTAGAAGAATTGCACGATTAACAATGGCCTGCCGTTCGATGCCAGATCTGAATGCTATTTTGCCCTCGTTAAATTTGACATCTGCATTTTTGCTCTCTTCTTTTTCGACTTTTTTTTCTTTCTGTTCACATTAAAATGTTTCACGTTCAATTCCCAACTGCTGTCACCAGGCACGTATGAGCGAGATCCTTGCGAAAATTAACACATTTCCCTCAGATCCCACATTTTCTCTTTTGTCCTTCCTTAAAAGACAAATTTTTAATTATATTTTCACGATACTTCTCAGGGACTATTAACTGGAGCGTGCGTGAAAAATCTCAGCGGAGATTAGAGCGATTTACAGAATTTATTCTTTCAGATTTACCAGCCTTGTTGTGTGGTGTGAAGTGAGGTACGGCACTAGCGCTTCTCGATAGAGTCCAGCGAAAGTGATTCTTATTATAATTATTATTGTATCGGCCATGTTATAAACTACCGAGAATGGACCAGATGGGGCAAAATTAAAACTGTCCTGGACACTCCAAAATTGCCATTTGCGATGATGCGGATTAATTTTTTTTTTTTAATGCAAAGTATTCAGGCTGCCGGGGCTTGCCCGACTGGACAACGACATGACTTATGTAGCCCACATTAATCACACGTGTACATTTTGTGCTCGCTGGAGACCGGAGGGTCGATTTTTGGTAAAACTGTTTTATTTCAAACCCATGACTCGATCTGTATGTTACAAAATAGTTTTAGTTTAGTTCACTGAGTGATTGCATGGTAAGCGAAGGCCATGGCTGCGATTATCGATGACCCCTCCCCTCCCCCTATCCCCCAAGTCGTTTAAAAAAAAAGTTCAGTCTGATTCTTTCTTGGGCGTAAATTAATATTAAGAATATTGTTGCGAGTACGCATGCCCCCCCCCCCCGGTTTTTTTTTTCGCTAGGTGTACGTGTTTTAAAACCTTTTGTGACTCTAGAGCTAAAGAGCCCCTCCCGAAACACCCCAAAACAACAGCCTTAATTAATTATTCTTTCAGAGTTCCTTTTTGTTTTCCTCCTGTTTTTTTGGTTAAAAAGGCATAGGGCAGGGTTAAGGATTCTCTCAAATTTAGAGTTGAGGATAAGGACATAGGTACGTACACGTAGGCGCCCTTAGCCAACAAGTAAGAACAGCCACTAATATTAATTTAGACTCTTCAAAGACTCTCTGCCAATTACCATTCATGGATACACCCTAGAAATAATTGCTCATCATTATCCTACGTCATTACTTTTAAAATGGCGACAATGACTACAAGAATATGCACAATTAATCGACCAGCATGAATATCTGACGTTTTTCACACCAAATAAACACTGGATAATCAAAGCCGTTAAAAGTTATTTGCCCTACTCGGCATCGCTTGACAGAATGCATACTACCCGTTCCAGACAGAAAGTCAAATGGCATACAGGCTTGCGCTAGACCAGTGTTGCATACATAAATACACGAACTAGAAACACCGGTCAACATTTTTGTCCACACATTTATAGGTAGAATACACAAATGCAGTGACGCACACATTATTTTGGTCCTAAAAAAAGTCGTAGGAGTTTAAACTATGTTGGGAAGAAGAGCTTAATAGTGCGCAGTGCTTTAACTTACTTCATATCTTTTAGCCTGTTGTCGACAACATCTTTCACTATTTCCAAAACAGGGCCCGATTGAAATTTCATCTTCGGCTCCAAGCGGTACGTGGGTTCGTATCTTACAGATGGTGGACCGTCACCAGCTGTGCTGTCTCGCTTGTCCAACGCTTTGCTCGCAAGTTTTTTAGCAAATCTTCTACTCGCCATGAGTCCAACAATACTCAATCTGGCGCTGCTTCCAGCTGAAATACTTGGACGAACTCCACCGGGCAGGATGCTATTTCTTTTTGAGCTGGCAGCATCCTCGCTGCCATCCACACTGTCCTCTTTCCTGCTAATGAGTTTCCGAGCAAATACAGGCATTTTCCAGTCGTCTGTTTTCATTGAGTCTTCATCAACAGGCTGGAGCGTCTTTGCTATTTTGTTTTCTGTTTTGCTCACGGTGGATTTGGCTTCTTCACTGGAGTCACTCTGGCGATTTAGAGCGAGAACGGAAGATTTCAGCATGACTACTTTGCTTCGAAGACACCCTGGGCGTGAGCTAGTCAGTTGTATTCTTTGGACGAACAGGTTATAAGTGTAAAGTTTCACAGAAGCTTAAATGGTTTAATGCCTGCTTGTTTCAGAGGCAGGAGCATTGGCTCCGTCTCTACCGTCCTTTAACAAAGAGGCTCGAAAGTTAATATTTTATTAAAATGCACCCATTTTAAAACAAAGTTTGTATGTTTGTACTAAAACAAAGCACTGATAGATTGGGTCATTAATTTGAATCCAGAATCAGCATAGATACAATGAGATCCTTTCTGCACAGGTAAAATCCACAAACTAAATCCTGCCACATATACTCGCAGGGCCTTCGGAGTAGTGAACACCCCGGTTGCCGAAGCAAAAGTGTGCAGCAACAAATCCCTTGCGCTTGTTTCAAACAATCGTTTTTAAGTAGCTTCTGACGGGCACGGTGCTAAAGGCACTGCAGTTATTAATCTTGTATGCGGGATATTAGAGGATTAACTTCACAGGGTAATCTGGCTTATAGGATTAAGACACCAAGGTTAGTACAGAAATGTTGGACTTTCCGCGTTTTCATTTTGTTCGAAGCAAATTTAGATAGAGCTCAGTGGGTTTCAGCTTGGTCCTCGCAACAATGACAAAAGAGTTGCTAAAAGCTCATTAAAAATTGTAGTACTCTGCTGGCCATTTTGCATTAGGCCTGACTTAATAATGTCGATGGAATTAAAACAAAGAAGGGCAAGGAAATTAACAGTTATTTTTAGAAACTGGTAACAGCACAATAGCAGGTATTCTCCATAAGTATAATGACCTACATTGTAATACCACAACAAAAAGCCAGAGAAAAAAATCGTTTTATACATCGGAAAAAGCACTAATACACTTACAATGGTGCGAAGAAAAGCCTATATATATATATATGTAAACTGAGTAAAAGCAACACAAAAGTCAGAAGAACTAACTTTGAAGCTGCACAAGGAGCAGAAGAACGCGATACATTGTATATGTAATGACAACATGAAAGGGTGGAGGTGTACGTGGCACAGTTATGGCCTTTAGTGGTCAGTATAGTGGCAATGTAGAAGACAACAGAATACATCGTAATGCCATGTAACAGCAACAAAGTTAGTTGGAAAAAAAATAGAAACAGCAGCTAAATAATATTCAGTAATATTGTGTGGTTGATGCTATTTCACCAGTATATGAAAAAAAATGTGACTGAGATGGAACTAAAAGGAGATCTAAGGCAGCTCAGAGGGTTGGTTTGGGAGCAGGAGAAGAAACGACCACTAAATTAACCTCAGCACCGTGTAAATATCCTTACGGACCCATCAAGCGTGGTCACTAATGACCCTGCTTTTACACCCCGTTTCATTGCATTTTACTGCTCTTTGTGGTCGAGTTAATGTTTAACCGAGCCCTTTCTGTACCGGCCAAATCTAATGTAATAAAACGACAACTCCGAACTGGTGTCACAGTCGTGGAGGTCTCATTTTTGCTTCAATTCACTCGAAATCTTCATCACAGTTTACATTCAGCCTGAAAGTGATTCGTTAAAGTTTGGCATGTCCCCAAAACATTTGGGGGCCAATAATTTTGGTTTACGCACTTTCTTTTCTTGTCAAACAAAATAAAATAAAGGCCAGGAGACCAACTTACTGAATATGGGTCTTAAATCTAGCTTGACCCCGACGAGTACGAGTTGGCCATTAACGTATTTTCAAAGATTGATTAATTCCTGGCCTTTCACAGTCAAACCTCACTTCCTGTCTTTCATTTTTTCTTTCTTTCTTTCTCCTTCGTCCCTCATATTTTGAAAAGTTCCCTGGCCAACCAGAAATGTCAATTAAACTAACAGTTTTGGACAGCCACCGAGGCGTGACAGCCACCCATGGATTCGTGGATTCATAGTGCTCCGCGAGAATGCGCACGCTGTACGTCGTAACATCCAAGACCCACTCTATGGGTAACATTACTTTCTTTCACCCCATTGGCTACTCCCCACACCCACAACTCGAATCGCTGGAGTGTTTACACAAGGGTGGAAATTGAATGGGATGAGGTTGATAGGCATGCCTATGAGCTGGTTGAAAAAAACAACAACTGCAAAGAACCACTCTTATAGATGTTTGATTTGCTCGCCACTCGGTCGAAAAGTATTAAGGCTAAGCGTTCACTTTGTATTCGCCATTTAAATAACGAAATCGGCGGCGTCAAGATAAATATTTTTTTTTTAATGTATTATACTATTATTAACTGTGAAATTAAAAAACCTTGCTATTGAAATAAAAAAACAAATCTATCCATCTTTATAACTCTCTGAATTTTGTGGATGCCGCTATTATAATTATGTAACAATCTCGGTACGTGGACCAAACAAACCTTCTCTACCGACTCCTCAGTGTCAAAATGAAATGGTGCTTTTTGTCTCTTACTGTTCATAGAACGGTCAAATTACCTGTGAGAGGATGAACGATTTTCTATTTTTAATATGTGCTTTCATGGTAACGCTAGTGCGTGAGTAAGGGACGGCCACTCATAGTAGTTTATGGACACTTGGCCGAGTACCATTAATTGGATTATTTCCCTTGTAATACTAGCGCGGGACCCGTTATTCACATCACGGTGAAAAGCGCGCATTTTGATTGGTCAGTTGGAAATGTTGACCACCGGGCTTCCAACTCTTATATCATGGCTTTAAGTTTCTTACAACTCGCTCCTTCGTTGTTATCCACCGACAGAAAGACGGGAACCCGAATTCATTGTTGAGAGTAGGCAATACCCTATCGGTACAAAATAGGTACTCATGATAACGTTTGGTATCAATGGAGATACGTGGTATTAATGGACGAAAGTATCCCGCACAAATTTGTCCAATGTTGTTAGTCCTGACACTTTGAAAATTTATATTAAAACTATTACCGGGTTTCTGGTATAAGTAGTCAGTTAGAATTTTAGCAGCAAGTTTCTACTTTATAATGGTACTAATTTCGTTGTACTTTGATGCACATGTCCTATTGAAATAATTAATAAGAGGATCTCGGATTTAAAGTAAACCACGAGTTAGACGCATGTTATCCCCGATAAATCCAACCTGGGTCAAATTTATTCAATTATTGCTGGAGGGGACGTTAGAGTAATTTCTGCAGTTTACTGGGATACCTAATTGACTTTTGTGTGCACCCTTTTAACCGTACTGTAAATTCGATTGTGTTAGGACCCTAACCGGTTATGTTGTTCGGCTGGACTCAATGTCCGAGCCTTTCACTTGTCCAACACTGGACTACGTACTAGCCCTCTCGGACGTCCGCGCTGGCTCATAAAGATGAGGCCAGTTAGAGTGGTCAAGCAGACTCCATCAAAGACGCCGCAACGATAGGAAGCACAAGTGGGCCTTGCAGTACAATAGACCGGCGGCGGCCTGCCGTGGCGCGCCTCGCCCAAAACATGGCCTAGTCCAGTTGCGCCAGTAGCAGAGAGACTTTGGCTTATGGCTGGTTGGGTTTTTTTTTTCTTGGTAGGGTTTTCCTATGCCTTTTTGGTAGTGATACCTTTGTTAGGCTTGTGAATAAATAAGATTGCCAGTAGAACCCTGTGTTTGTTAATCCTGTGTATCCTTAAGGGAGTTACTATTGAACCCACGCAGTAACCACATTAGCCACTCGTAGTTCATCCAACATACCAATAACCTTAGTAGGCTACAGATATGTCGTCTTAAAAGGTCCCTATGTCCGTGCCAAGTACACCATGTGGTAAAGTTGAGAATGTTACCCTTATCCTGGTAAGCAATCACCAACGGAATACTAGGCTAGTACGGGTTGACATCACCGAACATATTAAAATTCGATCAACAGTCATTGCTTTCATAGCCTGCCAAAATCGATTGTTGTAATGGAACTGCTGCTTTGTCCTGTTACCTTTTATCAAGGTTGATAAGCACTTGTGTTTAACGAAAGCCTATTAATTTGATAGAAGCAAACATGCCTGCTTCCTGACCTTCAGCTATGTTAAGTAAATGACTGAGCCTAGCCGAACATATGTGACATTGTTGTGTTGCTCTCGCATTGCAGTCGCGTCGCACTTTTTTTTTTTTTTAAATCTAGGCCAATGAATGGAGGTGCGCATGCCCATACTTCCGAGACCGGCTCAATGTGGAGCCAACGGGAACATGAAACTAAAGCTGGGTTTTCATATGTACGGAAATGGAAACATCACAAACCCTTCAAAAAGTGAAATAGAAAGAATGTTGTCATGTGTACGTACACATGGAAACACTCTTTCTTTTTACTACTTAATACGTTTCCGTTTCCGTACACATGAAAACCCAGGCCGCATTTTTTTATGTGCACCTGGCCTTACGGAAATGTGGTCTTGTCATGAAGGAAAGAAAAATAGAAAACATAGGTTGCAGAGTTGTAGCCGGTGTAACAGGCCAAAATATACCCCCCGCCCAGAATATACCCCGAGGTATGTTCTGGGCTAGGCCAGTTTATACCCCGGGGTTACTTTGGGCTAGGCCAGACTATACCCCCCCCCCCCCCGTCCAGATTATACTCCCTACTTTTTTTTTAAAACGTCAAGCATACAGTTTATTTCAGCCTGCTCTTTATCACTGTCATCAGATATCATATTAACCCATACATGAACACATTCTTGACACCCATAAATCATAATACAATTTAGAAGAAATAATAATAGCAGTTTATTTCAGCTTTAGTTTAAATTGGTGTACATACATACATTCTTGACTCCTGTTAATCATGATACATTTTAGAGGAAACAAACATGCATTAAAATGCATTGATATACAAAAGGGTGGAGAAAACATTCAAACTGATATGATTAGACTTCAGCATTAATTTCACTCGTGTCTGTTGATATTATTATCATTATTATTATTTTGATAATTGGTTGGCCATGAGTAAAACATGCATTGTATTTTTTGTTACAATGATGCAGAGAGAAAAGGTCGCAAAACAACACACATAGAAAAATATATATATATATTAATAACCCAACTGACAGATGGTGCAATTCCACCATCCACTTCACATACAACTAAATAGGCACTAAATGTTTTCGCCTGATGAACTCCACCTGTCCAGATCCACTTGAAACGTTACAGAATGCTAGCCAGTAATGTACAATAATAACAATATGAACACGAAATCATCTTATTTACCCTTGAAAATAAAGAGACATATCAATATCAGAATCATCATCATCATCATCTGGAATAATACAAAGATAATTGTAAGAGGGAGTGTAAAAACAGCAATGTAGACCTACAAATCATTCTAGAATTTATACGCAGCAATATGTGTGTATCAACTACATACATGTATATAAAATGTGTTGACTCTTATCAACTATTCAAGTAGAACTGGACAGAAAGCTTTAGTGCAATAGCCTTGACAGTTGTGTAGACCGACAGAGTAAGTCCACTGAGACAAAAGTAGTGCATTGTAAAAAGTAATTAGATCTATAGTAGGCCTATGTTAAGGCAAAATTCGATGGATCATGTTGCATTAACAGTATTATTTTCTTGTTAGTGAATATTATTCTTTGATAGCTTATTTGTAGAAAGATATACATTTCATGTACCTTGTGGTTTAAGACACTGGATTAGTTTGCAAGGCATTTGAAAGATTGAAATTACGTCTTATAACTTATAGTGAATAAGGGTTTGTCACTCGCGAGTGAAATAAAATATATAAAAAAAGACCTGTCTTTACCTTCCTAAGCTTGACACGTCCCTTGCCAGAGGATTTAACAACTGTGTATTCGCTCACAAAAATAATCTAAAATGACTTCATTTTTATGAGTGTGTTAATTATTACATCCATTGCGATTAAGTGTATGTCAGTGCCAAACAAACAATACAGTGCAAATTTTACTCACGGGCAACCAACTACAAAAACAACTACAACATGACAACGAACGTGAGTGAAATGAGGGTTAAAGTTGAATCATATCAGTTTGAATGGATATTCACCCTATAGCATATCAATATATACATAATAATGCATGTTTTTCCTCTGAATTGTATTATGATTTACGGAAGTCAAGAATGTATGTATGTATGTACTACTGTGGTGCGCGTTGACAATGATAAAAAAATGAATTAAACTATGATTGAAATAAACTGTGGTCTTTAGGCCAAACTATATTCCACCAGTCCAGTTTATCCTCCCATATTCAGGCAAAATATTCAAGGATACAACATTAAGTTTTTAAAATTTTATTTCACCCGCAAGTGACATGCCTTTATTCACTATACAGTAACACATAATTGGAATCCTTCAAATGCCCTGCAAACTAATACAGTGTCTTAAACCATCAGCTACATGAAATGTATTTCTTTCTACAAATAAGCTATCAAAGAATTTACTAACAAGAAATATTAACGCAACATGGTCCATTGAATTTTTGCCGTAACACACTGTAATTACTTTCTACAATGCACTGTCGTCTCAGTGGATTTAATCTGTCAGTTTTCACGACTATCAAAGCTACTTTACTAAAGCTTTCTGACCAGTTTTACTTGAATGGTTGAAAAGATTTAACACATTTTTTACATATACATGTGGTTGGTACACACACTTTGCTGCTTATAGATTCTAGAATGATGTGTAGGTCATTTTTACATTCCCTGTTATCTTTATAATTATTCCGTAAATAAGATGATTTCGTATTCTTATTTTTATTACTGTATATTACTGGTTAGCATTCTGTAACATCTCAAGTGGATTAGGATAGGTTAGGTTCATGATGTGAACAAATTTTAGTATGTATTTAGTTTTGAATGGAGTATTTAATGTCTGCTGGATGATGGAATTGCACTATCTGTCAATTGGGTTATTAAAATGTTGTTGTTTTTTTCTCCGTGTGCTCTTTCGCGGCCGTTTCTCTCTGCATTATTATTATATGTAGATTTAATTGTTCTGACATATCAAGCACATTTCTGATTTTCAAAAATTAAAATAAAATTCAGATGACTTTACATTTATGAGTCTTATAATTATTTCATACCTTGCCAGTGGTGCCAAACAAAACAAAAAAATACAATATTTATATGTTTAACTCATGGAAATCTAATTATAAATAAAAAAACAAAACACAATAATAATACCAACGGACACAAGTAAAATTAGTGCTAAAGTCTAATCATATCAATTTGAATGGATTTTCAAACCTTTTGTATATCAATGCTTTTTACTGCATGTTTATTTCCTCTTAAATGTATCATAATTTACAAGAGTCAAGAATGTACGCTTCAATATGATACCTGATGACAGTGATAATGAACAATTTAAACTAAAGTTGAAATTAACTATGGCCTTGACTTGTTTTTTAAAAAAAAGTAGGGGGTATAATCTGGACTGGGGGGGGGGGGTGTAACAGGGTGATAGATTGGCAAGGTATAACTAGTAGTTATAATAATATTGTGCCTATAACTAGCGTGGGAAGATAGTTAACGGCGGGGAGACAGAGTCATTGTAGGCCAGAGGGGGAAAGTATGGGATGCAACTGAAGCGCTTTGACACCCGAAAAGGGTAGTGTTTACTTGACCGCCGTACTTGTCGATCAGATCACCTGGGAATTGCTTGGGGGGTAGAGCTGTTTCAATAGTATTTGACGTGGAGCCGACGGGGGTGGCTATTAGGATAACTAATGCACACTCGGTGGGCGTCTTGGGACGCTACCTGACTGGGTATAAATCCCCGAACGCTCCTTCCAACTTCAGACCGCTGAGAGCACTCACCAGCTTCGTGCCGAAGAGGAGACCACAACTGCAACTGTAACTTTGTACTAGTCTTGTGAGTGGGGAAGGTCAGGGAACCCGCAAACATCCTTTGTCAGAGCGTGGTATCTTTGGTATCTTGTCGGCATTTGGGCTGTTGCTGAGTGGTAAGTTAATTGTACGATGTATGTGTATTTTACTTAATGTTCATGATTGTAGAACCTAAATCTAGTGGGTTTACTTTGGTATAACTACTGCCTCTGAGAGAGTCACGGAAACGCCGTTATATATATGTTACGAAACCTTATAGGATGGGGTCCGTTAGAGAGAGCGTTATTCTTCGTGGGGAACGTGTAAATATCATTAAAACTGTATTGATCGTTTATTCTATGGCCTATATGGGAGCCTATGGAGTATGGGAGCTGCAGCCTGACTTATAACAGTGTCAGCGGTTAAAAGTGTTAATGATGAATATCCGTCATGGAGTAAGTATGGAAGTCATGCCTTCCAGCAGTAGATTAGGACTTTGCGATTGTTTTTCTACAGAGGAGGAAGAACAACACCTTCTTGGCTTCTCAACTTCTTGTACTTTGATTAACGACATCGTGGCTTCTTGGCTTCCCGACCTATTGGTACCTGCCGATACCTGTTGATCTAACTGCGCAGTCAAGCCAGGGTAGAGAGGAAGAACCAGTGCCCAGATAGCGCCATACACCCCTAAAGGAGAGGTTTCCTTATGCTGAATGTTCCCATGTGTTTTATAAAATGTGCTAGAAATTGAATATTACGAAGCCATTTAATTAGCATGTACTGATTTGCATCAACTTCATTCCATCGAAATTCACATGAAATTGTATGACCTGTGTTCCTATTATTATTGAATGAATTAATAATTATTGTATATATGTAAGCAATACAGATATCGTTTGTTATAACTTATAGAAGAGAGATAGTCGATTATTTAGTGTGTTTGTGCCGTGCCCATCACGGCTGGTGTCAGAAGAAAGTTAGTGAGAGCAAGTGGAAACATCACAGGGGGTATAGTCTGGCCTAGCCCAAAGAATACCCCGGGGTATAAACTGGCCTAGCCCAGAATATGCCCCGGGGTATATTCTGGGCTAGGCCAGTTTAACTCCGGGTATAGTCTGGCGGGGGTATAATCTGGCCTGCTACACCGGGTTTGGCACGAACGTAAACTGTGTCCAAAAACAAAAAACAACAACAACAAAAGAGTAAAGACACACGCACTCGACATACACACACACACACACACACACAAACAAACACACATACACAAACAGTAACTTAACCTCCACTGACTCTTGACAGCTAAAGTAGCCTACCCTCTGTGATTTCATTCATGGTCTACAGGTTGGACATTATTTTACCCCTTTTGACTGCAAAGGTATTAGCCCGAAGGATTAGATATGTCCAACTTCAAAGGATTATTAATATTATTATTACGTTTACATGTTTTTGGCCTGCATTTATTTGTTATTATTATTCATTAAATGGGGTAGGGAAATGCTGCCGCCAAGTGTGTCCCCTGGGTATCCTTTAGGTTTTTTTTTTTTTTTGCAAGTGAGGTTCCTTTCAAATCTCTGCCTGAGTCAATTCCAACTCTGCCCCTGGAATCGGCGGCATTAAGATTTAGGACATTACAGGAGTAAGTGCTGAATGTACGTTCGCAAATTAATGAGCCCATGGCGTAAGCTTGAGTAATAACTAGGTAAGGGAGATTCTCGGATCATCTGGCATGTGGCTTTTCAGACCAATGCTTCCAAAATTCCATAGGGTTCTTTTCACTTTATCCTACATTAGAAGCCCCCCCCCTCCCCCCCCCCTGCTCTCTTGATCAAGGCCTGGTCAAGTCCCGAATAGAAGATAACAATGACAATTTCGATTTGAAACTTGACCTCGAACCCCGGGAACCCTTCACGATCCAGTTTTAAACGGCATTACCTGGTTTCACTGGAAATACACGGTCTCATTTCTTTGGATCTTTACGCGAGATGGGATCCAGGCCAAATGCACTCTCTTAACGTTAGCTGGGTGGAATGGAACAGGATTCTCTCAAGTTATGTTTGCACGGCTGCCCCTTGGTCTTGTGGTCTTGCATTTATCGTACTTGTAGGCTACATAATGAGAATGAATGCGAACCCGCGAAGGTCAAGATTTGAGTGGAGAAGGGGCAGTGAATGGTTGGGCGATACATATGTTAAAACCCCATTATTGGAAAGTATTTGTAGGCAATCATTAATATTGGCCTCGCAAGGCAGAGTAAATAAGAAAACCCGACCAAAGTTGTGCCGAAAGCTAGGCTACCGTAAACCTCAACTCGGTCTCTCCGCGATCAAAGCGCCGGTAATGTTTACGTAGAGTTCCTCAGTTCTGGGTACTTGAAGAACAATTAGATCTAGACCTAAAGATAAAATAATAATAATAAAAAAAACAAACTTGATGTCCTATATATTGTTGGCAAAAGCTTGTAGGCAGCATTGTGACTGAGCCAGCCAATCCACGGTTGTACAAGTCGTGTACAAGATCACAATAAAAATATTGCCGTGGATGTGGATGGTGCAATCGTTTTAATTTAATGAATATTTCTGTCGGGACACACATTTTAACAAACGAGATAATTATACTGGAACCCGGAAAATGGGTGATCAAGGCGAATTAAGTGACATTCTTACCCGGCTGTTGTTAGGGGAACATAGTGTTTTTACGCAGAAAGAGAGAGCTGAACAGTGGACACAACTCATTTATTTCTCTATTTGGCTTTGTTATTAGAATGCGTCCCCGTAACAACATCCTTCTTACCGATGAGTCTGCTGCAGCAATTCAGACGGTGACGCATATACCCATGCACATAACAGGATACACGATTATTAAGCCTGCAAAATAAATTTCCAATATCCATTTTATTTTCTTAAAGAGGAAATTTACTATGACACAAATTGGGTAACAGCAGAAAACAACAGCGTCAAGAAAAGAATTTCTGGTCTTGTCCACAGCACCGCTCCGTTTTTTTTTTTTTTTTACGGAAAAAGACTACGAAAAAGCAAAAACACCTTTTGCTTCTGCAGCGGTGAGGAGCGGAGCGGAACATAATTTTATGCTGTAGACAAGTAGGCTATACAGGGGCAAAGAGTGTTTTACTTTTTTCATACGTCGTTTTTTCCGTAAAAAAAAAAAAAAAAGAGCAGAGTGGATGCTGTGGACAAGATGAGTAAAGTGACAAATGTAGACGAACAAATATTAACATTGTGCAAAAAAAACACGACAACAACACCAAAACAAGAGCAAAAAACATATTAATATAATGTTAATCGATGATAACAAATAATAAACAATTCGAACAATTTGAAACTGAATTTGATTTAGACCTAGCTATCGTCCAAACTCAGCACTGTCTTTCTTTAACTTTTGTGAAACGTTAAAGCAGCGGCTAATGATACAATAATGAAAACAACAATAATAATAATTCTGGCGCTCCAGTGCAGGCCCAGGCGTACAACCGTAATTGGGACATATGAAATAGCAAACGTGTGCTAGTAATTGTTCACCGTTCTCCTTTTGTGGGTATGTAAGATGACATGTTGCTTCTTGATCTTGGTTATTGGTTATCTTATATGTCATTGTATGGTCGCCAGGGATGGAGGAGCCCGTACTTGTTTCGTCGCCTTGGATGAAACAAATATTATTCAAGATTAGGAGGCCTTGGCCTCACGCAGGCAACCTACGGACCGTCACGCAGTTTTGGAAGGCCCCTAAGGTTGACTGAAAATTACAATTAGGCTACACTACACGTCGGTCACCGAGCTATAAATAAACAATAACAATCATAATCATCAAGCACACACACACATGCACCCCCCTCCCCACCCTTCCAGTCTAAAAAAATGTCCTCTTTAATCAAAATTCAAATAAATAAACATGCCATTTATAATAGGACTTAAATATGAGCTTAGAATATCGGGTCCTCCTTTTTGGGGTCTGGCTCTTTCCTGGCTTCAATTGTGGAAGGTTTGCCCGTGCCTATCCCAGGCGACAATTATAGCCTAGCAAGTTCTCACTTTCAGCTTTTTGCACCTCGTGTGACGAAGTCTTTAGTCCTCACAGTGGACGTTCCTCCGGAACAAAATACTTCGTAGAAAAATGGCACCGGAACAAAATACTTCGTAGAAAAGTCTCCCCCATGTGCTTTTCCAAAAATGAAGCTCTTCGAGAATTTTAAGAGAAAATCTTGAAAACTCAATGAAATGTCACCACTTAGGCCTACACATTCCGTATCAAGAAGGATTTGGGACAATTTTCTAAAATTAGCTTTCCTGTAAGGGGGATGGGGGAGTGACGTTTGCACTTCGTCCGGGGTCCCCCCCCCCCCCCCCACGATCTTTTACTTCATACTGACATAGTAATTGTTCCCCCTGTAATAAATACTGTACACTGAAGAAAATGTTTCCCTCGACCAAATATACATGTATGTACATTCACTACAAAAGAAACGTCTCAGTATAATTATAGAGCCAATTAGTAGCGAACTCTACTTTATACTGCGGCATGATTATTTACCTTAATTTCAGAGATTAAAACCAGACTCGGAGAAATAAGACCAGTCAGGACGGGCAACGAGGACACGTGTAACATTAATATTACTAACAGTATGCCCATGACAACAAACATGTATAGTACAAGTATTGTCTTTAACAATAGCCGTTGGGTTCCTCATCATCATCATCATTGCCTTTCTCACCCTGGATCAGGGTATAGGCCACCAACAAACACTTTCCATCCCTCTCTATCATGGGCCAGTCTCTTTACATTATTCCAAGTCTTTCCGCTTCGTTGCACATCATTTTCTCTGGCTCTTCTCCACGTTCCGCGCGGCCTTCCTCTTGATCTCTTGCCCTGGGGATTCCAATCCAATACCTTCTTCGTGATGCTGTTTCCTGGCCTCCTGAGAGTGTGGCCGATCCATCTCCATCGCCTCCTACCAATTTCCTCTCTGACTGGGCTCTGTCTTGTTCTTTTCCATACAATTTCATTGCTGACCTTGTCTGTCCATCTGATCTTAAGTAGCTTCCTCAAACATCTGTTGATGAAAACTTGGATTCTCTTTATGCAGGCCTGGGATGCATTCCAAGTCTCACATCCATACAACAGGACTGACTTCACGTTCGAGTTGAATATCCTCAGCTTTGTTTTTAGAGATATATCCTTGGTTCTCCAAATCTTGCTTAAGGACGTAAAAGCTGCCTGTGCCTTTCCAATTCGTGCTTTGACTTCTGCCTCTGTTCCTCCCTTATTGTCAATGATACTACCAAGATAGCAGAAGGACTCTACATCTTCCAGTGGTTGATCTCCTACTCTGACTTGTGCGCTTGGGGGTGCAACAATTTTTAGGACCTTCGACTTCGCAGGATGTATCCTCAATCCAATAGATTCTGAAATTTTGTTTAGAGCTGTAGTCTTTGCTTGCATCTGGTCGTGTGTGTGCGACAATAGTGCCAAGTCATCTGCAAAATCTAGATCGTCCAGCTGTGTCCATGGGGTCCATTGTATGCCATTTCTTCCTCCACTGGTGGTTTCTTTCATAAGCCAATCAATCACCAGGACAAACAGAAATGGGGACAGCAAACAACCCTGCCTAACACCAGTCTTGATATCAAAGCTGTCAGTAAGCTCGCCATCGTGTACGACTCTGCAACTTGTCCCCTCGTACATGCTCTTGATAAGGTTCACCATCTTCTCTGGGATTCCATAATGTCTCAATATTCTCCACAGTGTTTCTCTATCGATGCTATCAAAGGCCTTCTCGTAGTCAAGGAAGTTCACTATCAGTTGGGAGTTCCACTCTAGCGACTGCTCTACTATGATTCTCAGCGTGGCGATCTGGTCGGTGGTTGATCGATTACTCCTGAAACCAGCTTGCTCCTCACGAAGTTTTTGGTCTGTTGCATTCTGTATTCGCTTGAGAATAATCCGGTTGAAAACCTTTCCTGGGATGGAGAGAAGTGTGATTCCTCTGTAGTTACTACAATTGCTGAGGTCCCCTTTTTTTGGAAGCTTCACGAGGTGTCCTTCCTTCCAGTCCTTTGGAAACTTGCCTCCGATCCAAATCCTCGAGAATAGCGAGTGCAGACCCTCTGCAGCCCCAGCAGCATCTGCCTTCAGCGCCTCTGGTGGGATCTGATCTGGTCCAGCTGCCTTGCCTCGATTTAACTGCTTTATGGCATCATTAATCTCTGCTTTAGTCGGAGGGTCGCAACTGATCGGTAAATCATTTCTTGCGGGTAGAATGTCGGGTGGGTTGCTTGGTGGAGGTCTGTTCAAGAGGCTGTTAAAATGTTCTATCCATCTTTTTGCCTGAGCTTCCTTTCCAAAAATAGCCTTCCTGTTGTAATCCTTGACAGGAACTTCAGGTTTTCCATATTTTCCAGCAAGAGTCTTTGTAGTCTGGTAGAGGATCCTCATGTGTCCTGCTGTTGCTGCCTTCTCTGCTTTCTCTGCTAACATTCCTATGAACTCCTCTTTGTCTTTTTAAATTGATTTTTTGACCTCTTTAGCTGATGCTCGGTACTCTTCCTGGTTACCAACTCTTGAGCTTCTTGTACGACTTGCATTTACCTGTTCTTTTAGGTCTCTTCTTATCCTTATCAAGTCCAGTGAATTTTGACTGATCCATTCCTTGTGTTCCACTTTCTTTTCCCCAAGAACATCCTGGCATGTCGATGTAAATACTCCTTTTACCTTAGCCCAGTGAGTCTCCAAATCTACTGTCTCTTCGAGGTCAACAAGGGGTTTGAATCTATTCCTCAGTGTTAGCTGGAACTCTTCCTTCTTGTCTCCATCCAGAAGGCTCACTTGAAACTTTCTCCTCTTTGTTCCTGCTCTGGTACCTTGTTTCTTGAGGCGGAGTTTGAGTCTTGCCAGCAGCATGTGATGGTCAGATCCAACATCAGCTCCTCTCTGTACTATGACATCCTCCAGTGAGCGTCTGAATCGTCGGGTGATGCAAAAGTGGTCAATCTGGTTTTCAGTTACTCCATCCGGTGAAATCCAAGTGGCCTTATGGATCCTCTTGTGTGGGAATACTGAACCTCCAATCACATAGCTGTTAAATGCGCAGAAACTTGCAAACCGCTCTCCATTCTCATTCATTTGTCCCAAACCATTGCACCCCATAATGTCCTCATACCCTGTATTGTCCTGTCCTATCTTGGCATTGGCGTCTCCCATTATAATGTTCACATCTTTTCTTGGCAATGTGTCAACTATTTCCTGAAGCTGGTTGTAGAAATCGTCCTTGTCCTCATCGGTTGCTTCATTTGTTGGGGCGTATATCTGCACAATGTTCATGTTGATGTTCTTGTTCTTTGTAGTAAATGATGCCAATATAATTCTCCTTCCGTAGGGTTCCCATCCCCTCAGTGACTTCTGGGCGTGCTTGCTCAAGATGATCGCTACTCCTTCTGTATGCTTTTTGTCCTCCCTTCCAGAATACAAAATCTTTTCCCCAGAATTAAGTTGTTTCAGTCCGGACTGTATCCAGCGGGTCTCGCTAACTCCAAGTATGTGCAGTCTGTATCGCCTCATCTCCATTGTAACCTGGGCACTCTTTCCTGCTTCATACATGGAGCGGACATTCCACGACGCAATCCGGAGTGACTTGTTTGATGAAGGAGCAGTCAGGCCAGTGGAGTCCTTTCGGCTTTGTCCATTGTCCTTCATTGAATCTACAGGTGCAGATGCTCCCCCTTCTCCCAAGATAAAAGACTGATTTAAAGTATTTGCTTGTGTTTCTGTAACTGGTTTATTTTTACAGGGTGGGTAGTTGGCCCACCGCCAACTGGCTCTTCTCGGGAGACCAGGACCTTTGCACCTTTAGTCGCCTCTTACGACACGCAGTATCACGTCAGATGTATTCTTTGCTGTCCCTCTTCTGCAAGAGGGCCCCGCATCTGCACGGGCGGGTTCGTTGGGTTCCTGGAGTTGACATAATGCGTTAATTGTTGGCCGTCCTCCTTTTGTGGGTGTGGAAGTTGGCACGTTGCTTCTTGAGCTTGGTTATTGGGTTATCTTACACATGTATGGTCGCCAGAAATGTACGAGCCCATACTTGTTTCGTCGTATATTATTATGGTGTTTCTCGTTTGGATATTGTTGTGGCAGTATGCCAGATTCGTATTTATCACTGTGCTCCTGTGGTGTGTGAGTTCTTTTTTAGAGGGGTTCCTCCTAAATGCTTTGTTTCCTTCATAAATGTTCATCATTATCCTTCATCTTCTTGCACATTCATGATGGACAAGTTACAGATAACTGGTTTATGGCATGAAAGAGTTTCCTACTCTAAGAAAATTGAAAAGACTGTCAAACAAGGTTTAGTACAAGTCTATAATCGAGGCTTGTAGACAGTGGAACCTATCTATATCGCAGCCTGTACAGTATTTGGTTTGATAAGGCGATTCTTGGCGTCAAAATGGCAACAGCAGCCGTGACTCATGCCACTTGGTCCTCTGGGTGGGGCGTGCTTATTTTAACAGAAAGAATGCCCAAATTGTGTCCAAAAATACACGTTTAAGTAAACCGAACATCTCTGCTGCTGTAGGCCTAGACATTTCTTTTGTTGTATTCCAAGTGGCATCTCTGTTCTTCTGTCTTCAGTTGCGGTATTCATCTATAACTTTCCTGTCTACTTGCTTCTTGCTGTGGACCGTGCACTGACATTTTATATATATCTCTCTCTATATATATCTAAATATACACGTATATCTATATCTATATATGTATATATATATATTATGCAATATATATATATATGCAATATATATAAAAGGCGAATGACTTCTCTGTGGTGGTCCTCACACCCAATTATTACGAATGGAGTCAGGTTTAGTCCTGGCTGGACCAGAAAAGGCAGAGGATGTCACTAGTCACACGGCTGTCATGAACAGAAGATGTGAGGACGTGAAGAGAAAACTGCTGGCTTTTTTCTCCTGATGAAATTTGCGGTGTTTCCTTGCCATATTTAGGAAAATAAGGTTCCTGTGATCATCACATCAGTCCCAGGATCAGCAGTCTTGCTGTTCTTCAGAGGAAGAAGTCTCGACGAAAGGCTGTAGGCTTGAAGCATTGAAGACTGACTTCAATCCCATCAAGATTGTATGTTCCTTTGCGGTCTTTGCCGACCACAGTCATTCTAGTTTTTCTTAGTCCAAACCATTTTGGAGTCAGCTTGTCCTCTTTCCATGTCTCTTGCCTACTGTTTCTGTACAGGGCATTGTCTTCAGCAGCATATACTGGCATTTGATATCTGGAGTCGAAAAGCTCCATTTGCTTTTGGTGTGCTTCCAACAGATTCTCCTTTGTCCTCCAGGTTTCAATTAATTTTATCTGTTTTTCTCTGTTACATTGTATCAGCATCCAGAGTGGCGAATGAAGGCAGTGACGAATCCATTTCATTCCTTAAAAACACTTGATCATTTATCATTTGATAAATCGTTTTCTGGAACTGTTACTGAAGTAGGATTACTTCTTATTGTTGTTGCAGTTGTTATTGTTGTTACTTGAGGAGAAGGGTAGTTGGAAATTATGGCTAAGCATGCTCAGGGACATGGAATGGAACAGGTAGATTTGGTGGTTCAGTGGTTAAGTTTTGTTTCACTTTGTAATTTGTGTTTATCTGTATAGAAACGACCAAAGTAGCAGCAACAGCAACGCTATCAATTAGTGAGACTACAATAAAATAGAATAGAATAATAAAAGTATCAAATCTAGTCAGATGCAACGTTAACGATTTATTTGTAGATTTTAAAGGGGGAATGTTCACTTCTCCAGAACCTATTAATTAAGTTTTCAAGACTGATTGTAAATATTCCAGAAAATCTTCATTTTTTGGCAAATTACACAAGGGGGAGGGGGGGGGGGAGGGGGAATTACTGTGTAACATGTTTTGGGGGATCACCGCCAACATTGTTTTTGTTCCAAGGGAACCATAATTACAGCATTTGTTCCGTTCCGGGGGGACCTTCTGCGATGGGGGAACAAATACTTCATAAGCCGCCAGGAAGTATTTTGCTCTCGGGGAACGTCTACTATGGGGGAACAAATACTTCGACACACCGGCAGTGAGCAGTAAACTAGGCCAATAGGTGGCCTAACACCATTAAAAGTAGGCTCAGTGGCGTGCTATTATTAGGTGTATAATTGTAGGTCGTCACTGAGTTGACGACACCATCTCGTCCTTTACTTCCGGGTCGGCGTAGCGGCAGATGTGCGACTGCAGTTGCGGATCTTTCGTACCGACTCAATAGAAATAAAGGCTTTGCATCCTAGCGGCCTTGGTCACTTGAGTGTACACGTTGACAAATCAGTTTAGATCACTTTGGATCCCAAAGTCTTAACGCAGGAGGAGGTGCCACGTGGACTTTTGAACATAGCGAAGATAAAACCTGCAATCACACACAAATTTGTCACTAGACAAGAGATCGGCGACTTTCCTTTCTTGTAGAACTTAGATGTTGGTGAATTTTTAGATCGGGAAGCAGTTGCCTAATCGCAGCCCAAACCGATTATCTTGAACAACTAATTACATTATAAGGACTTTGCACTTTGGTAAAACTGACCAGTAGGGCCTTGATAAATCAGTTGTATTGATAGCACAACTTTGTAGGGCACAGTAACCAGTCAGATATAATACCTCGAGCATTGTGCATTAATTAGCAGTGCAGTAAGTGGTGTACCTCTAGATCTATTACACGTCAGCGCTTTATCATACCAGTGCGTGGAATTCGAGCACACAGTGCGGCTGAAGTGGCTAGGGGTCTTTTTAAAAATATCAACTTGCGAATCCTCAGTCTGTTTGCACACACAAAATGGTAAGTTGGAAGAAAGAAAAGAAACGTTTTTCATCAATTGATCACTGTTATGTAACCATTTTACATGAGTTAGATTAATCCTTTCAAAATGATCCTTTAATGCATTCATCAATCAGGGCCAGCTTGTGCTATCAGGAAAATACTGATTGACTGGATGTTTTTGTGAGTTTTTTTTTAGTAATTACATGTACAATGTTAGAAATTTATCTACATTAAAATGGCTTTAGGGTTTGCATCTATTTTCTATGCCTTTCTTTGTCTCTGTGGAAAAATTTATTTTCAGGAAAACAGTAGGCTACTGAAAGTCACAGGAACCTTGAAATTCATCTCACAGAAAGTAAAATTCTTCAGCCAGTAGAAAATTAAAAATTTATAACTATTGTCAATACCCTGGGTTTATCAAATAAGACAACTGGATAATGACTTTCTTTTTTGTTGATAAACAATGCCGATAGTTAATTCAAAACTGACTGAAAGCAATTTGCTTGATATGATACAGAAAAATTAGGCTAATTGATTTGAGCAGGGGGAGAGAAGGAGAAATTGAAAGCAAATGATACTGCAAATTAAGTATGGATGAGACAATGTAAGCAAATAATTTATTATATGACATGCAGGGTATCATGTGACGACCGCGGGGCAGAGTCTAAAGCCAAGGCCACGCTTATTCGCAGACATCTGCAAATAAGATCAAAATCTTATTCACTGATGGATTTTTGGTTTTGTGATTTTTATTTAGGAAGAACTCCCTTAGATCACAATTCTAGCTTGTTTTGTTCATTAATTAGGCTCTTCACTCGGTAACTGTAAGATGGCTGGATTCAGAGTCACGCAGGGTGTTTCTTAGTGTAATGATGCTCCAGGTTGTCTTTTTTTTGTGTCCTCAGTAGCACTAGAGAGACTGCTTAGTAACGCTTTTACTCAGGTTCCCCTTTGGCATGCTAAATACACTCGTCAGCGAGTTGGTAAGGGGGTTTCGGAGTGACTTCTTTTTTTGTTTACTTTTTTCTGCTTTTTCTTCTCTGATCATTGTTGCTTTGCTCCAGAATATAAATTGTGACATGGATTTTTTAGAATTTTTTTTAGATGAATTATTAGCCAATTTTGTTGGGTGTGAAATCACAGAGAAAGTCAGACAGAGCAAATAAAAATGAACTACACTTCCATGCCAACAAAAAAGTAATAAAACAAAACATGACAAAAAGCTGAAGCAGAAGTCCCCAAAAATATATTTTCAGTAAATGTGTGTGTGCCTGGAGAAAGGTACCAGTTGTCGCAAATTTTGGATTTTGAGATAAGGGCATATTCTTGTAGAAAATTCAATGCTGAACACGCTGCTTTTAAAATTTTAACGATATCTTAAGTAGTTTTGAAGATATGGCACATTTTGTAAGACAGGGGGCAAAAACAAACTTTTGAGAAAAACAGCTTTTTAACAGCTCACTCCCATGACATACTTTTTGGATATTGTTGGGGGAGCGTAGTTTTATTATAAAGGTAAATAGGGAAACTACTGAGTTGTGTTCACTGCTCAGCTCTAGCTTTCTATGTAAAATACTGCGCTCTCCTAACAAGATCCAAAAAACTTCCGACTTGGCGGTTTTTAGGGGACCGTGGCATGTTACACGGTAAACTATAGATGAGCAGTGAACACTGCTCAGTATTATCTCTATAACGGCTTTGTAATTAGTCCACGGTCCCCTAGCAACAATCACTTCAATATTACTTCTTGAAGAGTCACATGTTGTACAAATAATTAATAAAATAATATTTAAACATAAAATATTCCAAAATCCTTTTCATATCCTATTTAGAAATGCTTTAACTTGTGTTTTCTGCTAGAAGTACATTTTCGACTAGTCACGACTTTTTCTACCTTTTCACCCCCTAGCTCAAAAATAGCTGTACCGGCAACTGGTACCTTTCTCCAGGCGCACACACAAATACAGAATAGATCCAGGTTACCGCAGAGACAGATGAACTGTTCAGTTCATACTGTCTAAAAGAAATCGTTTACATGTTTAAAATTTGATTTACATTTTTTAATTTCTAATAGTAACTGTCCCGTTCAATAAACAGGAATAACTAAAAGATGTAATCTGGAGCACACTAGTAATGATCAGTTTCCCCATGAGATCAATTTTGCAAAATCCTTAGGGAAAAAAATGATTCCTAATAATAAGCAGTTCTAGTACTACATGTACTAGGTTTAAAAAAAAAAAAGGCTCCGGCGTGGGATTGAACCCAAGTCGGATGGAACCCATAGTCTTCGACTGATGCTAGTCATTGCGCCACTGCAGACCACAACAGGCTGGAGGAACTTTTCCATAGTAGAAATCACAAAACCAAGAAACCCCCATCTGAATAAGGTCGGGATCTTATTCATACGCAGACATCTGCAAAGGAGCACTTTGTGGTCAAAATAAACTTACTCTTTTGTATCAAAATATTAGTGGTTTTCATTTAGAATATTATATATTATATGTATACATATGATGTTAGTTGCTTGAAGTTCATTCCAAATTTTAACTTTTAATAAAAGATATTTGGCTTTTGAATTGATGCTTTTGAAGAACGTTCTCGCAAGAAAATCACCAACATATTATGAACCAGTTGTATTTAGGATCTGATTACCACAATAACTGTAGTTTAATTTTGTTATCTTAGAAAAAAATTTGTCACACTGAAATAGTTCATTAATTAGCAGTAATTTGAAAGTTCAGACATAACGCTATTATCACATGAATTCTTGATTTTATTTAAGGAAATCATCACTCAGTAATTTTTAAAGCATTTTGGCTGTAGCCATAAGAGAATAAGACAGAGGCCTGTCTTTGAGAGATTTATCTTATACTTTAACATGAATTGGTACACCGAATACTTGTCACAACGTGAATGTAAAATTTACAGGGTTTTGCTGATCATTAGTGTGATGAGTGATTTTTATTTGGAATATAAAATATTTTATAATTTACTAGTGTAAGGACCCGTTCAAAGAACGGGAAAACAACACGCACAATCGGCACACAGATTATGTAGATCTAGGTAGAAAACAACTCACAACTGGCACAGTAACACCCGTATGGCCTGTGCATAAGGCAGACGGCACAGAAACTCATGCCTTCAAACTTTGAAACGCAACTGGAACTTGAAAATCGAAACAAAACAAAGGCAGGAGGGAGGCCGTCATTGTTGAGGAGAAAGCATTATTCGATATTTTTAGGCCTATTTTCAATTATTACAAAATTACGATACTTCGCTTTCATGTCAAAGGAATAGACATAGTAGCAAAAAGAACCATCTTTCACATGTAATTTTTTCAGGTCTGGGCATTTCTTCCTCGCAGCAGTGAATTTTTTTTCCTTGCTGTTTTTTTATATAGATGTTTGAACAATATTGGGCAACAAGTTACATTTTGTATTCCCAGGGTTCATCATGTGCTTGCTACAGCCTTGTAGTTGTGCTAGTTTGCTTAATTATACAAGCAGAGTCGACTGCTGAAAGAGCTGAACATGGAACACATAAAACTGCACATTATAAAGATGGAGTTCACAATCCTGTATTTGATCAAGAAGCTTTACTTGGTAATTATTTTGCTGTTGTTATATTTTTCAGTATTTTTTACTAGTCTTAAACTTAAATATTATTATTTCTAACGAAATCATTGTAAATATAGATAGATGTGGTGGGATGGTATACAGATTTAAACCTGAAATCATCATGATACAACTGATAGTACTGTTCCTTTTTGGTTTTAATGCTTGTGGCATGCTCAAGCTGGCTTAAGATGTTTGTCTATTACACGTCAGCACTTTAGTTGCATCATTTTATTGCCTCATAATCACATGTATTTGGTTCATACAAATTTTTTATCAATTTGTGGTGTTAAATTTTTGTTATTAAGATTTTATTTCGAGATTAGTAGTAATTGCAGAGGGACTCGACTGCAGGTGCAGATTTAAATTTCTTTTGCATTTAATTTGATACCTATTGCTTGATTAAATTTGAGTCCTAATGTTCTTTGATAGTAATAGTAGTAAGTAATATATTTTGTGTTCTGAGATAATAATATTATTATATGACCGAACTTTTCACAGCTGAGCAAAGTGAGTGGTCCAATTTTCTGTCATGACAAATACATGTACTTAAAAATTGTTTAATACCGCTAAATTTTGTTCAAGGATCACATAAATTGGATGAACTGGCAGAACTGCCTCAAGATGTGCGCCTCAAGCGGTTACGTAACTTGGCAAAATCTCATGATGACAATGATAATGACATAATTGAAGCAGATGAACTGAAAGCATGGATTCTTCAGTCTTTTGGGTGAGAGGAAAGGCTAAATTAAAAAAAATAAAAAGCCTTTCAATACCATTTTTGTGAAATTCGACGTCATTTTATTGCCTTATTTATAATCACTTCATTTATTTGCTTCATATAAATTTGACATCATTTTTCCTGAGCCTGTCATCTGAGGAAAATGTCACTGATTTAAAATATCTTGACATTCTTGATTGAATTTTGCATACATTACAGTCTGAGACTGCTGATGAGATTTATCTTCTATTTTTCTAGAGATAGACATTTATAAATAAATACAGCTTACATTTCTCTTGCAAACACAGACAGCCCTAATGACCTTTATTTTGGTAATTTAATTTCTGTTTTACTTTTTTCACTTAAACAAAATAGTTTTGCAAAAATTCATGTGTCACCTCTAAAATCATTCTGGATTTGTCCAGAGTTTCAGGATCACTTCAGATGTGAAGAATTTGTTTTAATTTCTCTTTAATTTCCTGTTTCATTTTCTTGTCCAGATTGTTGGACAGGGAGGAGGCTATGGAGAGGCTGGAAGAGGAAGATGAGAACCATGATGGTCAAGTGACATTTGCAGAAATGCTACAAAAGCAGTACGGATACAAGGAAGAAGATCTTGCTGATTTGGAAAAAGATGGAGATGAAGATAACTCTGATGTCATTCAAGTAATGCAACTGTGTGTGCTGTGATTTTCCAATTGTGAATTATGTTGATATCAAATGTTCATTTTGTGAAATGTGTATTTCAAACTGTAAAATTATGAACAGTTGTGTGTGTGTGTGTGTGTGGGGGTGGGGGGGTGGATCTGGGATTATCCCAGAAGTGATTTTGGGAACCACTGCAGGTAGACAATTTTATCTATCACCACTGAATTCAAAATGGTCAAATTTTGAAAAATTACACAACAAATGATCTTTTTTCAATTACATTGTTGCCATGTTGACACTGCCCTTGAATTTTTGTTCCTCAGAACAGGATGGCTCCAGTTAGGTTTCTAAGATTTGCATCCTAATTGCTTAAAAACTGCGCACGTATTTCTTAACATAACATCTAAATTTCAGTTTACACTGAAAGGGACATTTTGATAACATAATTCGATTTTTTTTCTTTTTCAATTTTACAAAGATTTGTGTATCCTTTAAAATTTCTTAAATTCATCCTCCTGCTAGTAAGATACAAGCAGTTGTTGACTGCAGATTCTTTGAATTAAACTGCAGTAGAAAAGGTCTTTGTTACCATGTCAGTACATATGTGTGTGATATATTTATGGTCAGAGTTGAAATGTTTGTGTTTTGATATACATGTAAATTTTCAAAAGAGATTTAGGCAGTTTTGAGCAGAAAATGACTCAGAATTTGCACCTGACATAGATCAGGATTCTTGTAGACATCCAATTGTCAAATGTTTCTTGTTTGCAGCAAAGAGCCATTAAATTTTATGTCCTGATCTAAGAATACTGAATGCTTGATCCCACCAACCCAAGCAAAGAATTTTGTCAGGCTTGCAACCCATGGAAAATCTCCTCTGGATGAAATTAAAATGTTACCACAGCATATTGCTGAAGTGTTGCAATAGACTGTAAAGTAGACCACTTCAAGGGCTGAGTAGTCTTAATTTTCAAATGAACATATTTCACAGTATTATAAAAGACGGTTCTCCTTCCTCTTTCATTAGCTCATTGCAGATGACAGGAAACGCTTTGCGGCTGCTGATTTGAATCAAGACGGTGTCTTGGATGTAAATGAATACATTGCGTTTGTCCAGCCATATGATCATCCTCATATGTACGAAGTTGAGATGGAAAAGGCGGTAAAGGAATTTGACAAAGATGGTGATGGATTTGTTTCAATGCAGGAATTCATTGCAGGTAAATCTGTTGCTGCTTTCTATAATTTGCAAGGTACTTCAACCAAACATTTCTTTCAGTAAAAGAGTTTTCTTCCTCTTCTTTAAAGCAAACAAATAAAAGACCTCTTTGAAAGGCACCAGACAGTTGTGTGCTTTTATTACAATGAGAGCAGACTCTGTCTGATACTGTGCTTACAGTTAATCTTAATGAACACAGTCATTCATGTTTTCACACATAGACTGAATTCATGTGTCTTATGAGTAGCTGTAGTATAAGAAGACATGGTATAATTACTATAATGGCATGGATGCATCATTTGACGGTGAATAGCAGTCCTAGTCTTAAAGAAAATTTTTTTTGTACAGCTCCACGTAAAAAAGATTCGGAATGCCATGTAGACAAAGCACACTTGCAAATACGCTAGGAAAAAAACACCAAATGTGGCCTTTTATATGTGAACAGTTAAAGGCAGACAGCCATCACTGTACCACGAAACAAGATTTAAATTTCCAAGACTTGCAAAAACTGCATTAAAAACTGCAAGCAACAGTTCTAAACTTGACAGTATTGTTGAGATGGAAAAGGCAGTATGGAAATATGCTCAAGAAAAAAAACACCACCACCAAATGTGACTTTCTACTATGTGAACAGTTAAAGCAGACAGCCATCACTGTACCATAAAACATGAGATTAAAATTTCCAAGACTTGCAAAAACTGCAGCAGTTCCAAATTTGACAGATGTGCGTCACATAGTGCTATTTGTGACACTAAAATTTAACTGATGCTAAGAGCATATATATATAAAATGATTTACATGTAAATTATCAGTCAGGTATTGTGAATTGCTGCATGGCAGCAAAGAAAAACCAAAAGAAGTAATCAAAGGTTGCTACAATCATGCGACAGGTAACCTGAATTGACTTTTTATTTACCTTTATAAATTTTGTTTTATGAAAATAATATCGTCATTTGTTACCTTCATATTCTTGTGCCCCTTTCCTAAAGATGATTTAGATGAAGAAACAAGATTATCAGAAGTGACCAACTTCGAAGAGCTTGACACAGACAAAGATGGTAAACTGACACCTGCAGAACTCCGACCATGGGCACTGCCTGACAATAATGATATTGCTACAGAAGAAGTTGAACACTTGCTCAATACGTGTGATGAAGACAAAGATGGACACTTGTCGATTGAAGAGATTGTGAATAAAGAAGAAGAATTCATGGGAAGCTCTGCCACTGATTATGGACGTACTTTACATTTTGTGAAGGATGAATTGTGAGGAAATTCCCTTCATTGAATATATTCCTCCCATATTTATACCTGCCCACTTACATAATCGAACATATTTATGATTTTAGGAGAAAGTGCAACATTGGAAATAGAATGGCAGTGACATTTACAACACAACCAACCAGTAGATAGCATGCCCATCACATATAAAATCGTGAAATTTTAGAGCCAGTGTATTTTGTGAACTGCTGTATGCAGTTCAGTGATTTTGTTTTCCTATGCATTAAACGGCTGCAAGTTTTAGATTTTACACGAGGATTGCTGTGGAAAAAATTTTTAAGAGTGGGAGAATGGCATTTATTTCTCAGGTCTTGCTATTTGGGAGTGAATACATAATTTTTTTTTTTTTTTTTACTTTCCCTTTTTTAAATTTACAAACATTATTTTACATTGGCCATGTTTTTAAAGTGCCAGTTGATATAGTCATCTTTGATGATTTTTTTTTTTTCAATGTGCAATTTGAATATTAAAGTTCCATTGTTGATGTATGTATATCATGGTGTAATTGTTTCATTGGTGCATAGGAAGTTTAAATACTGCTTTGGTGTGTTGCAGAATTTGTTAGAATGTTGATGAGTTTGAAAACAGTGTTGTATGAAGGGGAAATTTAGATCACCTATTGTCATTGTCTTTTCAGCTATAAAACATCCTATGATCCATGTTCTTTGCAACAGATTTTTCAGTGTGCATCCATTTGTAATGCATCCCAGCAATTTTTCAATAGCTCAAGAGGGCACATCTTACGGTACCAGTATTCTGTCCTTTGCCAAAAAATTTGTTTTTCTTCTTTACATGAGATCATGGGCCTAGAAAATACCTTGCGCCAATTATACTGGTAGTGAAATTGGAAAAAAATGACAACGAGGAGAATGATGCTGATGTTTTCTGAGTGTCTGGTAGCTTAACAAAAGTTAAATGATTGTAGGTTCATTTTAAATGTACCATGATACAGAACCATATGATTTATAAGCAGAGGTTCAATTCATACTAATGTGCCTGCATAACTTATTATATACATGTAGTAAATTTTGAAAATTAATGCAATAATGAGCTGATAAGATTGGTGCAATGCAGGTAGAGGTGAAAAAAAATTGTCACGAAAGTTAACAAATTTTTCAGTTTCACAAAATTTTATCATGAGCTCCCTTCTTCTTCTTGTTACAATAACAGCCAGCAGAAAAAAATGCCAAGGAAACCAATGTTATTGAAAAGTTTGAGCAAGTTAGAGAACTGGGAGAGATTTTTTAAGGCGGGGGGGGGGGGGGGCTAAATCATACAATGTAGGCAGACAAAGTTTACAGAATGTCTTGTGTCATAAAAATTAATGAACAAATTTCAGATTTGAAAGCGCTGAATAACTTTCATTGCATCAAGCAAAGGAAGTGTAGCCGTGATTTCTTGTCAGAAATGGTAAGATTGTCTACTTTGTGTATAAACTTTGAATCAGTTTGTTTTGAAGAGGTTCTTATTACTATGCCATACATATTTACAAATAGATGTTGAAACAGCACTATCACTCCCCTCATCATAAGATGAAACAGAGCATCATTTAACTACCACATGTGTACTTAAAGCTGGTATTTTCATTTAATACCTATACAAGGAGTACTGCTAAATACTACAATTTATAAAATTTAGCAGTTAAGCAAAAGCTTTACAGTTTAATAGTAGGCCACCTATTTAAGCATTTTCACATTGTCTTAATAATATATACATAGCATTCTAATTTTTTATTCATATATTTTCACTTTCTTTTGAGTTGAGAATAAATGATTAGCTATATTCTTGGGTTTTTAAGTTATATTTTTAATATCATATCATGCTTTAATTTCCAGTTCCTTTTAGCTTGTGGAGGTGGGTTTGCATAGTACTTTTTATGATATTTTCTGCAGATAATTTTATTCGCTACTTGTAAGGACTGAATGATAATACTATTAGTAGCCTCAGCGATGGTGGCAAGCTAAAGACGCACACTGACACGGTTGCGGAAAAATTATTCTAAACAACAGTATTTTATTTTGTTTGAGATTATGGCAAATTTCCAGTTTAATTGTCATGAATATTGTTCTGACAAATAAGCTGCAATTAACACAGCTCTGAAACTGGAATTTAAAAAAAATACATAGTTGTCATAATCACCTTTTTTAATGTTGGGGAATATTTCTCTGTGATCTGTACAATAACAGCTCTTGTTGGACAATTACCTATCCCCACCTGCGGATTTGACTTTATTGTCTTTGACAGGAATAGGATTGAATTTAGTACACTGTCATACTCGCAGATGTTCATTGAGTGAGTGACCCAACCTCCCTATACATAAAAGTTTGCTTGTGCTATGTCATAACTGACAGTCATGTAGGAAACATGTTTAATTGTGTACTGCAGATTGCACTGCAAATAGGCATATGCAACTGGATCTTTCTATATCACAGGAGCCTAGATTATAAAAATGAGTAGATCAGCTCATTATTACATCTTTTCTTTATAAATTTAAAATTGGCATGGTGTGATTCTGTCTTAAATTCTTATATCAACGTAGAATTCAATTAAGTTTCCAGTTTTGAAACAAGTTCAAACTCTGTGTATGTGACAAAGAAAAGTAAGGGAAACAAACTTGTGCCATGCAAGGTTTCAACTTTCATGGAGAAGATTGAACTTGGAAAAACCTTTGCTACTTGTTCACTCTCTTCAATTTTTAATTGGCTAATTAGTGTGTATGGAGGTTGTACATTAATTAATTGCCAATACATGTAATGATTATGTAGGTAAATGAAAGGTCAGGAGATCCACTTGTGTAATGAAAGTTGTGAAGATATAAAGACATCAGTGATATAATGAAAACCTGTTTAAAAGCATCATAGTTCTCCACTGGTGAGATCCAGACAAATTTGTACTACATGTACATGCAAGTGTATTCATGTGATTTGAACAAGAAAATTTTATGATGTGCTACACAAAATACTAAGATGGTCTTGTTCATTCAACATTCTGCTGAAAAGTTTCTGTCACTAACAGTATTTTTGTACATGTTCCCATATTAATAAGCATATCATTTGAGGTGATTCAAAACAATAGAAGTCATATTGAACTATTCAGTCTGAACAAAATTTACTTCATGATCGAACAAATATATGCATCAGTATTTTACTTGCAATTTTCATCTGAAGAGATTAGTGGAACAAGTTGTTTCTTGAGTACAAGTACACTGTCTTTTCTCTTGAGATCTTGTGCTGACATGTGTGAATGTGACACTTTTCAACTTGAATTCCAACAATGTTCAGTGCGTTTTTAATTTTTCATTGCTTGACTTATCTTCCCGTTATTTCAGGCTTGAAATATAATTACTGTTTAACAAAAAAAAGGACTTTTTTTTCTTTCTATTGATGTGAGAACATGTGAATGGAGGTGTGAATCACTGCACAATATGACATACTGTATTTTCATTTGTTTCCTTACATTAACACCACACAAAACATCCAATTAAGCTCTTGAAAGAATGGAACTGAAGCCCTTACGAAATTTTAATCAATATTATAAATTATAAACATTAAACATACATTATATAACATGTGGTGCTCTAGGAAAACCCATCACACATGGGTCAAATTTCACATTTTACAACTATTATGAAAGAAGGCCATTTTCTGTGTATTTTGCTTTTTATTTGAAGTCAATATCTGAAATAGTTTTGATATATATGGCCGTTTAAAGTGTCAGTATAGTAACTGGAGAAACAGAAAAATTACCTTGCAGGCCTGTACCTCAAAAGCAGCCTGTGCATCATCCGACTGGTTTTTGTGGAGCATCACACATATTTTACAGAATAATGTACAGTCTTTCACTTCCTTCCATTGGTGACTATGTTGATCTCAAATCCACCAAAGTAGGAGATTTGAATAAGAAAATACATAATTAGCTTATTCCAAGCTGAGGCAAGGGCCAGCTGTGCATGTATACTGGTCATGCAAGTGCAGTTAACTGTAATTATGTTTTTTTCTTTTCTTTTAAATTCATTTGGCACTTAAATATACATCATACAAAATTTATAGATATACATGTATTTCAATGAAATGGGTACCATGTTACAGGGAAATGAGCATGGTTTAAGATCTATGTTAGCACTATGTGAGAAATAACACACTGTCACACTTGTTAGTGTATAGGTCCACTGAAGACCAACAATGGCTTCATTTTGAAGCGTGCTTTCACTTTTAGTCTTCTAAAAACGTGGCCATGTACATACATTCACTTCCCCTTTGTTCCATTAAAAAAACCCACTAGAAACTGTTTATTATTTACTGTACTTCCGTTAGCAAAATTTGGTTGCTGGGGCACAATTGTGAACAACGGCTTTCTTCAACTACGAAAGATTCATGTGATTGCAGCAGCCTGGAATGAATTAATTTCGGAAAAATAAACTAATTATAAAGAAAGCAATATTTTGGTGACAAATTGATGATCCCGGGCACAACTGCCAATGCCAACTTTCAAGATTAAGACGAAACTATATTTCTCCAGAGACTGTAAATTTTGTTTTACACAGCTTAATAGTAACTATTCACATTTATATAACTAACAGCAACACATACACACAGACACCTACACACCCATATCTACATAAGCACTGGTGTACACATCCTACACAGGCACATATAGTGCAGGCACACACACACACTAAATCTACATGAGTGACTTCGTACAAGTACAAAAACCACAGTATATATCATCAGGAGACGCTGCTGAGGTGCATTCCACTTGGTAAAAATTATTTCATCTTTCTCTGCTTAATTTTGGATATTATCCGCCCACTTTTTTGTGACCTAGTAATCTGATGGAACAGGGGATGTGAACAATCATTTAATATTGCAGATTTTTGTTTGACAGCAGCTACATGTATAGTTCATCTATAATTTAGTGTAATGGACATTCCCAGTTAGTCATTATATTTAAAAAAGTAACTTATTTTTACATGAGGAAGAAACAAACTGTCTGGATTCTAAATGCACAAAGAGCTGGGATGGAGGGTTTGATCATAATGAATATTTAAAAAATTTTTGTTGTACTATTCTGTGCAAAGAGATTTTTACACCAGATGTTCACCTGAGATCTTGTTCTGTCTCTCTCTCGCTTGCTTGCTCACTCACACGCACGCAAAGTGTTCAAGGAGGGTGATTTGTGCCCAGGACCATCAATACGTGAATTAGATTTCACATAAAATGGAAAACATGAATCAAAAATTACAGTGCCAATAATACAAGAACTCAACAGATGGGCCATATTTATAGTGAGGAATACAATCCACAGATACTGCATTAAACTTCCTTCAGTTCCACAAAGGCCCAAAAGACATTAAATACTATTACAGTGTCACAAAGATGAACAATAGACAAATCAGTATGAAATACGACATAGAAATAGTAGAATATCAAATCCATGTTAAACTGTTAAAGTGAGAAAATGGAGTACACCTGCAACGCTGTGTTTGTCAAAATTTTAATGCAGTAATATGAAAAATCTGTGACAATAAGAAAACGTGTTATGATCTCATATATTATTAGTTCATTCACATTGGTCATGCTGTGAATGTCTGTATATTCTGCATTAGAGATGACACAGAGATGAAGCACTCTTCTAATTTCCAGTTCTCCATCTCAGTCTGCATTACAATATTCATTTCAGTCACTTGAAGAGCTCATTGCCATGAAAATATTGTAGATGTATCCATGAGATCATATGCTCAAATTCTTGTCAAAATCTCTTGGGTCTGATCATCTTCTGTATTTCAGTAGAACTTTCTGGAAATTAACAGGAAAATTTAAATGTGGTAATTATTATTATAAATTTTTAACTTTGCACAGCTCAAGCAGTTCATCTGCCCTCTGAATGCTCTTATTTAGTCTTATTTTGTAAAATTTCCATGGATTCATACAATTTATGGGTAAGTTATTGAAAATCCAAATAAATCTCCTAAATAAAACCTAGTCATGGCAATAGTATCTACTTAGGTTCTTAAGAGAAGTAGAGGACAGAAATTAAATACACAGTAGTTTGTTTCGTAAGCAAACACATTATAGTGAATGTTAATTTGCTAGAGTGAAGGCTTCAGGCGATATTGTGTAACATTGTGAAAGAGGAGAATGGAATTCTAGTAATGTTGAGAATATATATTTGCACTAAGATTAATGTCTAATTTCAGATAATGCTTGAATTCTGGGATATCTTTTGACTCTAAACTTTCCATGCAACTCCATGTTCACAATTTGTAGAAAACTACAGTGGAACTTGGTTGTAACGAGAGACCATGTTCCATCGAAAATGCCTCGTTATAGCTGAGGTCTCGCTATTCCAGGAAAGAGTACAAAAACCAAGGCAAGGGATTAAAACACCCCACTATTTTTTTTAGGATGCCTCCCCTGTTAGCATATCCTGTACATCAAAGTACATAATATCAAACTGATGGCAAATATAATATCTGCCTTCATATCGGTACCTTTTTTTCTCTTTTAGTTGCTGACGGTAGCCATGTTTCGATCGATTGCCGTTATTCAAGTATTTTATAAATACAGGAGCTCATCAGAAAAACAGGGATTTGAAATGTTCTCGCTGTAGGTAAAGGTCTCGTTATTAGCAACTTATCATTAAACATGATATGCCCACTGTATCTACTCTGTGATGTGCAAAATAGGTTGAATGTCATCTTTTCTAAGCAAGTGAAAAACTCTCTTGATAAAAGAAAAAGTAGTTTATTATTTAATACTAGATCTAATAGTAATATAACTTTTAAAATAAACACGCTCAAAAACAAAAAACAAACCTTAGCCACTGCCTTAACATGTTCTCCTCTGGTGATCTTTGAACGGCAATTTCTAGCCTCTCTGTTGGCTTCTTTCAGTAAAGAACTCATGAACAAGTTGAATTGGACCAGTAGCTTGGAAAGACAAATAGATTTAGTAAGAGTAAGAATTTCATGTTCATTGCTTCATGATCTGAGTGTTTATTGCAGAGCTCTGTCTAAACTATAAAAACATCCTTCTGAAGAACGAACTCTCTAGTCTAGAGGCCAGGGACCCCTGCAATACCCCACGCATCAGAATAGCTGGATTTGGTAATCCTGATGCTAGTATTTATAAGATTTTACATGATTCTTACATTACACTCTTCTCTCACAAAATACCTCAGGCCCTAACAAATTATATATACAGGTAATTCTACACAACAGCTCTGTTGAATGATCGTGAAATTAAGCAATTATAATCCAATCTCATCCTAAGGCTGATCACATCAACACTTTGTAAATTTGTTGTTCATTTTTACAGTATTACATTGTGTTACTATCCACTTCCTGCACAACTCTAACATACATTCACGACTATGTTTTCGTCTACGATGAAATCCATTTCTCGAATTTATGTTGTTAATGTTAACCATTAAAGTAGGCAAGGAAGTATGAGTGGGCCTGATCGTAGAATTCCGTTGAACAGCGAACTGCTACTCACCAGTGATACCACTGTGTCCTTTGTTATCTTGGCATTGCTAAAGGTTCTGTATGTTCGTTTTTTCACTTTCGAACGATTGTAATGAGACAATACTGCCATTATTGCTGTGCCAAAGTTTCCCTACTGACATGCAGATCAGATCTATAGGGAATAATTTGATCATGGAACAAGTATGTCAAGTTTGATTTGATTTTCGTACACATAAGAAATCTTCAGCTTCAGAGGGGTGAAAGTCGGAAATCAGTTAAATAAAAACAATAATTTACTGCCTACCTTACCGGAACGAACATCGACACCGGTTCCATATATATAGCCTACAACTTTTTCTTTTTGCCCAATTTTGACACCGCTTCGCCAAATTCGTTTTCGGCCAACTTGCAGGCTATGAAAAAAGCTATGAAGTGCCAATTGTATTTTAGGATTAGGAACAACAAATTCATGATCACTGCCCGATGGCAAAGTACATGCACATGATTGTTGATATTTTTATCTATTTTTTTTCTTAAATACCAACATAGCAAAATAACATGAAGGTCCAGAAAGTTGTCCATGTCTGATGTATTACAAGTACTACCGTATACTTAAGTACTATGTAGGCCCTACATGTATTTCGATTGCGGGCACTTACTTATCCCCCCCCCCCCTCCCCATCCAGCGAATCGAGAGGTTTAACTTTCGTGCAACTGAGACATGCTACCCTTTTTTTCAGTTTTCATTTACCATGAGGTTACAATTTGCATCTGTACAATATACGTGTATGTAGGCTGCTTTACGAAGGAACTGGGCGAGTCTAAAAGAGCACACCGAAGATCGACTAACATTTATCATGATGAACAAAAACAAATCTCAGTACGGGTAATGGGTCGAGGTCCCATCATTGGGACCCGCCAAGCGGTCATAGACAAACAGATTGGCATCGGCACTATGGAAGACAAACGGGGGAAAAGGTTTTAAGAGGTGGAGGACTAATTACACATGCAGCAAAATTACTGACCATACAGGATGTTTATTCTGCTTGTTCATGGTTGCATTCTGCAAAACAAATAACATGAAAATGTTCAGGCTTATGCCAATACCGGTACATGAAGATTGTTTTCAACTAGCACAACTTTAACATCGGCTCATCTGAGCAACAAGTGGAGACATTCAAGAGAAGCCACGTCAGACTCATAAATTACCTGTATACATTTAAACTGCCACCTACATGTGTAAAGATATAGATTTTGTCTACTTTTGCCCAGATGCTACTGATTGATTTATTTTTGATGCACAGGTGGCTGTCAGTTTCAGTAAGTGATTTTGGCAAGTAGTATGATATTCCTACCGTAGTTTAAAATATTGCTTTCTTTCACTGCATTTTTAATCGACCCTCTCGGTGTTTTAATGTAAATTACATCATGAATATATTTCTGAATTCCGTTATATGGGGCCCTTTTCTTGTGTAAAGAACTACATGTGTGTATTTGTTTTGGCTTCCAAGCTTGCCTTTGTGTGACCCCTGACCACAGATAAAAACTAAAATATATCTATTGTCTGTGTTGTAGTTGTGGCCAGTCAGTCTATCGTGGAACATTTTCAATCTTCATTTTTTGCTCGTTCAAGACAGAATACGAAAACACTTCAACACATTGAATATTAATTATTAGATGATCTTTAGTTTATGTAATAAAATCTGAAACAAAATAAAATTTTGAATGCTCATTCTGTATCATGTGTGTATTGCATCTGACATTTCATTTTCTGTCCTGTTCACGTCTTTCAAGACCATGCACAAACACTGTTGATCAGCGGCCAGCTGATTCTGTCATGCCCTAACCGAACATCCCATCAGTTGCGTCACATGCCTTATTTACAGTTTATGAAATAAGTAGGCTAATGATGCTACTTATTCATTATCCTGCTACAGTATCTGCTTTGGCATATTGCCACGGAAATGACCTCCACTCTGACAGAAAAATAACCAGATACACTTTAGTTTGTTTCAAACAATGTACAAGATCCTGCAACCTCTCATGCACAGAATGAGTGTAGCTTCATTTTGCTGTTGGACCACCAAGAACTGTGCACAATCTGTCTATCTCCATCACATAAATGTGAAACCACCCATACACCAGCCACCAAAGAGCATAAGACAAGTAGTTTCCTAATAAGAAGTTTTGAAAATAACTCTGCTGTCAATTAGTCAGTAAGTGTAACAGTAGAGCAGTTTTTTTCCTTCTGTAAAATTTTGTTCCTTGGCCATGACACTGATAGTATGATTCATTTCTGAAGTGTGAATACAAAACCAAGCACAGAACAAACATTGCTACTTAAAACAACAACAATAACAAATAAGACCAAGAACATCTGCAAAACATGGTGAAAGTGAAACAAAATCGTGATCCTCTTGCTTGCGTTTCAACATTTTATTAACGTAAAAGTCAACAGTTTTCATTTTGAAGGTTGACAAAGATGTGACATCTAAACAATGACATAAAACAATCACGTTTTTAAAGCACACCCCTTTATGCATGTGTTCATAAAATTCATGGGTCTGTGCAGAAGACAAAAATACACGTACAACTTTACAGTGCTCAGGTCCATATATTCTGTTCATAACACAATCAGTAAGCAGTCACTATCTTCTTTTCTGCCTCCTGTTTTTAATGTCTTTTTCCTTGTAAAATGCATTCTTTTTGTTCAGTTCTTGAATTTCCAGGCGCTGCATTCGGCGTTTCTGAAAAAAAAAAAAAAAAAGTCATATCATCATATGGTTGCACAGAAATGTACAGTGTACTAGTACAGGACATAGAGAGGATGCATAAACGTACCAGACAAGAGTTCACATCACTGAACCAAAAAGAATGAAATTATGACTACACTCTGATACAATAAGATGGAAGAGAGAGAAAAACTTCAGCCGAACCACTGGCTCATAGAAATTAACCCGAAAAATGCAACTGAAATCTTCTTCTACACATATGTAAATGAGACAAAAACTAAGTAAGAAAGGTGTCAGAAACATGAATTACATGCATGTATAATTCACTGGTTAATGACCAGGTGCAACTACAACCAAAAGCAGAATTTTGAAGAAGGCCTACTGCAAAAGAAAAGAAAAAAAGTGTGTGCGGGTTAAGATACTTTGATAGTATGGTGTAATTTATTTGAAATTCAAATACATGTACAGTATTGCGGATAAGGCACATTTGCCCATCTGTTCTTTTCACAAGTCTTGTACTTTTAAATGTTCAGTAAATCAGGTTGATCAATTCTAGCGTTTTTATGAACCACAAATAAGTATGGACCTCTTACTGTGGTTTTATGTAAAGAGCTAGGTCAAGGAAATATTAGGAGACGAGAGACGCTCATAAAAGAGGTAAAATTAAAACAAAAAAAAATCACGAAAAAGGGATACGATCAATTCTGGCTGTAAACTAGCAAATCAATTTACATTATCATATTTGTGTCAATGCCAGTATCTATTTGAACATTAAGAAAAATAGCACAAGCAGGTAAAATAAAATCTGTGTATTGTGATGTTCATTTAACCCTCACCCTGCGCGGGGCGGCAAAAGTCGCCCAGGTCAAGCTGACCGCGCCAGCCCTATTTTCAGGCGTCGGGTCACTGACCTTTTTGAGACATAACCACCGTGTTATTGTTCACTGTATCTCTTCTAAATCAAAGACATTGTGACATGGACATGTTAACCAGTGAACCACTGCTCGGAATCACAAAGACTAAGCTTTCAAAGGCTCTCCCCACACTTTCAAAAGATGTAACATCGACATGCGAACTGTTGCTCAACAAATTTGCAATATTATCTCGTTTTCTCACAAGGTGACCACGATCTGGAGTTGTCTGTATCTAAGAACCAATCAGAAACAAGCTCTGAAATAATCTTTGCCCCAAATGCCCACATTGGTTTATTAGTATGTGTCAATCAGGATGAAACCATTTGTGTAGGGCTTGGGAGGCATGGGTGCTATTTTTCCGTAATATGACGGATTTCCGTAATCGCCGATCCCCTAAAAAACATTTTCCGTATTCAGAAAATCGCCGAAAAATAATTTTCTGATTCGCAAGTATAGTAAAAAAGGCGAAGTACGAAGACAGCCGGAACTCATTTGCGTGAGGAAAAAAAATGTGTATTAAAGCCGGTCCTCGTTCTATTCAAGGTATCGTTCGGTATCGAAACACGAATACTTTTCGTACTTTCTTCAACCATTTTGTTTCTTTTAAGCCGGTCCTCGTCCTATTCAAGGTATCGTCCGGTATAGAAACTCGACTACTTTTCGTACTTTCTTTATCCATTTTGTTTCTTTGTTTGTCTCGACTTACTGGTTTAGAGTTTAGATCGATTTTACTACAAAGTAAAGTGTACAAAGCCTTCACGGATTTACGATAACGGAAAAGTGGCAAAGACTAAATAAGAAAAGAATAAATAAAATAAGAATAAAGGCAAAGAATAAAATCAAGATTCTAGATCTAGAAATCTAGCTTAGATTCTGTCCGGACTTAGATTTTCTTGTCTTTCATTCTGATCTAGAATAGATCTAGAAGATGGTCTAACATTTAACAATTTTAACATTAGATCTAGTAATCAGTAACAATGAGGTTTTTGGAGGACAAAGATGTTTATTTGGTCCAGAGTGTGGAGGAAGGGGTGAAGAACAAATGGAGATGGCAATGGCTGGATGAGAAAGACAAAAACGGTGTTGTTTTCAAGGAATGGTGCAGAAAAGTAGAGGCTCCAGGGTCAGCATTTTGCATTGTGTGCAACAAGACCCTTGTGTATGGGTCAAATGGAAAGAAGGCATTAGCAAGCCATGGAGGAGACGAGGACCATCAACTTGCTCTGCGCAATGCGAAAACGTCTCAAAAATTCAAAGAGGTAAATGGGATGGCAGATTGTGAATTGCTGTTACCAGCCAGGCAACAAGACATCAAAGTAATGATGGGGGCATTCATCACAGAGCACTGTTTGCCATACAGTTTGTCAGGGCCATTGCTTGATCTGTGCAAAAAGGTGGCTTCAGACAAAGAAGCCTTGCTAGGTGTGTACATGGAAAGAGAATGTGCCACATATACCATCACACATGGCATTGGAAAGGAAATCAAAGACAACCTGTCAGATACATTGAAAGGGAAATTCTTTTCTTTGAATTTGGACGAGGCCACGAATAATGCAGGCAACAAAGTATTGAATATCATGGTACAATATTTTGATGAAAGCGTGGCTAGTTATCATGCTTCGTTCTCACGAAAACTACAGCTGTCAGTTTGGAATCACAAGTCAGATCATTGGTTAGAGACTGACAGACTAAGGTTTTGCTGGTTAATTCATTATCAAGCGTGATAAGGCATAGCAGCGAATGTTTTCATACCGATCAATAAAAACCGAATCACGTGGACAACGTATGTGGTCATCGTCTAGCGGCACGGGTCAGTGACCCCAGATAAGATTCTCCGTGAGTAAGGTCACTGACGGGGCAGCGGGCTTTACAGGTAACGCGCAGGGTGAGTGTTAAGAACCAGGATGGAAAAATTCATATTTCCTTAAATCAACAATTAATAATGCAACCAGTTTTATGAACTGCTGAACATTTTTTTCTTCAACAATGCAGCATATAAACATTACATGAATTTTACAAAATATTACCATTACCCGGGTCATATGTCATGTTTACGGGGGAAAATGTAAGAAAGAAGAAATTACCTCTAAGCCTTTTAGCCTTGGACTTGGAGTTCCTTCCTCATCAGCATTTCGTTTTGCTTTCTTACGTTTGCCAGATGAGCTTTTGGGAGTACTCCTTTTACTGGTTGCAGGGGACACACCTAAATGGGAACAGGAAATTAAGGAATAAACATAATTGTAACACTGTTCAGTTAGCTGCTTCATTTAGCACTCCTAGAAAATAGCACCTCCTATGAATGACCACAGATCTGGTTTTGTCTCCAAATAGTAGCTGTCATATTTTACATAATTTCACTTCAAGAAATTATCCGTTTTGGATGGTATTGAAAACCAATAATTTTACTTAACTGAATTCACAAGCATCACCAATCCCAATAAAATGTGACAGTATATATAGAGAGTGTGATAATTATGCACTGCAGTTTAAAGCATCTGTAATTAAAAAAGTAAGTGTACATAAGTCACTTGCAATATTTACAAATTTAGTACACCACTACACTGCCAAGTATCAAAGCAAAAAGAATACAACATCAAACATAAAATTCAATTCCGTCAATATAAAAAACCAAATTAGGAGGAATGATGAAAAATTCTTTTCTAAGCCATTAACTCTTTCCTTATAGTACATTGCACACTGCATCGCACACTTCCCTAGTGGCACCTGTTACAATGCAGCCTGCATTGTGACGATGTAAAGGTATTCCTTGACCACTGTATGGAAATTAACATTTTGTGATGCTGAACCTTGAAAATAGAATTCTTGGTCCTAGCATGTCCAGCGATACCACGTTAAGTGTATAATTTGGACAGCTATTGCACAGTAAAGCAAACTTTATTTACAAATGCACAGTACAGTATGACATGTAAGCCCAGGTGGTGCTCTGTCCAGACGTGGAGTGCTGGCCCATAGGGAAAAAGTTAAAATTTGTTGATACTGAAATGATGTATGTACTTGTCCACATGATGAGTACAAGTCCATTAAGTAAAGTAATGGGCTTAACTCATTAAACCAGGATTTTTGTCATATCACGGGCAAATTTTTTTTTGTACATAATTATTATTGAGGCTGGACATTTTCTATTATTCTAAGCCAGAAAGAAAAAACACCAGAATTACACATCCGAGTTGGTGACTATACCCTAACATTTGGTATGATCAAAGATGATTTGTGAGCAAGCCGAACTAACTTCAATAGAAGTCGCATTTTTCAGCGTTTGCGTTATGAATATCACCACAAAGTATGAAATTTCATCTTTAATTTGGCGTAAAAATTATTGCAATGCTCCTTTTTATCGCAAAGTTATGGCCTTTTAAAGACAACTAACCCCCGGTAAAAAAAAATGGAAGCAACTTCTGAGAAAATCGCCATTAAAGATGGAGGAATGATTTATGCTCTTGGCGAGATGGGTGGCCTCACCATCTCCCTAGCAATAGGTACTTGCAATTAGCCTATGGATTTGAAATTTTGCATGTCTATGCCAATATACAGTGCAATCCTAATATCTCGACATCAGTGGGGCCGTCTGACTTGTGTCGAGTAAAGTGGTGGAAGAGAAAAAAAAAGGGGGGTGGGTGGGTGGGTGGGGAGGAAATCAAACATCACCATAATTTGAAGTGTCCAATAAATAACGCGATCATGTCGACATTTCTTTTAATTATTGGCATATTGTCATCCGCTCCTCCAATATCACTGTTGTGCGGGAGCAGTTGCGTGGCAAAGATTTGCCATAGCTATACATCAAATGTGCAGTGCTTTACTTTTTTTTTTTTTAATCCCGACCTGACTGTTTCCTCCAAAGAAGTGATGATACTGATGCACACACAGTGGCCTAGTATCAACAGTGCATGAATGTTTTGTGGGTAAAAAATTACTCAGTCTGTAGTACTCTGTACTTTTATTGCTGTACGCTTGTGTATGTCACCCCACACTCGCGTTATTGAAGCCAAGGGACATCCTCTGTGTTCACACACCCCCCCCCCCCCCCGGCACCGCAAAAAGAACTAAAGGAGAGACCTAATGTGTGGGGAGTTGCGTGGGCATTTTTAGTAGCGCAGTAGTAGATCTAGTGCACTTGTTTTGCCACGGTCAGGCAGAAATGTGTCGATATAAAAGGAAAGAATGGAATAACATGTCGAGTTACGGGGAAATATTTAGTAGCATTAAAGAAGGAACAGAGTAGGACTTAAAAATTGTGTCGAGTTACCCAGAATGTTGACAAAAGCCATGTCGAGATAAGTAGATTGGACTGTAAATGAAACACACTCTGTGAAAATTTTGTGACAATGGGTTTATTAATTTTGAAGTTATCGGGAGTTCAATGAACCCTGTTATTGCTGTGATATTCGATGTCAAAGGCAAAATTAAAGACATGAAAAGCAATATATTTATCATATTTAAGGGCTGATTTGAGACCTAATATTTTCACAGAAATGTAAAAAAAATGGTTGGACTTCAAATAGCGACCAAAATGAAAAAAAAAAAAATCGTAAAAAAAAATTGGATATTTGTGTTTCATTGCGATTTTCTCTGCTTGGTCCAGTGTGCAGTGTGACTTCTGTTGAGGTTAGTGGGGCTCGCTCACATTTGCTGTTCAAAACAAAGTGTCTCGCCATTATGTCACTGAAAATAAACAGTTTTGAAATGGCTGAAGTTGTCTGCATGGATGGTTTAGCTGTATGTCAAATTTAAAATACCCCCCCATACTACCTTATATGGTTTTACTGCCAAAGACTGCTATAAACTATACCTGTTTTTCTTTCATCAGAAACAGGAGTTGCACTGCTATCAGAAGGGTCCAGATCGCTGACTACCATGGCGCCGCTTGTTGTAGAAATCACAGTAGCTGTAGAGAATGTTTCTTTTCTTGCCTGCTTTAGTGGTAAATTTGATGAACTGTCTACCATGGAATCTGGCCTTCTTTTACGGGATGATGGACTCTGCACGTTCCTGACATCTGTGGAAGTGTGAGGGAGGCTAGTGTGTGCCTGTCGGCCTTGTGAATTATCTTTCTCTGGTGAGCCAGACTCTGCCTGAAGATTCCTGAACCGGTCCATCTTTCTCCCTTTTCTAATGACAGCTGGTTTTAAGTCTGCCTCTACTGGAGGAAGTTTAATAAATTCAGTCTGCTCTCCCTCTTTGGGGTTAGTTTTTGTGGTTTCTGTCTCTGTCACTGAGTTTGATATTTCAGTGTTCTCATTCTTCTTTTGCCTCTCAGCCTTTTTGGCTTGAATGTCTTTCAGATTCTGTTTAAGCTTTGCCATTTTTTTCTTGATATCCCCTAATTTCCGACCTGCTGTTTCAAAGAATGGATGTAAAGTTGAAAGTTTGTTTTTCCTTTCCCCTTTAGTTTTGTCTTTCTTCTTATTTGCTGATGACTTAGGACTCTCTTGAACTGAAGATACAGCTGCCCCTGAGAGTTTAATATTACTAACATCTGACACATTATGCTGTGCACTGGCATCTTCATTTTCTTGACCATCTTCTGAATCATGTTCCTCAGCATCTGTCCAATCTTCCTCACCCTCATCATCATTATGTTCGCCATGGGTTTCATTCTCAAGGTTGACTTCTTCATTGTCTTTCTCCTCATTCTGCTCTTGATCCTCTTGAATGCCAACATCAGCTGAAGCAGTACCTTCTTCTTTATCTACCTCATCCTCATCATTGTCACCTTCTAACTGTAAATGAACAAAACAAAATTTCAGACAGAAACTTGAAGAAGAAGTACCAACATACAGCATTAAAAGGGGACACTATTTGTCAGTTTTAACAACTAGCGATACTCCATTGACTTTATGGATTAGGACCTTCGCACTGATGTAGCAGAATGGAGTTATCTCTATTAATATTATCTAAGACATACATGAAGAAACAAGTTGATTTTGAACAAACTGCTAACTTTTTATCCCACTGACATGCAATAGTCATGTTTACTCTGGCCACAAACATTCATGCCATTCCAATATTTCCAGCAAATCCATAAAAGTTCACCCAAATCACCAGGTAACCCATTCCTTGAGCAGTATTCTTGAGGAATATTTCAAATCAATATAAAACTCCCAAAGGTAAACAGAAGAATGCAATCACTTATTTTTCATGAGTAATTATTTACACTCGCTCTCTTGCATCAACATTAGCCTGATGAATACAGTGGAACTTGGTTATAACGAGAGGTCATGTTCCACCAAAAATGTCTCGTTATACCAAAGGTCTCGCTATTCCAGGAAAGCGTCAAAAAGGCAAGACAAGGGGTTAAAATTCCCCCACTATGTGCAGGACATGCTAACAAGGGAGGTAACCATGAAAAAGAATGGTTACCTCTCTTATTGGCATGTTCTGTCGATCAACGTAGGCCTACATAATTTACTGTTATATCAAACTGACGGCAGATCTCGGCCTTGATCTCGGTATTTTTTTGTTTGTTTGTTTTGTTTCGTCTTTATGTGCTGATGGTAGCCATGTTTCGATCAAATTACGAGAGAGACAGGTTCAAAAGTTAGAGGCAGACGAGTAATAGATTGGTCGCATGTTTGTGACGAGTGTAGGCATGTAGTCAGGAAGCCCGGTGAAGACAAACAGCATACGCCGCGCGGCGATCAATTACAATCAAAGACCGTGCTGCGAGTAATAATTGCCTTGCGAGTTGTGGCCCCACCTGGGCATCTCTTGCGTAGGCCTAGTAATAAGTATGCTTTCTCTCCACATTGACCACTTGCTGTGACAGCACACTACGCGCAGCCACCTCAAAGTGATGACTCATCACTCACTGGGGCAAACTCTGGGGGCTGGCCATGAAGGCTACAACCGTGTAGCTTCGTCAGACACGTGCATTCTCTGGTCACTACTTGTGATGTGCACGGTCTTTGATCCGCGTAAATCACTACCGTTAATTTTTTTGGTTGCGTGTGTGGTCAGTAAGAAAACAAAGCTTCTTTGGTATAAGCAAGATCTTAAGAGATGATTAGACGGGTGGTGGGCGTAAATATATTGTGTGCGTGGGTGGTGGAAGTAGACAACGCTTGCTAGGCCTATGCAAGACATGATTGGACAGGTGGGCGGGCATAAATTTATTGACTGTGCTGGTGATGTACAGTGCTGTCACGGCACATGGTCAGCAAGTAGACAACGCTTGCTAGGCCTAGGCAAGACACAATTGGACGGGTGTGTAGGCGGGCAAATGTAAATTTATTGATTGCGAGGGGGGTAGTGTAATGCGCTATCATGACACGTGGTCAGTAAGGAAACAAAGCATTGTCGGCCTGAGTGAGAGGTGACTCTCACGGATGGGCGTGGAGTAACAGACAAAGAACACTATATGTCTGACACGCTACACGCTGTACTGCGGCCGCTCCCACAACTTGCCGTATGCACTGAGAATTAATTCTCTCGCTATAGCAAAGGTTGTGATTATCGATTGCCGTTATTCAAGTATTTTAATATAGAGCTTATATAGTAGAAAAAACGGGGATTTAAAATGTTCTCGCTATAGGCAGAGTTCTCGTTATTAGCAGTTTCGTTAAACATGACGGTCCACTGTATATCTCCCACACATAATGCTATTGCAATCATCATATTATAAGACAGAGAGTTTCAGACTTTATGTACTTACATGTAATATTCTGTACTAAACTAACTGCTTGCTGGTTTGATATTTACACTGCCAGCTGAAAGTAAAGCTCTAAAATGACATTTAAAAAAATCGTTATAACTGCTACTGAACTAATATTGTTGTGACTGCTCGACCACATTTTTTCCACTGCCAAATATGTTGTGCTCACCTCTGATTCAGGTGGACGAACAAAGAAAGGTATCTTTCCTCTTTGATAATCATTTAGCACATTCTTAGCAACTGTGCTAATGTCAGCTTCACCGCCCTGAAAACAAAATAACTGTGATAAAATGTTGGAAACAAAAGACATTCTGAAAGTTTGTTCGCCAAAAGACCTTCCATCAATGATAGTCAATGGTAAACAAATGGAAGTTCAGTTCCACAAAAAGCACTATCGAATGTGGATGTTAGTATGTTTTGTTGGTCTTTATAAAAAAACAACAACGCCCAATCCATGTTTGAAAATTATATCCAAAACTTACAAAAAAGCAAGAACAACAAAAAACATGTATTACCGAAACAATAGCAGCCTCTCATTTAATGACAGAGAACTGGATTTATTTCATATAAAAGATTTTTAATTATTGGAGTTAACTATAGGCCCATTGCAGATATCGGCCATTTTAGTTGTAAGGTCCGATGCATAACCATGGTGATGGTAGCATTGATTTTGATTCGTTAGATGATCTGCACTGCGAGCACTTCAGGTGCCGCGAACCAAGCAGCGGCGAGCTAAAAAAAGTTCACTACAGTAAACAATGACACGTGGGTACACCCACATGGGAGATATTTGGTCAATTCTTTCACTTCCTTTCCCTTGTTTACACGGATGGTAGGGAATTTGACCAGCTTGGATCCATCCTTTCCAACCATGTCATAACAGTCAACTGCAATGCAACCACCAGGCATTTTAACCCCTTAGACATGTCTTGAAGTTACACTCGTCAGCTGATCCACCCGCCATTTTGGGTGGCGGAAGTACAAAACAAAAACACCCTGTGACGTCATTTGCAAGCAATGGGCCTATTCGGCATTCATGAAAATAATTCACTTAAACTATACTTTAGCGATTTCAAAGATGAGATTAAACAAAACTGACGAAATGCATTTTAACATATATATTTTAAATAACAAAGACTGCATTTATAGTTCTACTACGTTCTAATTCACCTTTAGCAGCCTTCCTGATTTCCTGGCTACTTGCTCTAAGAAGTCTTCTGGACTTTCCCAGTCTGAAATTCCATATGTTTTTTGTAAATATTCTTTCTTCACTCTCTCCAACACTGCCTGCACATAATCCTCTGGTTGCTTGACTTTTTCAACCCGCACCTGATGAAGTATGAAAAAAAATTACACAAAACTGTAGAACATAAAACCTGAAGTTTACCTTGCAAATTTAGTGAGACTATAAGTACACAATGAACACTCCTGTTACACTGTCTGGTGTTTATATTAATTCCTGCTACTAGAATGTAATCATAATGCTGTTTAGATAGAAGTGGTTACCTAAAGTTGAATCTCGCTAATTTGAGCAAGCAACTGAAATTTGTAGTTCACAAAAACACATGATCTTTACCTTGACAGTAGTTATAGATGATTTCATAATTTATGCAAAAGGACCATTCCCAAAACTGCTATGAATGGTTCTTTGAGAGGGATAAATTAAAATGTGCCTAACAGTGCTATGGAAAATTGTTGCATTGTTCTTGGCCACGAGTAAAATATGAGGAAATTTATTGGAATATAAATTATAATGAAATACTGCATTTAAGATCAACAACACCACAAACAGTCCTTGGCAACTGGTACCATATCCTATGAGAATTTTCTATATTATGTTAATGACAGTGCTGAAAGTAACAAACTGATAGCTGGAAGAATGCACAAGAACAGACTTACCACTCCTTTTAAGACCATGTCTGTTGGTGTTGCACCAGTTGGATATACCACACCAGGGCAATCAATCAAGAAAAGATTGTTCATCAATGTCACATACTGCCATACCTGTTGTAATATACAATATTTGACATGTATATTATTTAAGTAAGTTCACCGATGATACTCACAGTGACATCCTCTCTGATTTCTCATTGAGCTGTGCTGTTAAACAAACAATTCATAAAGGATTACAAAAGGTGATTAGAAAACAACAACTACTGGGCATCATAATTTTATGATATGTTTAATCTCTTTCTCCTTGCTGAAACTCTAGTTAGACCACGAACTTGCTGTGAAAATAATTATCGATGGCAGAAAAGAATTTTACAGTGCATTCCACATTGTTGTATGCACCTACCTTTGTTTCACCTGGAACTGGTGCAACATTGCACACCTTTTTAGCTTTCAAAGCATTGATGATGGAACTTTTTCCTACATTTGGGTAGCCTAGCAAACCCACGCTGATTTGCTTCTTGTCACTGTGCAACTGAAACAGGAAATGCAATAAGATACACAACATATTACGAGTGGTACAGTTTACACAGTTTTTAGGCTTATGGAGTTGCTTCTTGTAGTGAGCTCATTATTTGAATGAACTTTGTGTTGTCGTCAACAAACTGTTGACCTTACTGATCTGAATAATCAATCTGTTGATGACAATTAGGCCAATACTGTCTCGCCTACTTTCATAAGTCCACACCTTTTCTGCCTAATGCAAGGGATACTACTCTAATTTTGAAAATATTGACTTAAAAAAAAACAACAAAAGACTTAGAAAATGATTTTTTTTTAGTTTTGTTTTTCATTTCTGCACCTCTGAAAGTTTCATTCTATGCTCTTTAAATCTGTTCCATTAGCTAAGGGTCACAGCATTGCCCTGAATATAAACCTGCTTCCACCCTCCATCCCTCTTCCTGACCCCTCTCTTTCCCTCTCAAATACAGTCTCCCTTATGCATTGGTGTGCTACCCACGCTGTTCCTGTTGGGAAAAAATGCACTGGTTTGAACACTTTTAAATGGCAGCCAATTAAAGCTAAAGGTGTAAAAGAGGAAAGCAGATAGAATTTTTATCCAAAAGGAAGAAGATCAAAGTATCCTATAATGTCAGGTACATCCCATTATTTCCAGTATTGAGAAGCCCATCGGCGAAGAACCCTTGAAGACGCTATGTTGAACGCGCCAGCCTGCTGTGCTTTGCATGAAGTTAGACAGGGTGCCCCCAGCAAAGTTTTGATGGTGTTTCACTGCATGTTAGGCAATATGGGTTAAAGTAAGACAAAAAATATTTCAACAAAAAAATCATAACAGTGGGAAAGTGACAGCCAGCGATAAACTTTACAAGTTCTGCAAAATTTAATTTATCTGGAAAAAGAATTTCCATCTCACCTTTCCTAGCTGTCGCAAGAGAGAAATCAGGTCACCTTTCCCAAAGCAGTTTGTTATACTGGCCCTGAATGCAAGGGTTGGATATTCTTGAGAGAGAACTGCCACCCATTTTTTCTGTTGAAAGAATAACAAAAAGGCCTTTAGTTTTATTTGAGGAATATTTTAAGAATTTGAAGTAAAATGCATACTACAGATAAACAAATCTACTCCATGACAAAAACAATGCGCACAAACTCAAAAATTGTATTACAGTTCTGAACCACGGCTCTAAAGTAAAAGGTCACAGCTGTAATCCTCAACAGATTAGTGTATGGTTTACAGTATGTCATGGCCAATAAGAGAAAGGCTACTTTCATAGTGTAAACATGTAGGTAAATTGTCCCAGCTAAATGTTTAAAACACTTGTTACAGCATAATAAATTTGCAATGCTAATAACAACATGTCAAGACAAGGAGAAAGTGGGCGAGAGTTTCTGCACTTACAACTGCCCAATTTGGAACAAGATCAGCCTTGTTGAGCACAAATACAAGATGTTTATGAGGCTTCTCTTTCTTCAAGTAGTTTTCTACTTGTTTACATCTGGTGCCTTTTGGATCCCTTGCGTCCAGCACTTGTATTAGAACATCAGAGGAGTCAATGACCTGAAAACGGTCCTGTCTGTTTCATTTACATTCACAACAACACAAAAAGTACAAAATGCTACGCAGAGTTTAATCTACTGATGAATTAAAAAAAACCTAAACACATAAAATAGCAGAGGCACTGTAATTTAAACTATACCTGATCTTAATCAGGAAAAAATAAGATCAAAGATTCTTGAAAGGGCATCACTATGAAATAAATTATGGATAATGTATACATGTCTCACAACACCTGCTATCCAAATGAATTCCTAAAAAAATTATGTCTTTCAAAAAAAACCGAAAGGATTGTGGCACACATGTGACAAGCAGAAAATATATGAAATTACATGACATCAAGTAAAGCCAGCATTCCGAATCCATAATTAGTTTATCCTTTCCTTGGCGCCATGTAAAGGGCATCAGAAAATTTTGTTCACGCTGAGTACCGACAAAGTAAATTCTAGCACCAGAGCAGCTCTTAGCATTAGGATTAGGAGAAAAATACATAACATTCAGTTATTTTTTCTTATCAATGGCAAGATACCCAATAACTTCATTGTAAGTCTGGAAACCAACTCATCAAATACTTCCAATGTGATATCTTTACTTGTTCGATAATCCAATAATACATGAAGACTGTATGAGGATACATAGATAAATAATTAGCTTGTTGTTGAAAGTTTGAACCACTCTGGCAAGAGGACCAAAGTGGCTTGATTCTTCAACATTTCATGTCTGGTTCACTGGTAACAGCAAAACGTGAAATTCCGCATCAATAGGAAAGTGAACCATAAAACTCAGAGTAATCACAGACGTTCATCCTCCAAATAGAAACACAAAACACGGAATATTCTGGGCCAATGGGTGAACTGGTAACTAAAATTATTTTTGAATCATTTTTTTTTTTTTTTTAAATTTGTATTGTTAATGAAGAGCCCCAACCTTGTACAGCTCATTCCAAATTCTTTTGGAAGTTCCAGCTTTAAAGACAATTTCCAACTGTTCATCTTTGACTCCCTCCTCCAGTGGTGTCACTTGACTCTGGTTTTCTTCCCATTTGTCAAGAGCTGATTCTGCATTCCTCACCATTTCCTTTAATTCAAGAAAAAATGAGAAAAAAAAAAAAAAAGGATCAGTAGGCTTTAGATACAGCCACCATGTTTCATCTAGTCTATGTGAAAAGTTTGGTTTTGTAGCAAGAAATAATATTGATCAATGTGAATGAGGGCATTCTTCCAAACAATGAAACTGAAGTACAAACGTTTACTGTAAAACTTGACAGCTGCTGAGGGGCCAGAGTGATACAATGACAAGCTGACTTACGTTCACTACTTCTTTTGTCTCATGATTTGCAGATTTTGGGGAATACATAAATTAGTTTTTTTTTTCAAAATATTTGGATAATCACCGGTCCAAAGCATAGCTTCATGCAGACTTTTTCAAATCCATGAAAATGTGGCAATCCTGGCATGACATGGTGAACAGGACCTTCATATTTAACTTTACCTGGTCATTCTAATTTTGTTGTAGAAATTGCTGCTCTTGTCCAAATGTATTTAACCTGTAAGCTATCTTTTTATCTTATGTCAATGCTGATCTGCAAATGAGATTAATCTTATACAAAAAAAATGTAAGAAAACCCCTTTGTTCCCTATGGACTCAAAAACTACTGGACGTATTGAACTGAAATTTGGCACACACAATTGTACGATACTGACCAGTGTTCCTATGTACATAGGCATAAAAAAGCTTATGGGATTCGTGAGTTATTCCAATAATGCGATAAGAATGGAACAGTAAATTTGCGAGAGCGTTTGATCCGAATTGTACGTTCGTTAACCTATGACCTCTTTCTTTGTTAATCGCTTTTCCACTTCCGGCCCCGGAATTCGATTCATAATCACAGTAGTGCCTGTGAGAGCTAGATCTAGCATGCACTGATGCAGCATGCCCCCTAAAAAACGTACTATCGGTAGGCATACAAGTCTCAAATCGCTGTAGTTTTTTTTATTGGAAATTTATTGTTTCGCTGCCTGCCGGGGACCTCAGCTAGTTTAACAAAATAAGTGCATGAGTACTGTGGTATTATTCCCCAGCTTTCTCTCTGCCATAAATATAAAAATATTGGGCTTCATGTTTGTTAACTTTGTCAGTTTACATAAAATATGATATGAGCCCTGCAACTTCAGAGCATTGGCAAGATTGCTTGTGCAGATATCCATAAACTTCATTGGGAATAATATCGCACTCCATTACAGATTCCATCATCTACAAAACCTATGTGGAATAGTTGGTATAACTGTGTAAGAATCTTGTGATGAATGCTGATGTAACTTACATCCAAATCATAGGTTTCAAGGGTTGGTTTTTTTCTGGTGGCCTTCTTGCCAAATATTTTTTCAAATGGTTCTCTGTCCAACAGTCTTGGAGCTGAAGCCTGAGAAATATAAGGCCATTATACAACATTTCAACAACAACCAACAACAAAAACCTTAAGAAGAACATGCTATTAAAACATGATTAAAAGGGCAAAAAATTTATATAAAAGACTTCCTAATCCTTTCTCACTGGAAAATAAGCTGCTGTCTGAGTTAACTGACATGCTTTCCACTCACATTGAGTTTGAGTTTGGATTTTACAGTGCACTGGCATGATAACAGCCACCTGGCACCCTCCACTTTTTTGTGGACACTTTATTTAGGATTGGTGTTTAGAGCTTCATCCATTTAAATTTCACAAACAGAATTAAACAAGTTTCATATAAAACTGATTACACTGGTAAAATTCTCAAAAATTATTTTGTATAGATCTGAAAAGACTTTCATAAATGTGTATAAAAGTCCTTAAATCAAGTTCTGGATCCTAGCCTCTATCAGAAAGGACACGACTTCACGTCAGAAAACAAATCTTTCATGGATACTCAGACATAATGCTTTCTTCGGTTACGCATAAAATCCACAATTCAGATAAAATTTATGCTTTACTGATAGACGATCATTGTATGCTACACATTAGCCCCCTAAGTACTAAAGTAGCAAAAAAAAAAAAAAAAAAAACAACAAAAAAACAACAGCATGTCAGGTAGATGTGACCCGGGCGGAGACGACTAAGGACAACTTCATCTCTCCAGTTTCACTGAGAGGCACGAGTCCACAATCCAAGTTGATCTTGGACAAAGTGGTTTATTTGTTGTCTGTTCATCTCATCTTTCTTGCCATCTCAATTTAATGGCTTTATTAACAGCAGGTTTAAAATTTGTGTGTGGTATTTTTAGGTATTGTGGTGGACACTTTAATATTTCTTTGACCCAGGTGCTTGCTGTTTCATTTCCCTTGGCGCCAGTTTGGCCAGGGATCCAGCAGAGAACAACTTCGTACTCCCTTCTGGACAGGGTGTGAAGACACTGTAACAGATTATTCATTTCATGGATTTTCATATTTGGGTTCTTTAAAGCCTGAGACAGTGAATGAGAAAAGATAATGGGTTGGGAATGGGATATAAGGTTTAAGGCCAAGTTAATTGCAGGAATTTCAGCAGTAAAGACAGGTTTTGGGGTTGAGAATGAGGCATTCGGTTTTGTTATCTGAATCTGAGAAAGAAATGGTTATGGTCTTTGAGGCATCTGCGTACAAAAGCCTTTGATCAGGCTATTTACTGATCACTTCTCTAAACATTTCTTTGTAAGTTTCTGGCATTGTGTTGTTCTTTTGACAATGCTGCAAGATCTAAAATAATGTTTGATTCAGACGTTAACATGAAGGACTGGCAGGAAAAGGGTCATTTCCCACCCCACACAGTTGGATTTCAGTCTTTGCAAGCAAACACCAAGTCCACTTTGAGTGTGTCAGTGACACAAGAATGACTGGGAACTGAATATTGAAATAGTGACAGATGAACATGGAGCCTTTGTAATAATGAACTGCATAGTAATTTAAACTCACTGCTTTTGGAGTATAACTTAAGAGCGTGACAGGGTTCTTAGAAGGGTTCATCACAACTTTATATGGGTCTGCTTTCACTTTGTTCATTGCTTCGTTGAAGGCTTGTAACGCATTCTGAGTGACAACTCTGGTGTTTCCTGCAATTATACAGAGTGAAACAAACTTAAACCAGAACAACTATTTGGAAAATTTGAAAGTATGATCTTGCCATATTGTCAGTGTCAGAAAATCATCTGAGAGAAAAAATCTGTGCCCTGGGAAAGAGTTTACTTCATAAAAGAGTTCAATACTTTAAAGGCATGCAAAGATGCCGTTATTGCTTTCAACAAATGTGTTGGTCTACTTCATAATTATGAGGTCTTATTTCACGGAAAGAAAAACAATGACAATTTTATCCCCAAATTCATACTCAAAATCAATTATCTTAAATCAAATGTGAAGAATAAGTTATTAAGCTAGCAGAAGCTGTCAGATGAACACAGAACTGTGTAAATAACAAATACTTTAACATTTAATAGTAGGCCTACACTATTAACTGAACACCTCTGCTGAAAATGATTGCTATAAAGAGCCAAAAGAACAAAACAAAATGAGTAAATATTATGATATCTGTAATCTTTTCTCATTCTCACCAAACCATTTTCTGTTGGGTTCCACTCTTGACATGGTACCAGACTTGAGGGTTGACTGAAAAGGTGCAGCCTTGATAATTTTTCCAGTTTTGTCCCTTTCAAAGAATAAAAATGCATACATAGCAATTTTTGCTATTTTATGTGCATGAGATTATATCAGAAGGATCATGCCATAACACATGCAATCAGTAACGACTGACCCAACCAGTGCACATTAATAAACCATACCCCAAAATGATCTTCCGTTATTTCTTTCAAAATGTACTCTATCCTTTTTTCCAAAATTGCTTTATATTTTTTAATTATTAATGTTTAATTACCACATGCATAAATCACCATCAACTGCTTTCAGAGATTCTCGGCTAAATCAAGTTTATCAAGGCAAGCTGATTGTTTACGAAGAATGTGATGCATTCTTTACATAAAAAGCTTCATTCATGCCACTACCTTTTGGGTTTGAAATTTCGATACATCTGTAAACGTTTGATTGTTGTCCTGTCCCTCATATTTGCTTCAGTTTTGGGTCGATCTGTTTGAGATAGTAGAAAAACCATTAAACATGCTGTGGAACACAAAATTTGTTCCTAACCATCCCAAATATAACATTAACAACCAAATGCTGCACTTAACAGCAAAATGGATTGAAAAAAAATTTTGAGCATTAAAATATTTTGCCTCTTGCTTTGAACATTTCCGAGAAATTCACAGATTCCTTATTTTTCCCAATATCTTTGGATAATAGGGCGACAACTGACTACTCTGATAAAGAGGGCCATACAAAAGTTTAGCTTCACAAATTTCACTTTCAGCAAATTCATGGAAATATAGTTGCTGTTCCTTCAGAAGCTTTAACCTTAATATGATGGGCTCCCAGTGCGACTAGATCACCAACATGACCCAAAACTAAAATCGCTTACAACTTTCTATCTTAATTAAATTGTAAGTGTAACCCTTGGCATGTGGTCAACTGATTTAAAATTTGTTTTAAAAAAAGCATTTTTATAAAAAAGAGTGGCTGATCCCTGCTCATTTAAGCCACCATGTGTGACTAAAGAAAAAGATTATGAGGGTGGTTGCGCTCCAGTCCATTCAATGGTTGGTTGCACTGAGGTCTTGTGGTCTCAAAAGGGTATATATATTCAGCTTGGATGTTGTGCATGTGTTGTTTTCTACAAGTACAACTGGACCACTGTTGCATTCTCCATAATCATAATGCATCCCTATTCATTCTATTAAGGCAGCCACTGTCCGCCACCATTATCTCATTATCGGTGGGTACTGCCTGGGTTTATCCGCCAATACTGGATTTATTCCCTATTAGTAATGTTGACCATTAAAAAACTGGTTTTATTCATTATTATTATTGGTGTTGGCCTGTAGAAGCTGGGTTTCTGGGGCAGTATTGGTAATTGGCCAATAAAGTCTGGGTTTATTCACCAGTATTTTATATTTTCACATTTTCATGTTCCACTAGGCTCGGTTAAAATATTATCATATGTTTATTGACACTAAAATACTAGGTCTAACTGAGATACCCAGTATTGTTTGGGTTAAACATATTTTGGGGCATCTTTCATTAACTGTAACAGCACTAGGCCAAATGACTTCGTTTTTACCATAGTCCCTGAAACAAAATTACACTATAAATTATAAATTAAATAATAAATAAGCAGCTTTGTCGCATCAATATACCTCTCTTATTTAGTGCCACAGGCCAAATTCATTTACCATGTTGAATAGTTTGATATTAAATTGGGGGGGGGGGGGGGGGGGGGGGACTCATTGGGCCATGGCCAAAAAAACAAAACAAAAATGCAAAGGCACAAGCCTGGCATTTCAAAGAAAATTGAAAGGAAAAAAATTCAACGATACAATTAAAAGAACAAGATCATATTCAAGGAAGTTCCCAGTGTATCTGAGGAGCAGTTTGGACACGTGCAATGCTATTTATTAGTATTACAATAAAATTGCTCATAATAGCCAACGGTCCTTAGCCAACACATGCACGTATGTCTTGCGGTCTACAGACCAGGTCAGCATAAAAAAATGCTGTTCGGATGTATTCGAAGTGAAAGGACATGTTATCCATCTACTCAAAGATTTGCATCAAAAGGAGATTCTGCAGTTCCATCAATAGATACAGTATAAATTGAAACTTTCTCATGAAATCAGCAAGCGGCTGAAAAATCTCTCCAACTTCAAACGAAGCCATCGTTCTCGACACGTGTGTAGCATACGAATGCCTCAACACATGTAAACTCAGTGTAGTGTGTGTGTGCACTTAGCAGGATGGTGGGAAAGTTTCCTCAGGAGGTCAGAAAAGAGTTCAATCAGGGGAGATCATCCGCAATGCCAAATTTATGTTGGCAAATTAAAAAAATCCTAGGGGAAATTTTATCCATCAGTACCGGCGGATAGTCATGGCGTATTTCTGAGTAAATAGGACTATTAAATTAGCCTATTCTATTATTCCTAGACCCCTTTCACACGGCGCGGGTCCACCTGGCCCGCGCCCGCCAGCACATTTGCGTGGGGCCTACCCGCACCCACATACCCTTTCACACGGCGCGGGTGAAAATCGCACCCGCACTTAGAATTAGATCTCTCCAGTTTTTAAAAATCTATTTTACATTGTACAGTCGTAAAATATGGACAGTGATCGTTTTCTCCTGTATGTTGTATTTGCGACAGAAGAGGAGACATGGATGTACATTATTGATGTATCCTTTGATTGACGAAAGAACTTGTTCCACAGAGCTGGCCTCCCTATCAGTACTATCATGAATGATATTATTATTAGCAGTTCTATCAATATCTGCATCCATACTGTTTCAACAGAAAAAAAAGTCAGAATCAAAAGGAAATGCGGGATAAAGCGCAGCCAAGGACAAATTCCTGCATACGGTGTACAATTTCAACTTCGCAGGTGCGGGTACCCTAGGGGAACCCGCGCAAAGATTTCGCCCGCACACAAGCTCGACCCGCACTCGCGCCGTGTGAAAGGCTCCATTGAAAACCTCAGTCTTAGGTTTGCGCGGGCCCCGCACATAAGTGCGGGTTGACCCACGCCGTGTGAAAGGGGTCTTAGGCCATGCTTATTCGCAGACGGATTTTTGGTTTTGTGATTTTTGTTTAGGAAGAGCTCCTTTAATGGCTTTAGATCACAATTCTGGCTTGTTTTGTTGAAAAGTTAAGGCTCTTCATTCAGTAAGATGGCTCGATTTGGAATAACGCATGGTGTTTCTTATGGTAATGATGCACTAGGTTGTCTTTTTTGTAGCAATACTTGTTGGTCATTGTGTACGCGGTAGCATTGGAGAGACACCCGCTTTGTAACGCTTTTACTCAGGTTCCGCGGTGGCATGCTAAGTAGGCTAAGTTGCCTGCAGAATTGGTAAAGGGGGTTCGAATCTCCACAAGAGCTGACTTTTTTTGATGTTGTTACTTTTTTTTCTGCTTTTCCCCCCACTGATCAACTTTGCTTTGCTCCAGAGTATAAAATTGTGACAGAGAGAGACGAAATCTAGGCTAAATTAGTAAATTTATAGTAATAATAATAATAATAATAATGTAGCCTATAGCATTTATATAGCGGCTTTAGCGCATATCCATTTAAAATTTAAAATGCTCTATGCGCTTTACAGAAATAACATGTCAACCACAGAGCAGAATGGAGCTGCCTGCGAAGCGCTCAACACACTGCACTGCTTCTTTCTCTCTCCCTGTCTCGCTCACTCTCTCTCTCTATCTCAGTGCAAATTGTAACGCAGCCTGTTAGGCGCAGTTCACAACTCACAACAGTTCACAACTCACAGCAGTTCACAACTCACATCAGTTCACAACTCACATCAGTTCACACAACACACAATTCAAATAATATTTGAATATTAATTTATTAATAACAATATTTATATATTTAATAATGAATAATAAATTCTGGCGGGCGGGGAGGGGGGGACGATATGGATAAATTTTAATCTATTAATTTCAATTTTCAATTTTGCCCGGGCAGCGGCCTTTCGGCCTGCTCTTTACGATTTCCAACTGCCAAGGTATCTTTAACGTGCGCAACGTGCACACGGTTCCTCCGAATTTTTTCGTCCTTATCCGAGAAGACTAGGTACTCGATCCTACCCCCCAATAGGACCAGGGACTTGAAAATATGAGAAAAATCCAATTTCCAACATGCCTGCACTGCCCGGGTTTAGAACCCGGGACCCTTGGCATGAGAGGCGAGCACCTTGCCTCTAGACCACCTTGTCCCCTAGTAGGCCTAATCTGGAGCACACTTAATGATCAGTTTCCCCACGGCATCAACTTTGCAAAATCCTTGGCGCTTTTTCGGTTGTTTCCACCCCTCCTTAGTTAACGGAAGGACTTCCGAATGCGTTCCATAGTCCGAGTGAAAACAATAGCCTACATACTATACTTATAATAATACTAACATAGCTACCCCCGCAGCTTTCCCTGATATGTCAATCTGACTACTGCCCAGACGAACATCGGCCTACGGCCTCGATGATACAAACTGACTAGGCCCTCACGTCGTTACATAATCAATCTGACAATCGACTAATATAGCCTAGTAGTAGTACTAGTGGTAGGTAAGTTGGGGTGGGAACAACCGAAAAAGCGCCAAATCCTTTGGAAAAAAAATGATTCCTAATAATGAGCAGTACATTGAGTCTATATACATAGATCTAGATCTACTAATCTACGTTTAAAAAAAGAAAAAGAGCTCCGGGATCTTAATTTGCAGACGTCTGCGAATAAGCACTTCGTCATTCTTATCTTACAAATTACCTGGATTCAAGCTGTGGCCTGCCTTGTTGATTCTGTCTCGTGGTTTCCCCATTGTTAATACTGGCCGTCCTTACTGACAGGATTTCAAGAATTGGCGACAATTTTTTTAATCCGCGCGATCTGGTATCTTTTATAGCCTGACTCTCATTGTTACTAACTGACCCCTATTATAGATACTAACACAGTAGAGGAACCAAACGTGTTGTCGTGACCGGAAGTTCTTATTTCGTTTCTTTTGTATAGTAATTGGCACCTAGTATCGATTCTTCAATCAAAGATATTTTGTCTGTGTGTGTTTGTGTATATACTACCTTACTTTTAAACATAAAAAAATTTCATGTCAATAATTACATACTCCCTGTTTCTTTGCAAGACACAAGTGTCACTTTATGGTACTTTTTGCTTCTCAGGTAGGCTTAATGGTAGTCGTTCAAACATTTCACATATGCTCCGCATCGGCTACAATAATTCACAATTTTTGTTACTCCTTCACTTGCCTCATTAACCGTCACATACAATACATAGAAAAAATATTCTCAAAACGTTATTTCTTCCTTCATGTCGCTATAATGGGCTCAGATGGCTTCTAACTGCTGAATTTATAATGCTGAGCCTTGTCAAAAGGAAAGAAAAAGTTTTTCTCAATTTATGTAATATTTTCTTAAAGTAAAATCATGTACTATTTATTGGTTTTCAGTTTTGGATAAAAATCTGGCTTACGATCTCTGTAAATGGCTGACTGTTGCATCAGTTTCGCCGATAGGAATTATACCACATGGTTTAGGTAATTGTGATGCTGAGAATAGCAGCTGCAGTCTTTGAGTAAATAAGAAATGAGAGTAATTTGTGGTAGATGTCTAATGGTGGAAAATCTGGACAGGGATAGATCTTCACTAGATATGTATCTAAAGTGGTTTACTCATTACTGGTCTTGGGCCGGGGGAAAAGTAGGCCTACACGAGAAAGTTGAAATGTGGCAAAAAAATGGGAGAAAAGTTGACACTAGATCTAGTCCTACGGGTAGCATTTGGTGGTCACGCTGCTTCATGTTGCCGTGTTGACTCTTTGGCTGAGGCAACAGAAAGAATAACATAAAATATAACATCCCCAACTCACGGATTAACAGCCATCTTTACTCTTTTTACCCTAGTGTCATCAGGATGTGGAACAACCTCCCGGCAGAAGTCCAAAAAATATCGTCTGCAACGGCTTTTGGCAATGAATTGAAGAACATAATTATCCGTTGCAGCTACCATTGTATTTAAAGTGTGGGTCTATTTCTGTGCACAATCTAGGTAGGCCTACCAGGAGATATTTTTAACCAGAGATATACATATAGGCTACAAAGAAATTACACAACGATATATTTTAAATGGTCTTAATATATGCTGTTTTAGCCTGTTTTAGCCTCAGAGCATGGGCGTCGAGTCGCACATAGTGCAGTTGAGGAATCGTCAGATTATATAGACGAGTCAACTACATGGGAAGAAGAAGAAGAAGAAGAAGATTCGATACTTATCAAAATCATGTGCCCTTAGACGAGTCGGAATTCTACACTAGGCATGAAAATCACTGAGCCATGCATTCAATATTCATTGTAAAAAAATTCCTAGATCTAGGCTAGATGTCTAGATCTATTACTTTATTAGATCTAGACCTATATAGGCTATAGGGGACTAACTTGACTTCCCGTGCACTTATCTCTATAGCCTACTATCGCAATTTGGCACCGACTTGTATTGAAGCAGACTTTGAAGCCAATGAAGGTTCGAGATGGCAGACCACCAAATGCTACAAAAGTACTGCAAAGTTATTTGTTGTATGTTGTGAACTTCCATGTGTAAATCTAATCTAGACGTCTAGATATATCTGGTTTGGGGGTATGGTAAATCTGCAAGTAGCAGATAGGAACAACGGTGTGCAATCTTTTGCCTGCAAGTAGATCTAGTGCAAGATTATTTAATGCTAAATTTGAAGCGAAGCCTTTTTGAAGATTCCAAACGGCACTGCAACAAACAAATGTATCCAGATCTGGATCTATCTTTCTTCAAGTTCAGTAGTTTGAAATTAGGGATATTTACTAAATGTGTTGGCTGTTGCTAAATTTCAAGTTCCATATTTTATGGCTGTGGCTATACTCCGGTCCTGGACTGACAAATAGCCAAATGCCTATACTCCAGTCCTGGACTTGTGTGTACATCGATCGCCAATGGCTACTCCAGCCCCTTTTCGCCTGATTAGTCAAGCTGACTGTCGCCCATTGATACAAACTGACTAGACCCTCACGGCCCTCAGGTCCAACATAACATGTAGGCCTAGGTCTAGTCTAGATAGATCTAAATCTATCAACATCCATGCCACCATTCGAATATGTTTGTTTTCTTACCCTAGCTTAACTTGGCGATGAAAGACAGCTCTTCATTGGTCCGGGACCAGAGTGCTGTCGGGGGGGGGGGGGGGGCAGAGTATAGTCACTGCGATATTTTATATTTTATGATACGGTTAGTTTAGATCTGGATTTAGTTTCTAGACCAGGATTTATTTGTGTGAGAGGAATGTGTTCTCCAACCATTTCCTGAAAGAAAACAGGCACCTTCATAGCCTTAGTGTCGATGAGAGCAGTAAAGACAAAATTGGGCATAAAGTTTTTCTGTGTTTTTTATGATATTGGCAAATAGTGTCTATCTTTGATTTAATTTGAATTTCTTGTATAAATTTAAATTCACGTTTATGTTATAGGAATTGTCTTACATGAGAACTTGTTCAGGATAGAGAAGTGTCTAAAAGTCTGTGAGGAAGAGAGCCAGATTTGGGTCTCCTTTGAGTAGTTACACTATCTAGCGCAATCAGTTACACAGTCCTGACATTCCGAAGAAAACTCCAGAGCCATTCATTTACTCAATTTAGACTGGTTTTAGGTACCAACTGCGCCCCTGGCGAGTAACTCCTGTATAGGGATGTTTTTATAGTTAATCTATGGCTCAGATTTCATTTAAATGCTGAGTACATTAAAAGATGCACTCTGGCAATACTGGCATTGCATCCAAAAGTCTTTCTGTCATTTTTCTGTGTTAGTTATGGGTGAGGGCTGAAGCCTCGCATATTTATTGGGTTTTAAATGTGATCATGTCAATTGTCATTTGAGCTTTGGATGGGATTTTAAAGGTAAACTTATTCTCTTAGCAACATGCCAAGTAATAACACCACCTAACAATAGAAATTTGAAGATTTGTCTTGATGGGAAGATAACGCTTTGGATTTGTTTGTTGACAGTGTAATTTGGTTAGCATTGCAAAATCTTACACATGACATTTGTAGTGTAATGTTAATTAATTTAACTGGATGTTATTATTATGCAAGTTCCTTGTGGCATGAGCATAACTCAATTAACCCTCACCCTGCGCGGGGCGGCAATAGTCGGTATTGACTTGCAAGCGCTCACGCCGCATGGGCGGCAAAAGTCGCCCAGGTCAAGCTGACCGCGCCACGCGCAAGCAGTATTTTCACGCGTCGGGTCACTGACCTTTTTGAGACGTAACCACCGTGTTATTGTTCACTGTATCTCTTCTAAATCAAACGCATTGTGACATGGACATGTTAACCAGTGAACCACTGCTCGGAATCACAAAGACTAAGCTTTCGAAGGCTCTCCCCACACTTTCAAAAGATGTAACATCGACATGCGAACTGTTGCTCAACAAGCAATATTATCTCATTTTCTCACAAGCTGACCACCATCTGGAGTTTTCTGTATCTAAGAGCCAATCAGAAACAAGCTCTGAAATAATCTTTGCCCCAAATGCCCACATTGGTTTTATTAGTATGTGTCAATCAGGATGAAGCCATTTGTGTAGGTCTTGGGAGAGCGTGGCTTCTTATCATGCTTCGTTCTCACAAAAACTACAACTACAGCTGTCAGTTTGGAATCATAAGTCAGATCATTGGTTAGAGACTGACAGGCTAAGGTTTTGCTGGTTAATTCATTGATCAAGCGTGATAAGGCATAGCAGCGAATGTTTTCATACCGATCAATAAAAACCGAACCACGTGGACAGCGTGTGTGGTCATCGTCTAGCGGCACGGGTCAGTGACCCCAGATAAGATTCTCCGTGAGTAAGGTCACTGACCGTGCAGCGGGCTTTACGGGTAGCGCGCGGGGTATGGGTTAACTGAAAATGACATAATTAGCCTGTTGTCCTGATCCTTCATTTCCTTTCAGCTGTTGATTTCAACGGAGCAGTCCAAGAGAGAATATCACAATGGTGCTGACGTGTCGATTTTACAAAAACAAATTCCCTGAGGTGGAAGATGTGGTGATGGTTAATGTGCGTTCAATAGCAGAGATGGGGGCTTATGTTCGCCTCCTTGAATATAATGATATTGAGGGTATGATTCTGCTGAGTGAATTATCCAGGAGACGCATTCGATCCATTAACAAACTTATTCGAGTTGGAAGGAGTGAATGTGTCGTTGTCATAAGAGTCGACAAAGATAAAGGTTAGTAAATAACTGGTTGCTAATGGCTCTACAAGAAGGGTTTATACATGGAGGGTTGCCAGCATACCTGGAGTTGGCCCAGAATTCCAAGTTCGAGACACAGAGTTGGACACAGCGCCCAGAGTTCTCGACATTTTTGCCAGCCTGACTAAAAAGATTGGCTGCTGCTTTGGTCCTTCGGCTAGCTCTAGAATCTAGTCACTTCGTTGATCACCGCCATTTGGGCTGGTGCTAGGCCTAATCGCGATGCGTTGCAAATGCAGAGGTCAAAGGCCATAAACTTTTAACTTCTGTTTATAATATAATATAATATAGTAGTATGACTGGCAATTTTTTACAGCCCATCTCATGTTCCAGAGGATACATCTGTATATGATTATGATATTGGCAGCATTATCTAGGGTATAAACACAGGAGCCTATTCTGTTCAAGTCTTGTAGATGAAAACAACCAGGTTGAAACATTTTACCTAAGTGTTGCATTTGTTCATAATTTTCAGAACCCAGAGTAATGACCACAGCCAACAAGTTACAGATCTAAACTGTACACTATAGGTTGTAAAGTAAAATGGAATTTTCATGATACAGAATTATTGCTAATTTTTATGCAGTTTATTTGTATTGACCATATTATTATGTAACATGGGGGGGGGGGGGGGCGGCTTATGCCTCACGACACACTACAAACGTAAATCGGCCCTCAGTTTGCCATCCTCGAAAAGTCACCCTCAGTTGGCACCACTGGCTAAGGCTGGCAACCTTGTGTATGATTGTCCATAGAATGCACTGGATAATGTAAAACTGAATAGATTTGTGTTCATGATGGAAGTTCTTTGTTTCTGGGGAGCCTCAGTCTCAGTCAAAGACTGTTGTCCCCCCCCCCCCCCCCCCGTTTAAGATTGATGGGTGTGTCCATGAAATTGTTTCAGGAAAATGGATTTAAACGTATATTATTATAATTCATAATTGATAAATTAGTAAAATATTAATATTTAAAAATCTCACATCAGCTTGATTTGAATTAAATGGAAATTTACTTGTACACTTTGGAATAGTCCTAACTTACTTATTTATTGTGAGACAACTGTCAGTATCCACAGCCATTGGTATTGTCATACATAAACACAATTTATATGTGTGTAAAAATATGAAACAGAAGTCATAACCACATATATCTAACAGTAGCAGGTCCTCAGAATATTTGACTCGCATTTTAGTGTTTTTACTGAAGTTCAGTATTACTGCACTAGTGTAGTAAGACTTTGAAGATGACTTTTTTTTTTTTTCAGAGATCTGTCAACATTGTCAAATTATGACTGGTATTATATAAAGTGGTAACTGTAACTTCTTTCTGTTGTGTATTATTACTATCAGATCATTTTTGATAAGCTCTGAATGATATTTCCCATGGTCTCTCAACAATTATTATTTTATAATATTTCATTCTGTTCTCAGGTTACATTGATTTATCCAAACGTAGAGTCTCTCCTGAGGAAGTGATCAAATGTGAGGAAAAATTTGCAAAGGCAAAAGCGGTGAGTAGTTGTATATCATGCCAATATATGGAATATAATCTAAAGTGACAAGATGGGGAGAGGATAAAGAAAGCTTTGTGATTATGGTCATGACCATAGTATATTCTGGGATTACCTAGCATGGGTAGTGGTGAATTGAAAGTAAAATCAAATTTGTTCTCGAGGGAGGTTTTACACAAACCAACTAAAGAAGCTTCCCTTGCCTTACCTCATAATGTGTAGTTAGATGTGAATGCCCTTCCCTACCATTCCAAACTGAGGCACATGTTGCATTTTGATAATATTGAGATATTTATGATGTAAATATCATTGGAAAGTGCTGCCTTTGCTCTTAAAATAGTATCAAATTTATTTAAATATAATTCCTTAAATAGTTTGGGTTACCCATTTAAAAGTGGCAGGGTACTGGGGATATGTTTCATGAAAATGGGATTTACCAAAGAAACATGAGGATAAATATTTTACATTATCAAAGTAAAACAAAGAACCAATTGACAACGCTGCCTTTATTTCATTTTCATATTCACTGAACAAGGCGGTACTGCTTGCATCACTCGGAGCATGGGCTACAGAGGGTACAGTGTAAACACTTTTGTGGCAAACTGGCAGCACCATTGCCATGGAATCTTCCGCATCTGCCACTTCCAGAATTAATAACAGTGTATAATCCTCTTTCACAGGTGAACAGCATTTTAAGGCATGTAGCTGAACTCATGGGATTCAAGAGCAATGAAAAATTGGAAGAATTGTATGAAAAAACGGCATGGTATTTTGATGCCAAATATGGAAAGGCAGGGTCCTCATATGAGGCATTTAAGCATGCTGTACAGTGAGTATTGTTTTTTCTAGCCCCTTGACAGTATTGGTGGGTTTATTGTATTTACTGTTTGATATAGGGAATGCAGCTACTTGTTCCCTGCAAACTGCGGAACATTTACAGAAATATTAATTTCAGCTTTATTGTTCTCCGCTTGCAGTGGCCAAGGCTACGCAGTCACATGGGAAAAAAAGACAGTTATCGTCTGTGCATGTTCTGCTAAGGCCTACACACATGCCCATCAACATGGTATTTGATAATATATGTTATCTGTTTATGAAAAAAAGATAACAACAAGATGCCAATTCATTGATCGCAAAAGCTGGTTTTGACAGGGAAAGTGACATACTTTGATAAAAACATTGTTGCTCTTATAGTAAGCTGGATTCGTTATCAGGTAGATCTATGCAAATTAGATTGGCCCATTCATTTGGAATAGTAGACTTACATTAAATGCAACACAAATCAAGGATAATGTCGTCAGTATTTGAAGGACTCCAGTTTTGTCTTGGAAAACCCTCTGTAGAGCTAGCTTCAGAATGAACTGTGGATGCAAGATATGTGGTGCCATTCTAAGTCTATGATATAGATATGAGAACTTACAACACAACCACTTTCCAAACTATCACATCACACTACCATTCTAGGATAATGTCTTATTCTTGTCTTTTTTTTTTTTTATAATATGCATTGTCACAGACCATGTCGATCAGTGTAAAGGTCACTCTCGCTGAACGTGTATGTAATTCTTAGCAGAGCATGCACAGATGATAAAGGGTGGATTTTTTTTTTTTCTGTTTAACTGCATAGCCATAGCCACTACAAGCGGAGAACAAAAAAGGCAAACGAGGGAGCACAGTTAGCCCTCCAAGAAAGCGACAGAAGTATGCTACATCTATATAGTGCATTTGGCAAGTTGGAATTACTGTACCATGGACAGAATACAGTGCTCTAGTTTTCTTGCATAAAGCTCTGTGGTGCTGCGGTGCGGTCCGGCCAGCATCAAGTTAGATGTGCAATCTAGGTTGAAAGGTGTGAGGTGTGAACTAAAACATAATCAGTTGAACTCTGCCAGAAAACTTAATGTATGCATACTATATTTTAGCAACTCTTGTATTTCGAGCTGTTAAGAATGGCCTTTACAAGCATTTTCATCTTTCATAATAAGACAGTCCCAGTCGCAGTGTGACAATAACATATTGCAAATGACTGATAGCTCCGTCAATCAGTTTATCAATGGATATATATGTAGAATAGAGTGTGGTATGTCAAATAATAAACTAATTTAAACTAAAATTAAGTCATCTGGACTGTTTTCTGCTATGACAGTTTATGTGTAACACTTTCATATTTGTTATTTTTCATTTCTGCTTAGGAATCCAAATGTGTTGGATGAGTGTGACATTGATGAGGCCACAAAAGAGTGTCTACATGAAAACATTTGTAGAAGACTGACCCCACAGTCAGTCAAAATCAGAGCAGGTAATACACACAGAGCAGCATTAATTGTTAGTTAAGTAGCTTTCTCCTTTGCTTCTGATATAAATAAATGTGTAAGCATAACTCACTGACTACTTTCATGGCACATGTGGGGTGATCAGCCCTTGGTGCTCTACTATCGTCACCACAACTTCGCGATAATGACATTGTCCAGAGGCTTCATACGTTGACCCAGTAGCAGATGCACAATTATATCGAGTGTTAGTATGGCCATTTTGCTTTTGAACGGTATAGGGCATCAAGGGGGGGGGGGGCACCACAGAAATTTTTTATCGCTGGATTTATCTTGGAACATATGGTGCAAAACTGCAAATGGTGCAGCTGAAGCAGGGTCCACAAAAAGAGGCATTGACAATGAATGAAAAAAAAAAAGTATTTGCAGGCATATCAGAGCCGCTTTTTTCTTTTTTTTTTTTCCAAATGTATTGATATAATTTATAGTTTATTTTTGTTTATATTTTGAATTACATAATACAGTGGAGAGCGGTTAAACTGAAAATGGCTAAAACGAAACTAGCGCTAAACTGAAGGAGAAAAGAAATCCCCAAATTTTTTTCCTCTTTATCTTTGTTAACAAACTAGGGCTAAACCGATATAATAACCTTATGGTTAAACTGAAAAGAAATTTGCTGGATTCAGCGGTCAGTCCACTTTGATTTGCCATAGATTGAGTCAACTTACTGTATCACCCCCATAACATGCCGATGCTGCATTTGTTGCAAAGTTATGATTTTTTTATATATTTATTTTTGGCTTAATTTTAGCACTAGTAGCTGTGACTGGATTTTCATAAAATTACACGTGTCAGTCCATAAACTTCGCAACCAATAAAGATAATTTCTATTATCATACAGCGTTATGTTTGTTAACATCTCCACATCTATATAAAAAAACAGCAAGGAAAAAAAATTCACTGCTGCGAGGAAGAATTGCCCAGACCTGAAAAAAATTACATGTGAAAGTTCTTTTTGCTACTATGTCTATTCCTTTGACATGAAAGCGAAGTATCGTAATTTTGTAATAAATGAAAATAGGCCTAAAAGCATCGAATAATGCTTTCTCCTCAACAATGATGGCCTCCCTCCTGCCTTTGTTTTGTTTCGACTTTAGTACCGTGCATGTCATAAAAAGTAACCATATCAAGCTTGGTGCGCAGTGTCCTGGCGCGCATGAGTTCTGAAGCAGGACTGCAGATTACTACTTTTATTGTGTTTCAAAGTTTGAAGGTATGAGTTCTGTGCCGTCTGCCTTATGCAAGGTACGGGCCATGCGGGTGTTACTGTGTCAGTTGTGAGTTGTTTTCTTCCTAGATCAACATAATCTGTGTGCTGATTGCGTGTGTTGTTTGCAATCCGTTCTTTGAAGTAGTTGCAATTATTTTGTTTTGCTTTGTTTGCTACCATCTGCACATGAATTTAATTGACAAAGACTATTCAACATCTTAGTGGAATAATTTTTATATAAAGGAAATATTATGACTGAAAAATTCCACAAATGGATTCTCTTGACATTTCACGTGTATGTACATAACTTTGCAAGCCATTAAGATATTTTCAATTGTTATACAGCATTTTGTTTGTTACTGTTTGTAATAATAATAATAATAATGGATGGCATTTATATAGCGCATATCCATTACAAAAATGCTCTATGCGCTTTACAGAAACATGTCAAAAAATACATGGGTAAACTCACACACACAACCCACATTGATACACACATAATAATAATAATAATAGATAGCTTTTACATAGACTAGAAACTCTCATACAAATGACATTTTAACATCCTTTTAAACTGTGAAAATACTTGCGAACTGCGGACATCTAAAGGAATCTCATTCCACACCCTGGGCCCAACATGGCTGAAAGCCCTTTCACCAAAACTTTTTAGGTTCACTACGGGTACTTTTAGTCTAAGGTTGTCAGAAGATGATCTTAATGCTCTTGCAGGGCGATGCAGTTCTATAAGTTCTGAAATATACTCTGGCGACATGTTGTTGACACATTTATAACAAAATAAAGCCAATTTATATTTTATTCGCTGCTCAATAGGTAGCCAGTGGAGCTCCTTAAATATTGGTGTTATGTGATCTATCCTTTTTCTTCTTGTTATTAGTCTTGCAGCATTATTTTGGATTAACTGAAGCTTATTGATTTTACTTTTTGGAAGACCACTTAGCAGTATGTTACAATAGTCCAGCCTAGAGAGAAACAGCGATGTTACAAGCTGTTTTGTTACTTCAGTAGTTAGGCAGTGCCGTATACTGCTGATTTTCCGTAACTGGAAATTAAGATTCTTACACAGCTGACTAATAAATGGTGACATTGACATCTCTGCATCTAAGATTGTGCCCAGATCTTTTACTTTACTTGTCATTTTAATAAGATGGCCATTTACATTGAGATCTGGTGGATTGATTTTTTGTTTTGGATTCGTTATGAGCATAACTTCTGTTTTCTCATCATTTAGTTTTAGCTTATTATCATCCATCCATTTCTTAACTTCTTGTATGCAATGCTCCATTGTTTTTATCGTATCATCTAGGTTTTCAAGATCACATGCTTTATATATTTGGCTATCATCAGCATATTGGTGGTATTGAAGATCATATTTTCTGTACAAGATTTTAATAGGCAAAGATTACTAAGAAAAACTTCCTTCAATTGAAAATGTTTAACCCTCACCCTGCGAGGGGCGGCAATTGTCGGTATTGACTCGCAAGCGCTCATGCCGCACGGGCGGCAAAAGTCGGGAAGGTCAAGCTGACCCGCGCCACGCGCAAGCTGTATTTTCACGCATCAGGTCACTGACCTTTTTGAGACGTAACCACCGTGTTATTGTTCACTGTATCTCTGCTAAATCAAAGGCATTGTGACATGGACATGTTAACCAGTGAACCACTGCTCGGAATCACAAAGACTAAGCTTTCAAAGGCTCTCCCCACACTTTCAAAAGACGTAACATCGACATGCGAACTGTTGCTCAACAAATTTGCAATATTATCTCATTTTCTCACAAGCTGACCACCATCTGGAGTTTTCTGTATCTAAGAACCAATCAGAAACAAGCTCTGAAATAATCTTTGCCCCAAATGCCCACATTGGTTTATTAGTATGTGTCAATCAGGATGAAACCATTTGTGTAGGTCTTGGGAGGGCGTGGCTAGTTATCATGCTTCGTTCTCACGAAAACTACAGCTGTCAGTTTGGAATCATAAGTCAGATCATTGGTTAGAGACTGACAGACTAAGGTTTTGCTGGTTAATTCATTATCAAGCGTGATAAGGCATAGCAGTGAATGTTTTCATACTGATCAATAAAAACCGAACCACGTGGGCAGCGTATGTGGTCATCGCATAGCGGCACGGGTCAGTGACCCCAGATAAGATTCTCCGTGAGTACGGTCACTGACCGTGCAGCTGGCTTTACGGGTAGCGCGTGGGGTATGGGTTAAAATGGTAACTTACAAAAATAAACAAAAAATTCCGTGACGCAAACATCGTTCATGTTACCCAGGTACTCAGTGTGGATTTGTGTATTTTTTTATCAACCAAAAAACCAAACTATAAAAGAATGGTATTAATGGTATTCACTCATCAAAAAGCCATTCTCCACAGAAGGGCTACAAAACCTACAAAAAAGTTATGCCTTCAAGAATAACATCAGCAAAAAAACATGTTTGCACCAACAGTACAATCGACAGAATTAAATTCTGATTCAGCCATTGCCCAATAGCCAAGCTCCAACTCCTCCTCATTCACGTCATTATACTTGTCATGTAAAAAAAAAAAAAATCAGATGAAAAGAACAAAGTCTGAAGTGACAGGCCCACTACTAATGTAAACACACAAGAAGGTAGCTACACTCATCAAAGCATTAGTAAGTGATAAAATACTAACTCTGATTAGATTAGATAAGTAAGAGTAGATCCAGTGAGAGGAGTTTTCTATTCTACTAGTGCTACAGTAGCTTTAGACAATAAAAGATCTGGAGCTTGTGAAATGTTCCCCCTATTAACAGCATTAATAAGTATTTATTGGTGTCAACCACCTTATAAACGAATATAGGAAAAAAACAAAATAAAACAACAAAAAAAAAAACGTACGTAAACATATTTTCAATTATTCTGTCAAATTATTATGAATGGCACTGACGTGCTATAAATGAGATGCCGAAGTTATGAAGCGCCGCTTGAAACAGTGAGAGGGAGGGGATGAAGGTGGGGGCAGGGGACGTTGCCCACAATTTCTTGTTATTGGATACAGGTAACGGCATTGAATGTAAAGATGCATTTTCGGGGAAAGCGCAGCGCCTTGCTGCATAGTTCAATTAACTGAATTTTTACCACATTCGGGAGAAAAGGTCATTAAAAAGATCGAAGTGAAGTTTCAAAAACCTAAGACAATTAGATTTTATGCACTCACAGATTCAAATTTACCTCATTTTTTAATCAAACTATCTCTGGAACTATTGAATCGACACAAATTTGGAGAACGCCATTTTAAAGAGCGTTCATTCCCCTTTAAAAATATGTATCGGAAGTGCCGACAAGACGATGTTGACGAAACAAAAAGGACGGTTTTCGAGACCATGTAAATGCGCGACAGTCGCGGCCGGTCAGTTTGCTACGGGCGAAAAAGGCTGCCACGCGCGAGCCTATCGGAGTGTCACTGAACTGCCTAATTATAATCGAATTCAGCATGTCTGAATTAGCAGAAAAAAATGTAAAAAAATTTGTTTGTCATATGGTTGCCATGGAAACGCCACCATCCTGGATTTTGAGTCCCCAGAAAGTGTCAATTTCAATATAGATGGGCTTCACCAAATTTTACTGGATTTATTTGAAACTTCTCTTATGTCTTATTCAATCCAATAAAAACTTTACACAGTAGGGAATTTTGATATCTCGGACAGATCTTTTGTTATAAATTTTTGAAAATTGTATGTAGCGGAATTCCATTTTTTTCTATTTTCTATTACAAAAAATTTCAACCCCCCAAAAAATTGAAAAGTTAAACAAATTTCCTTCGGTATGAATTTTTTGATTTGTTCAAACATGTTGTTAGCCAAGTTTTATACCAATTAGTCAGTGAATAAAAAACTAGTTCACAAATCACTGATCAAAAGTGCAATTTTGAGAAAATTGTATTTCAAAGTTTTTTTTCAATAAAAATGTTATTGAAAAGTGTTACACATAACTGCAATCATCCCTACTTGGTGTGCTGGGCCTCAACAATGATTTGCAAACTACCAAAGGCTTGTGACAGATGTGTATGGGGGACAGAGAGGGGAGAGAAATACTAGCCTATAAGTTACAGGATGGAACGGGGTGTAGAACAGTCGGGAGTTCGGGATACACTGGTGAATGGGGGCAGACGGGCTTGAATCATATGAACTTATGCAGCAACATGTACTAAATGGACCAGTGAAGAACCTTTTGCCTTTCTACTAGCTTTTGAACCAGTTACCATCTCAACTATCCACAATAAAAACAATGTAACATAATTAGCACTCTTCTTCTGTTACTGGTTTACACCTTCTTGAGATCTCTGGTCTGACTTTTTGCAACTGCAGGGAACGCAGTTTCTACTTGGGCATCTTTCACAAACAGTAACAAATTCCATGTCGCAGAGGAATGTTATAATAAAACATAAACAACGTATAAATAAAGGTCTCGATACCAAGTATTCACTCAAACGCGTGATTTTGATAGTGGCACTGAGATGCTATTTAGGGCTGATTTTGCGGCCCAATGGCATGATTCTTGTGCCTTTTTCTTGACCCTCCACCTCACTAAAAGACATATTTCAGGGTTATAAACATTCAAAATTGGCATACGGTTAGCAAAATAGTGTTTCTAAATAGATAAACTAACCGAAAAGTACAAAATCTCGATATCGATATTTTGAAGCTAAATTTCGATTTCAGGACCTGCACCCTCCTTAAATGAAAGTTTTATTGAAATTAATTACAATAGGAAGTAGGAGGGTTTAGCTTTGTCAATTTAACAAGAACAAATTTAGCTTCATTGTCATAGTTTGAACACTGTCCGTATCAACGAATCATATTGAAACCTCCACTGCAGTTCTGTTTAATGTTCACAAAATAGATTTTTTAGCCCATCCTCTTTCACTCGTTTTCAGTCTTGAAAATGTTGATTTTATGCATGTGCCAATTTTTCAGACATTGACGTGGCCTGCACCTACTATGAAGGTGTGGATGCTGTGAAGAGGGCACTCAAGAAGGGTCTGGAACTGTCCACAGAGTCAATGCCAATCAAAGTAAGTGAAAAGTTGTTTGTCAGTTCACTTCTCATGCATGAATTTCGATCTCTTTGGTCTTTTTTGTAGCTGTTGAGTCTCCTGCATGAACGTATAACAGGAGATGAGAACTTTCCATTTATTGCCTCAATCAGATTAAAGAAATGAACATTTGTGACTTCTCTGTCTGGTGCATTCACAAAGAGAATTAGGAGACTAAGAGAACAAGATGAAGGAATGGGGGGAAATTTATCTCCTGCATTTTGTTATTTGGTATACATAATATTTCTATATTTGTGCTTTCATTTTCAGATCAATTTGATAGCCCCGCCACTGTACGTGGTCACGACAAATACATTAGAGCGCACAGAGGGCTTAGAGAGGCTCAACAAGGCACTGGATGCCATAAAGGAGGAGATTACAGCAGCAAAGGGCGTTTTTAATGTTCAGCAAGAGGTATGTTCTTTTGTTTTTTCTTTTTCAACAGATTATAAAGGAATTACTGAGCTATAACCATGGCAATGGTACAGAAATCTGCTTCTGGTTGTCCGTTGGTTGATAGGCTTGCACAAACTCCAGGAGAGCCCGGCAACATAAGCATTAAAAATGGAAGACTGTGTCGGGGACCACGGCGTGGGCTTGTTGGCTAAGCTCCGAGGAAGTGATAATACGAATTCGAGGGCTTATCATGAGACCACAATATCGTGGGCTTACCAACTGGGGTCCGGAAAGAGAAGCATGACATTGTGGTCTTATCAATAGTGGACAGGGAGAAAAAAAACACGATTTTGTGGCCCAAACACTGAGAGGATTAATGACCTGGAACATCTGTACTTTTAAGCTTAAGGATAATTTTAGTACAAGACAAATTATCCACAGCAGACAAAGGAGAGATGGCAAACGTGACGCTAGAAGATGGACAGTCATTGAGATTTTATAAGGCTTAATATTACTTTATATGTGAAATTTACTTATTCCACCAGTATAATTGGCAAGCCCCACCCACCCACATTTTGCTAAATTATCTGGATCAGGGTCTAGATGCAGTGCATGTTTTCAGAATTTTAGTTTTGACCTTTTAAGTGAATACTGGCTATTTATACCTTTCTTTTAAGAGGTAAAGACTAAAAGTTCTTGCTGGGTGGGGGGGGGAGGCACGGCACTGACACTACAATCAGTGAAAAAGAGTTCAGACAGTTTTGTCACGGGTCACTTCCAGGTAAACATCCTAGATGAAAGTGATTCAGTGAAATGGAAAAGGGAATGGTAATTCAAAAAGATTGTTATGGTGACAATCTCTTTTGGTTACCAATGGGAGAATTGGATTATGTTTCATGATAAAATATTACATGTACTTTAAACTTGACAATACTGGAATTGAGCATGGTGTGTACTTGTTGCTCTTGATTTTATCTCCTCATTTTCAATCAACAGGCGCGAGTAGTGTCAGACTTGGATGAAATTGAGTTAGAAAAACAGTTGCAGAGATTGGAAGAGGCTAATCAAGAAAAGGCTGGTGACGAGGATTCTGAAGAGGAAGATGAAGATGATGAAGGAGATGAAGATGGAGACAATAAGAAGAAAGTAGCTGATGATGATGACGCTGAAGATGGAGAAGATGATTAAATGTATTTATATGTTGTGCAAAAGGATGTTTTAACATTATGAGAGTGGGGCTTTGAAAGTTTGTGTAGCGCATAAAAAAAGAATGGCTCTGTGCTCATGTTATTTGGATGTTGATCCCAGCTCTACCAAGTGTCAATCACATTACATTACCAGTGAGTAAAGGAAAACAGTTGCGAGTTATGCTGTACATGGCAGACTGTTAATTCTGAATGTTAAAACATTTACAAGATTTTACGTGGGTGTCTGGTTTATTCCATATCTTTTACTTGTCTGTAGTTTCTTTTGCAAGCCGTCTGTTTTCATCTTGTAATCATTTCCAAGGAAAATGATGTTTACGCATGTATTAAATATTAATGGTCAAATCACATGTGTATAGTATGGAGGATTGGACTTATATCAGACATCAGATGCATTGCATAATTCAGTCATGTTTTGAGGAAACTTTGCATTTCACATGAAGGCAACTTTTTGACAAATCCATTTCTGATTGTACAATGTGTTTAATAAGGAAAGCCTGAGTAAAACTTCACACTTGGCAGCTTAGTGGAATCATATTCTTGATATGATGTCATTCTATGCTGTCTGATGATGTAATCCATTTTGTCATTTTTCTGTCATTCATTTTTAATGATATTTGGACTATTTTCCTGAGACATGCTATGTGTTTCTCTGCTTAAACTAATAAATACATTAGCAATCCAGTATTCACAGACTCAGTGAAATGGGAAAGTCTTGCTTTGTCATAGGCCATAGTATTAGAACATTTTCATCAGGCTATGTCATCATATCCAAAATGGGTGTTTCTCAGGTAAAGTGTACATTTGGAATGAAGAGTTAGACTGCCATGTGCGTTCATCTGGGAGTGAAAGATGTGAACGTGTGCTTGTTGTCTTTGAATGTATCACAAGTTATTTTAAACCTATAGATGGAAATATAAAATGTAAAGTTCCAAATCTGTTAAAATTTGAGGTCTCAAAATTTGGCAATTTTTTTCCGCAGTTCGGACCTTTTCCTATAAAAATCATTCTATAGAATGAAAAATCAAAAACCCCACTGTCCACTAGATCAGTAGAATTTCTTCATAGTAGATTTCTATGATGTATAGTACATGTATTATTATATATCCATTGTTTCAATCTCAGAGAGGAAATGTGCTGTTCACAAATACAAATGAAACATCAATTCATGTATGTAACTTATTTTGTTCTGGGAACTTTGTCTTGAATAAAATGACAGTTGTGATAATCTTTGTTTGACCTGAATTTTTTGTTTGTTTGATTGGAGACATGTATTATATGTAAGTGGAGAGCTTTGTGAATTTTCAACTGTATTTGATATAATTATGATAAGTAAAGTAAAATGCCTTAGAATTTACAATACAATGTAGCTTGAGAGTTATAGGATTTTTTAGGGAAGGGGCAGTGTCTGACTTGAAAGCTTGGAGTAAATGTAATGCCAGATTTCATCCAAAAAATTGCATACAAAACAATTCATGCTTTCCACTCCTTACTTGCTCCGTTCATAAAATAATGTGGTCAACTCAAACCTGTCACAGGTAATAAAAACTGTGGGGACTTCCTTTTCTTCATCCTTCATACTTGCCTGTCAGTGTCACAGTGAATAGCCTACCATGTTTTGACCTCAGCAAGCCTGCAGTGAAAAGAATGGCAGTTGAAACCTTTTCTCTTTCACTTTCCACACACCGACTTTTAAACCCGCTATTAATAAATTCATTTACTGGAGATTGTCCTTAGTAGACTCCGTGTGGGTCATACCCACCTCACACACTGTTTTTTTACCCAGGGGGGAAGATCTCCCTCCTCCCCCCCCCCCTCCCAAATTGCCACCTATCAATAAAGCATATTTTGATTGAACGTGTAGACTTCATGCATATCCGTAGACAGAAGGCACTAGCACTATGCCTGTGGATCCATGAAAAAACTATTTTCTGACGTGGACCCACAATGCGCCCTGTCTGGGAGCGGCCAATATCAACAAGTTAATTTAAAAACTTAAATACACATTTACAAAACTCTTTTCACGCCCATCCAAAACAACTTTTGAGAATTTTACCACTGTGATAAACTTCATACAGAATTGTTTACATGTAATTTGATTTTGTGCAATTTGGAAGCTCCGAAGACGAAACAAAAATAAAATACCCAATTACACCCTGAAAGGCGCAAAGTGGCCGCTATCATGTCGACAGGCCATAAAACCCAAACTCTTGCAATTTCAAGAGTAATCCACTAATTGAGATCCACGTGAAGAGCTACATCCGTGAGTTTTGGCAGAGCTATTAACTGCTACTTCATTGATCTGCCCAGCCGAAAATGACATACATGTAATGCAGATGTACCTGAAGTTACATGTACCAAAGTTACGAGAATATTAAATGCATGAATGGGAACTTTTCATGAGTTTACCTGGAAATAGAGATGTCTTACTCTTAGACTAGGCGCGCACCAGCCGACTAGTTGGATGGTGATGCAAAGACCTATTAAACATGTAGTTTGAATGAGACCCTGGCACTAGCCAACTGGTTTTGCTTGCTCATTGAAACTCAATCATGTCGTGACTTCACCATCGATCTAGTCGGCCGACCTAAATCTGCTGGTGCGCGGTTAGGCTTAAACAACGCTGCTATTGAGAATGCTCTCATTAAATCTGAACCTGACAAATGACATTTTCATAGAAATACATGTACATGTTTCAGGATTTAATGTATGTAATGGGAGAAATGATTATTGAAGGGTCTTCCATTTAACATAAATCATAATTATTTCATGCCGTATTGCCATGGGCTGCATTGACACCAAGGCAAATTTCCCAAATGGAATCAAAGAAGTGTACAAACTTTTACAAAATATAAAATACCCAAGTGGAACACGCGCCTTAATATATCATTGTCAATAGCCTTTTCAGATAATCGGGTCCGATATACTCAATATTCGTGACGACCATCCCCTCCCAATACCATGATATTAATCTTCGGTTGAAAGGGTGATGATAGTATTTAGCGTTCCCGTGGAAACCAAGTCGTGATGAAGACTTTCATTGATATGTAAACTTTTTCGTTAGAAAACGATTCTCAGCGCAGGATTTATGTGTACACGTACGTTAAAGTACGTTAAATTTCAGGCTGATGTGAATCACTGTACTTTTAGGTGTCTGAGACTGGTAGAGAGTCCTGTGGTCATTTAGTGGCCACCATCCTCAGTTTGACCTCTATAACTGTCAAGATCGATCATGACTTTGATCCTTTGATCGATCACCATGGCTCAAGTGAGGATCATATCCACCGAGAGAGGTGGCTCATCTTTTGCTGTGCCATTCACCACACGGACCCAACCTGTTCACCTATCGCCTTTTCTCTTGAAGATGTCAGGTTGCTAACGATGTAGTGCGACCCACTAGGGCTGTTGAAGAATAGATTGACCGCTCAAGACTAAGCGCTCACGTTTCGACAGTCAAGATCTGGGAAAGGGTTAAAGGTGAAACCTGAGGACATATCCATCTTGGGTTAATACAAGAAGATAAAGGCTTCTGGTATCATCTTTTCTCAGATCTCTCAATCCGTTACAGTGCACTTTACAGATAAACACTGAAAGCTGTCTATGGACGTTAGGAATTAATATTAATCGAACATCTTTCCGAACTCATGACACGTTAAATCAAAGTGTATATCCACCCCCACCCCCAACACACACACACACCTTTCGATATATGTAAGAAAATAATGATACAGTGTATTCTCTTGCATACCGGTATAGATGTAACTGAAAAATTACGGTACTGGATCTGTGGATTGATCTCTGAGATATTAATAATAACTCTGGCTTTTAGTACATGTATTATAATAATACACTCATTCCAGCTGCACAAAACCTAGATCTAAATGTTAAGTGATGCATAATACTAGGTGTACATGTAGGCCTACATGTATAATTTGTAATCTAAATTGAAAACTAGTCTGCCTTGTCCAGAGATTGATATTCCACGGCTGAAATGTACATTGAGCACATGCTGAATCATTTTGACGACCAAAGTAGCAACACCAGTGGATGAAGAGCAAACAATATTACATGTAATTTGGAAACGTAAATTTGCTCAATCAGATGAATGTTGAACAGTAATGTAAAGTACCGGTACGGAAAAAAATCCCAATTAATATGAAAAACGTCCTGCAAACTTGATATAGAGTGCAGGGGATGTGTCTTACGTTTGAAATTAATATTAATGTCTTTTGTGGTGTTTGAACGCCAAACTACGCCTGTACGAGGGGAAAGAGAGTGAAAGAGAAACAAACGAGGGGAAAAAATCGGATAACAGACAGAAATCGCAAATTTTATTTACAACAGAAGTTGGTCAAGCCATTCATGTGGATATTTCTATCATTGAAAATGTCAGCGTTTCACGACAGGAGAGAAAGTACTGTACTCTTTGGCTTTGGCAACACTGTCCGCTTTATCATGTCGACTGCCTCACCACGAATGAACTGTCAAGAAACATTCAATCGACTGTCGTGTGCTTTATGTACATGTATGATAAATGATTAATGAGATACATGTACATGTAATATTTTAGAGGCGCTGTAATTGCAGAACAGTAAATAGCGTCGATATGTAATTTTATCCAGAAAAAAAAAATTATTACATGTATAATACTAGTCTCTGAGGAATTGCTGACAACAGTCTTTTTTCTATTTGTGCACTTTAATTTACATGTAAGGCCTATAGCCTATAACTTAGATAATTATAATATTTTGACCATTGTGGATTCTCTACGATACCCGGTGTGTTGTAGCTGTAGTGCTGAAGAGGATCTGTCTAGAACAAGCACCGTGTAAGGATTTGGGGGAAGACAAGCGTGAAATTGCCACGAACAAAAGGGATTACAACAAATGCAAGTCATGTCAGCCGCGTGTGTTTCACATTCTCTGCCCTCCAAAGAGAATTCCACGCTCTTCTTTCTTTGTTTACAAAATGTGCAAGGAAGCGTGAAAGTATCTACCCTATGACGTACTTGGACAATGAGCAAGAGCAAAAGAAAGTTCTTGCACAATGCGAGCCCATGAGTCTTTTAATTTGTTATTCCTAAGAAACAGTCATCTTATTGTCTCTGTGGGATAATCACACTTAAGCCTTCAGCAGTCTTTTCTGTGTGTAGGGGAAGACTTATACATGTACATGCATCTCGATCGGATGACAATGCGTGCAAGTTTTTTCTTTTTTTTTTTCTATTCTGACAATGATATCAGCTCCTGATCATTATAGACAAACTTTTTTAAAAACTTAATATGTCAGGCAAGGTCAGGTATGCAGAGAAAATAAGTTCTCCTTTCTATGGGTGTATATGAGAATGAGAGAGAGAGAGAGAGAGAGAGAGAGAGAGAGAGAGAGAGAGAAAGAGGGGGGGGGGAGGGGAGAACCGGGGAACAAAATACAATAACCCCCCCCCCCCCCAAAAAAAAAAAAAAAACAACCCCAAACAAACCAAACATTATAAATATGTACAATTGTATCATCTAAGACGGCCGTTTCATCCAAGTACAGGCTGTTGACTTTCCTTTTCATTTCTGGTGAGCTCAGTCACCATGGCAAACGTTTAGGTGTCATACCTACGTATGTAACGTAGTACATGTTGTACATGGGAGAAAAGCTGAGGTCATCTAATGTAAATGGACAATAAAAGTGATGCCATGAGCTCTTTGTCATTTTCTTGATGAATGTTAGCTGTTTACAAAGCAGATTTCTTATGTTTTAGACCTGATGGAATTCTACAGAGACTGTATTCGATTTAGATCTTAATAGTCTCAAACTCAGTCGCCAGCCGGTAAAATAAATTTGACAAGCCACAAGAAACAAATAATTTATTACAGGGATCTTCAACAGTCGTCACATCATGGGTAGATATTTCGTTGCCTCAGTACCTGCGTTGCCTTATTCTATCTCCACTCTTTAAAAGAAAAAATTGAGATAAGCCATACTATGAACATAACAAAGTGTATTCTACCATTTCTACAATATTGGCCAAAATGTGGCAAAATGGAAGAAAAAAATGTAGCAAAGCCTCGCGTAAGAAATAATGCAGAAACAATGCAATAAAACGCAAAGGAAAAGGAAAAACAAATCAACCTTTCTGTACAATAAACTTCAGCGGGTGAAAAAAATAATAATTAAATAAGTAAAAAATAAATAAAATCGGAGAACGTTTAACAAAATTTAATACGTTTTACAAATGTAAAGTTTGCCTACAAAACTTCACCACATGACTGTGGATGTACTTATTTCCCCAAAGCGCGCTGATGTGGAGATAAAATAATTGTGACAATGCTGGGGCGACGATCTCCTTGCGAGGTACCGATCGACCCAAGTTTGTGTGAACAAAATAAGTTGAAAGGCGACGGGCTATAACTTGAAGGGCTCTTGTAAGAGATAATGCTGGGAGACAAATTTGCATAGCAAATTCTCCTCAGCCTATAAGACACGGCTATGAAACTGTCATTTCAGTCATTTTATGTTGACTGATAATAAATTCAAGGTTAAACACCAGGTTAAGAGCCCAGGCTCTGGCCATGCCCTGGTGAAAAGCAGTGATGAACTTTGTGATCTTGTAGAACTTATGTTTAAAAAAAAAAAAAAGCAATTAAACGGAGGCAAAAATGTGACCGCCTATTTTGTAGGTAGTTCGGAGATTTTATATCTTCAACAATGCTTAAAATTATGCAACATTGTTTTGGCAGGGCGGTTAGCTCCCAAAACTTAATCTGGCCAGGTGGTTGTATTTTCGCAGATCGAAGTTCAACAGCAGAATATTAGATGATGAATCATATTAACTGTTGGAGATTTACAGTATGTACATGTATGATGATCGAGATGAAGGATCTGGCACATGTTATTCAGTATCAAGTGTTCACCAGAATACTTTCCGACTTTGACCTACAATTTAAAGTATTACTCCTGTGGGATATTTGAGAGGACGGGATTGACACTAATGACAGATCTTGGGGTAACTTTTTGTGAAGAAGTCAAGATTCGTCCTTATAATATTATGGTTTGTACATATATACAACAGTAGAATGGGAGAGATACCTGGAAGTACCTCAGAACAAAATTCATGTATTGTGTTCATGCTGTTTCCATCTTTTAAGTTGTTGCTTGTTTCGTTATTATTATTTTTTTAACAGCATTTTGGGGGTGGAGGGCGTAACAGATGGAATAATAAGGGTGTTCAAAATGTCTCAGGCCAACAGAAAATCAAATATAATATATATTAACAAACAGCTCTTTCAAGAGCTACCAAATGGCCCCTCTAAGGGCTAGGAAGACGCCGCGGGAGGATGGCAGACAAGAGGAAACAGAAGAAAAACAGAACCAACAACAAGCAAAGGGAGCTGCAAATGGCCAAGGGCAGGGATACCGGTACTCCCAAAATAAAAATCTCAAACTCAATCAAATTTATTCAGACTGAAAACCCAGACATGCTGGAACCGTCAAAGGAATGGGAAGGGCATGCAGGATGAAATTCGCACGGCACAGAGACGCTGCCGTCATTATTTTGAAGAGGTGATACATGACATCATAGATATACACTACTGAACACATGACATACATACATGCAGTTACATTTTTAGTCCTGGAGTGTATCCGGCAATTTACAAAAGTGGTTTCACCTCGAGGCTAAGCACACCTAGCTACCCAGAGCTGTTCTGTCAATATGCCCCGTTGTCCTATTGACTTTAGTGTGTGCACGAAATAATATTATATACTTTATAATTAGCCGAGTGAAAAGCCAAGTAAGAGTGAAAGTAAAATGGAATAAAAGAATGGCGAACAGTACTGACTTCATATACTATAAAGCTGGCAATATCTAGATCTCTTGTTTACGCTTAATTCAACAACAGACATGGACTTTGTCTGCTGAGGCTACACATTTTATTACAAATGTGCGGTGGGTATTCTTTTGGGTTGTCGAGAAAAAGAAGAAGAACAATAACAGAGAATGAAAATGACAAGCTGAAATAAAATATCAACAACACAACATTAAATACATGTAACGTTGTAAGATAGGCATGCTTTTAGGTTGCCTAGACTCTTTTCAGATCTATACAAAACAACTTTTGAGAATTTTACCATTGTAGTAAAGTTTATACAGAACTACATATTATTTAATTCTGTTTGCGAAATTTAAATTGATGAAGCTCTGAATACCAAACATAAAGTACCCAAATACATGTAGACCGTGTGAGGCGCAGTGTGGCCATTATCCACACGCCGTAAAACCCAAACTCAAACCTATTGGGTTGTACAGAAAGAGAAGAAAAACAATAACGGAGAAAGAAATTCCATGTAAATGACAACTGAAAATAAACATCCTCTACATAACGTTAAATATGCATTTAGAAAGATTGCACGAGAAATGAGTGAAAATGATAGTGAGGTACCCATTTTATCAGACTCTTGAGATTCATTAAAATGACTTTAGTGACCTTTACTTATAATGGGTTATTGATTTTATCAGAATAGGGAGTTCTGTCCATTATAGTAATGTTACCTTGGTTAGTCTTAATATTTGTTCGTTTGTTTATTTGTTGCTATTGTTTTTATCTTCAGTGCAAGGACTTAGGACTTAGCCTATAGTTCTCACTTTTACTTTCAGTGGCTTTATTGTAGTCACTGTGTGATTAATCTAGATGTACAAGTATATCATATACAGATATAGTATTGAGCATGGGGAAAAATAAAGAGGATTCATTTTTCATGCAGCATCTGAAACATAATTATCTTTCAAGTGCAGGATTTACGCCCATCCGAGTTTGAACAAACCATGCTGAATCTTGAGAGAAAACACCCTTCGTCTTCATCCCGCCCTCATAACGTCGCTACACAGTAAATTATAACTTTATACTTCTCAGTCAGTACACTGTTGTGGATCCCATAAAACTGAAAGAACCGCCATTGACATTTAATTTCATACGATTTATAGTAGCCAAAGATTATCACAGAGGTTCGTAGATTCAGTCTTAGGAAATTGCAATGTTCTATACGACTTTATTATATTTACTGTACAAACACCGTTATGGTTTACAAATACCTGTACCGGTCACATCCACCGTTTGGAGAACTATTATGACCCCTGTGTTGATTTATTCAAAGTACACACAGCCAGGATAGTTTGACGGCTTAACAATTTCAGGTCTTTACTTTCTATTACGTCTCGCAGCTATTGTGAAAATAAATTTCATTGTTATGACGTACTGTCATCCCACGAAGCAGAGCTGAGATAAAAAAATGTTATCTACTACAAGTGAGTGAGATCTCTCGAGAAAGCACGAACGTTTTTATGGTTTGAGGTCTTCATTATGGATGTTCGCTGCTCTTTGCACTTACACCTCGGAAAAAGTAGTTATGGTTTCGTTTACAGTCTCTTATTTAAGCGTTGGTACCCCAAACGTAATCATACGATCAACCACCAAGTCAGTCTTTAAAATAACCAGTGATAATAATAATAGTCAGCCTTCTTTGTCGACACGAAAGGACCTCGTACCATCTCAGCTTTCATATGCAAACATTCTCACAAAATATCTCATTGTATTTGGCCTGTTTTCATGTGTAGGGTACACAACAAGGATAACTGAATGCTTTGTTTGATAACACATACATATACAGTTCTGAGTACGACTTTAACTTGGCTTTAACGAGTCGACGGCACGACAGCGGCTCCTCGGTGCTTTCCACGTTTTTACCGTTTTTTGGGGGTAGCCTACAGTAGCTTCATTCCCCGAGTTTGAAAATAAAAATATACAAATGTAACAGGAAAAGGTCCGTATAAAACAATTTTATAATCTGCAAAGTTTTCAAAATGTGTGTGAGAACAATACCCAATAGCAAATCAAAGAAAGACTTTAATTTCCGGTACAGGTTTTTATCTAGTGAATCTTTCCAAATTGTTGCACCATTGCCGATTCAATCATTACAATATTACATCTACCACCACAATAGTAGCCTCTCCTACCACCACTTTCGACATTACCACACCTACAATCCACCACCACCTTTTAACATGCCCATGTGCTACAAGTATTATCACAACCACGACCATATCACGATGGCCAGAATGTGTCTTCACCACTACCACACCACTACCATCAAGAGCGTCAGACACAATGTCACAATGTCTACGTTCACTATCACCAGTGCAGAACTCCATCATGTCAATGTGTAAAAGTGAATATTCCATGTCTGTGACCACAAAAACAACAATGGCAATAACAGCAACAACAACGCCTGAACAGCAAATAGAAACTGACTGTTCTTCCAAGTGAAATATATAACAGGGAAACACATTACATTACTCATATTTTAATTTCTATCCTGTAATAAATGTACAAGTGATAATAATCCACATGTCTCAAACATCGGAAACAACTCTTGCCGTTTAAAAGAATGATAAGACATTCGTTCTGCAACTCACTCATTGGTTCATTGGTGTATGCCCCATTTTCATCACTCATTCATCTGCTAATCCATTGCATAGAATACGAGACGTCTTTCCAGAACAATCATTCAATACATGATTATTACAACTTTACACCAACTTTGCCTTACAGTCATATCCATAGTTAATTTTAAAAAATGTAATCAAAATGCACCCCTCATATCTATAAAATATTGTGACGCTTTGCTACATACAATTGTTTCTTTTTGCCACATTTTGACTTTCCCTCGTATGTAATAAGATTGTCCAAATGACCCTTGAAATTTGACACCTAATTTGTCAAACTGGCAGGCAAGAACAATAAAATATTCATATACATGTATATTCTTCATGGCATTGTACAACTATGCCACCTCGAGGGTATAGAAAATATACTTAGTGGATCATCCTCACCTAAATGTTGACATTTCAAACTGAACAAACTGTTCTGTACAACAAACTGCACCACTAACGGACGATCCTACATTATTTTGTAATGTAAAACTCGTCACTATCGAACCCAGATAAGGTTTCCGCAAGCTTTTTCTGTCACTACTTTGAGACAAAAATTTCATGCGTTTTAAACTTAAAGTCTGGAATTTTTTTTTTCAGTCCTGCATTTGTCTTTGTAACGTCTTCGTTCCTTATCAAATTCTCCGAGGGAGAATAACACTGTTACTGCTCTCGATAAAAAGTTGATACCTTGGTAGGCCTTTCATATCGATCATTATTTCGAAAGAAAAGCAGATTTTTGTAATGGTCAGAGTACGTGACATCTTGAATAAGGGATACAATTGATACATATTGAAACACACGTATTTCAGGTCGCCGGGGATTCGGAATCAAACTGACACACCGTGTCAAGAATGACTATTTAATTCATTCCTTCCAACTAAAAATCCATGTACAAACTGGTTCTAGGACATCAAAGATTATGTAATAGGTTATTTAATAGCTATAGAGCTATAGAGTTGTTGATTTACTGCTGTTAATCTGCTTAAAACAAAACAAAGCAAAACAAAACTGGCTCAGTGCTTTTCATCTCCAGATACATTCCTGTTAAACTGTAAAAAGCAGACCGTTAAATATCAGTCTCAAATCTACGCAAGCCTGTCAGCAAAAGACTTTTTTCTAGGAATATGATAAAAAAAAACTGACACTGTTAGTTAAAAAGATCGTATTCTCTGTCTTGGAGACTGAGTCCCTTGATATTAATGAGTTTAATCTATTGTAAACAATAACAACAAAATAGGATTATTGTTATTGCTATGGTCCATTTTCTTTTCACCTTGCTGCTGCGAGTACATTCTCCTATGAGATGAATGCACAATTCTTCCGCTTTATGTACACTACACTGTATTAATTTTTCAGCTTTTCAAAAAGCAGTGCAACTATATTCTATCGTAAACACAGCACAAAAACAGTTGGTACAATAGTTTGTGTTACCTTTGGTGACAGAGATTTCTTTGTTAGATCCTCTAAGATTTCTTAGCCATTCAACTAAGTCGTCACAGCACCGAATGCTAAAGACTGATGGCTAAATATGACAATGTTATTTTAAAAGGTTATATTCGTCCCAGATTGTATGACAAAACAATGAATCATTTAGACGAAATCAACGAAGTGACGAAATGGAAGACAATTAATGCAACCGCAAAATCTGAACAACATGAAACGGTGGGAACTACAAATGTCTATTTTGTAACATTTATTTATGGCTGTTAGGGCAAACAGTAATATTCATACATGTATTTCATGGACTTGATATTTGTTTACCTTACTAGTTTGTAATATCAAAAAGGCAAATGATTATGCATTTTCACTTCTTTGCTTTGCCTTAACTTTAACCGCTCCCCCCCCCTCCCCCTTTAAAAGCAAAACAAAACAAAAAAAAAACAACAAAAGAACACCTTAGAAACAAATCCAGTAAATTTACAAGCAGTTGTGGCAAGCAGCTGCATCTAGAATAAAATATACCTAGCTTAAAATTTTTTGTGAGGTAATTCGGTAGTTATTCTTTGTCAAGCGCATAATAATTTTATTATACAGACGGCTTCATGAGGCACTGAGCACATACTTATAATACGACATTAAAATTTCAACGACAATTTTACCAGAAATGTACTACCACGACGTAATAATTGAATTTTTCTCTCGACTTTTTAAGTGATACGTGTATTTTTAATTCCATAATAGGACACGTACAGAGCTGAACTGTTACTACTGGGGACTCTTCAAGGCGTCTCAGACCTATTAAATCCATGAAATCCGTCTATAGATTTATAAACCGATGGTCTCTTGAACGTAGCGCTGTGGTACCGTGTCATCACTGGATTCTTGGGCTTGTTGGCTAAAGCTGAACGGGCACGTTCACTCAACATGGTATTCTCTTGGACCACCGTGCCATCGCTACGTACCATTGGCACTATTCCGTAACGCTGGTACAGATCGTATCTTGTTCGTTCCATATTAGTCAGACCCCGTACCGTATGTCGAAGCATGTCCCACGATAGCGTGGACTGACTCATTCGTTTTTCTGCCGCCATTTCTTGGACATGTTGCCGCAGTATTCTCCAGCCTCTCCTGGCGTTTTCTATTGTTTCTTTGCTGGGCTCATAATGTTCCTCCCCATCGAAATAATCCTCATCATCAAAGTCACCAGCGTCTTGGGTTTGATGCAATGCTTTGACTTTCCCAATAAATCGAGATGCGAAGGTAGCAATATGCCCAACATGTGACTTTAACTTCGTGAATCCTCGTGTTTTTCCGTACTCTGTATTGCCAAACATATCGCTCATAACTGACTGAAACACTTCACTTGAGTTAAAGGTTTTCTTGGGCATGCGTGAGATAAATTCTGTGGAGTCATCAATCAACTTGATGTGAGTTTCAAACTGCTCCCAGGCTTGTTTCTGAGCTTCAGAGATCGCTTCCAAGGCCGCAAGGGTTTCAGAGTTGAGATTTTGACTTACTGGCGAGTATATTGTGGTGGACCGAGGACTTTCAATCTCCGTCTCTGACGAATCACAGCTGTTTGACCGCTGCCGTGGGGTAACGCCGTTTCTCTTACTTCTTCTTGCAGTTCGTGGTGGGGATTTTGTATCATCTGACTGCATCGAAGATTCCTTGGAGCTCAAACGTCCTCTACTCCGAGGACGTCGTTTCACTTCAGCACTAGAACGAGAGCCGTTAGTGGAAGACAAGGAAGCGGTTGCGGATGTTGAGCGCCTCAGTTGTCCAGGCGGTTTTCGCCGTGAAATGTTTTCGTTTTGTGTACTTGTCAACGTACTGTGTGAGTTGGTACCTCTAGGTGATAGAATACCCGCTCTACTGGGCGAATGCAGATCACGAGAGTTATGCACAGGGATATTTAGTTTGGTTAAGTCAATATTAACGTTTTCCTGTTCATCGCCGCCGTTAGATATGCGTATGGGTTCTCGAGAGAAAAAGACATTTTTCTTGGCTCTGGTCTCGCTAGCATCATGTACAGTTAGACCGGTGCCAGGACGTTGACTGCTTGAAGAAGCAGATAGTACACTGCGTTGGGTCGTGTTGCTCTTTGAAGAACTCGATGAAAATGGACGGACACGAGAACCGTTGACGCGTTGAGCGTTTTCCACGTTTAAATTCAAGTCAATTTGCTTTTGTCTCTTGTGTTCTTGAACGGGTTGTGCACCGTGATATTTCATCCTTTTGTGTATTTTATGAAAAGCGGCAGCTGAACGTATTTTAATTTGGAATTAAATTATGAATGACACTGCACTAGTTTAAGACATGAAGCCCCCGTAGATCAGGTATCCTGGCACTGATGACTATTTAAGGCTCACATTGCAGAATGGGCGGCATAATTTGAGTTGTTCATTTTGCTGGGGTCAGCTGCTCACACCGCACCTGAAAAAAAAAAAGGACAACTTAATAAAATCATTCTCTACATTTCAAAAGAAGTTAAATGCAGCTATCAATAACATCTATGAGCGGCCTTTTTAATAAAGGAAGCATTTCAACATTGGGATAGACATGGGCTAAATCTTTCTGTTTCATTCCGCCATTACCTGATATGGTGTATATTTGATTTTCACGATGGCTTTTAATGCTGCTCTTTTCCAATGTATATAAAAGCGCTATTCCTGCATCTGCTTGCATTCCTCTCGTCTCCGGACCTGTGATAAACCTTCCATGTTTATTTTATTTCCCCCTTTTTACCTGTTTAGTGTGTCATACTTCATAATAAAGAATACTCAATTTGTGTACTGGCATAGCATAATATTAAGCCTAAGCTTTGGTATGTAGAGAAAGAGAGATGAATGCAGTTGAGTTGGACCCCCGGAAGTCTGCATTCAGGATGAAACAAAAGAACTACAATACATGTTTTATGCACGCCGTTTTACAATTATTTGCGCGAGTAACGAGCTTTCGACAGCATGGCAATAGACTGAGACGATAGTATCGGGTGTAACATTCGGTCAGACATACTGATTTGTTTGCTCGGCGATCGAAGTCGCCATAAATATACCGGCTTTGCAAATGTTTTCAGTCTGTTCATGTTTGAACGTAAAATGTAGCTGCGATAACCTGAAACTAATGCTTTCTGCTGTAGATAGTCGAGACTCGTTGCACATGGCAAGTCTGTCATCGCCATAAATCATTATTAAGCTGGTATACTATTCTCTCAAGCCATAGAAACGCTATAATTTTTACCGTCTGTCGGTTCCATTAACCTTTCCTCTCACCCCCCCCCCCCGCCCCCAACTTTCCCGCCTCTCCCTTTTCCCACTGACCCATATCTATCTACCTGCCAAGCAATAGGACCTAACAAAAGATTCCAATTAGTATTTCCTTTTGTAACACGTCAATGACAAACTTAAACTATTTCGTCCCGTTTCAAGAAATTTGACCTTGGCCTGTGGTTTCGCAACTGTATTTTACACTGAGCCTTGGCTAAATCACCACTTCAGTGCCAACAGAAACAACATATTTCGTACTTTTTACACTGCACACAGTTTAAAATGGGCATTTGTGCAAACACAACAATTTATAGTTGTTAGCACACAAAACACCGTAACCCATTTTGTCCAGCCAAACTAAAAGATCAGCGCTCCGTTACAGACTTCCAAGTTATTTACATTGCGACGCAAATATTTGGCCATTCATTTCAATGTTTTCTCACCTCAACAAACTTTTGAAGGTTTGGACTATAGCCTACTAGATGACACAATACACAACAGTTTACGGCAAGTGCCCATAAAACCGCCAATCTATGTATCATTATGAACCATGATACTTTGTATTGTAAAGACTTATCGATTTGATCTTTCTTTCAATAACGTTACGTAAAAGAAGGCTTATGTCTTTCAATTGGCTCTGCCTGCGAACTACACAAAAGTAAGGTAAGCTGATCGTTTCACTATCAACCCCACCTTGGTGTAGCAAACCATTCGGTTTTAATAACTGACTGATTCTATCTCCCTTATGATTTATGAACTGAAAAGTGAGTCACATTAGTTTTCTAAACATGTTCGGATCACATTCATCTGAGTGCACCAAGTGACAAAAGAGACTTTTTTATTTCGTGGCATATATGGTTATTGATGGCCAATGTTTCCTATAGGCACATAGTTCATTGCACAGCTGGAGGTATAACTTAAGAACCCAGCTGAACGAATGTGCAGCTCAAGCCAAGAATTACGATAATAAATAAATATAGACCGGAAAAACAATAACAACAACAACAAGCTAAGTATGGTTCCCTAGACCAAATCCGATTTAATTACCTATTCGAACTGATTTAGCTACATATTATTATTAATTTATTCTCATCATCAATCAGTTATTCACGAAATATCATAAAAACCACAGAAAAACTGTGGGGTCGCAGCAGGGCTATAATAAGTAAGGTCAAAACTGGGCAAAAAGAAAAGGTTGTATGTTGGGAAACCCAGCGTGAGAAATAAAACTGAAAAAATACAAAGCAAACTAAAGAGAAGGCAGAAAATACACAAAATTTTCGGCTTTCGCCTTTGTCAAATGAAAAAAATCGAACAATAAAAGATTTCGATAGGAAACGCACGGACTTCCCGATGCTTGGCATCAATTACTGACTGAAACGCAATGAGAATAAGCCTCAATATTTGTATGCAAGACACAGTTGTTACTCAGATCAGGCCACCACTGATAATTACCGATACTAAGGCCTCTATTGTACAGAAAATATATTTTTACGATTCATTTCCTCCTTGCTTGATGTCCTCCTTCGGCTTCTTTGGTGTTTATTTGACCGCATTTCGAGAATGTTCAATTCGGTGCAGTTTCCTCTAGCGCACCAATGCTCATGGGAAACTGTTTTTGAAGGAGAGAGGGAGAGGTAGAGAGGGGGAGAAGGAGAGAGAGAGAGAGAGAGAGAGAGAGAGAGAGAGAGAGAGAGAGAGAGAGAGAGAGAGAGAGGAGAGAGAGAGGATTACACCGAGGGTTATCAAAATTGCTAGTACTGTCACAGTTCCAGAGGTCATTCAAGAAAGTATCACCATGGGATGGTTACATTTTGCGATGCAGATATAACAAGCGATTCTGTGGATACAAGGCCAGGGGCAGATCAAGGAAGACCTGGATCAGGGGCGTCAAAGGAGCTCTGATGGCTCACGGAATTACTCCCAGACTGGCTTCCCGGCTGGCTGCAGACCGTAAACTCTTTCTTCCTGCGACCCCCGGTAGGGTATACGCAGATTGAAAAAAACTACGAACAACATCCCATGAATATAACTCTTGCCAGATATCGTTATTCCAATGACGATGTATGAGTGTAAGTTTAACCACACATACAATGTACGCCAAAAAGACATAAGATCAAGAGCCAAAGTGGTCAGGCAAGGTTGCATTTTGACGAACTGAATCGATTTCCGTTGTCCCGAAAGCGAAAACCGTGCTTAGCTCGCTCTGCAGTATAGCGTGATAATGTATGACCGCCAGAGTGTACCCAGTAAATGCAGTTAATGGATAGCGCGGTACTGTCAAATAGACATGGAACTAAGCCCCGACTGGCGATCAGGAATCTGTAAAGTGAGTTGATTATAAATATTGTATGGTTTCGTAGGAATTATGAGGGTTAAACTAAAGGTTTGCAAATGATGACATAAGCATATCTCTCGATTATTGCTTAGTATTTTCATGAATGAAATCTGTTTACTGATGAAACAAGCATGTTATAAGTTTTCATGTCATCGAATTTTAAAAAGCCTGAGACAATTAATTCGTGAAAAACAAAGTTCCAAAAACAATGCATTCCATAGTAAATGTTCATAAACAATAATGTTTAAATTACACTCTGTGCTTTTACAGTGGAGAGACATAGATATAGATATGTTTGTGAGTGTTTGTGAAAAGCAGATGGGACCCGCTGAGTATGAGAAGATGAAGAAGAATAAAAAAAAAAGAGAGAGAGAGAGAGAGAGAGAGAGAGAGAGAGAGAGAGAGAGAGAGAGAGAAGGTTAAGGGAAAGACAATGCGTGCATTCACAGATGGAAGGAAATATGAAATAAAAGGCAAGCGCTGAACAAGTGACATAGATAGATAGATAGATAGATGGATAGATAGATAGAGAGACAGACAGACAGACAGACAGACAGACAGACAGACAGATAGATAGATAGATAGATAAATAGATAGATAGATAGATAGATAGATAGATAGATAGATAGATAGATAGATAGATAGATAGATAGATAGATAGATAGATAGATAGATAGATTGATAGATAGATAGATAGATAGATAGATAGATAGATAGATAGATAGATAGATAGATAGATAGATAGATAGATAGATAGATAGATAGATAGATAGATAGATAGATAGACAGACAGACAAATAGATAGATAGGTAGACAGATAGATAGAAAGATAGAAAACACTTCCAATAAACACAAAAGAAGGTACCGTCGATTATAAATGAGACCGACGCAATGACCACATCCCCCATCATGAACAATAGTTTTCTCTAACCACACCTTTATACAGCGTCAGATTAAATAGAAGGCCATAATCCTTCATAAAAAATGCATTGCTTCATTGTTTCCTGATCGATAAGCCTTCGGAATCACATAAGACAACAATGGTAAACCGTGGCCTCACGACCATTTAAGCTTGTCCCACCAGCACTCTTCTCCCATCAGAGAAACGACTGCAGTGTCAATACTCCTGGTCTTCAAACACTGCTGGGACATTGGTAGGTATATAATGATCTCGCTCCGGTCCACAGCCGGAACCCTCAAGAAAGATCGTCATACTCATAGACCAGATTAGAATATTTTTGTTTCAGACAAAGACCCCAGGGGCGGATCCAAGACGGTTTGAGAAGATGTGCTGACATCTATCTATCTATCTATCTATCTATCTATCTATCTATCTATCTATCTATCTATATCTATCTATCTATCTATCTATCTATCTATCTATCTATCTATCTATCTATCTATCTATCTATCTATCTATCTATCTATCTATCTATCTATCGTCTATCTGTCTGTCTGTCTGTCTGTCTGTCTGTCTGTCTGTCAATCTATCTATCTATCTCTCTATCTATATATATCTATCTATCTATCTATCTATCTATCTATCTATCTATCTATCTATCTATCTATCTATCTATCTATCTATCTATCTATCTATCTATCTATCTATCTATCTATCTATCTATCTATCTATCTATCTATCTATCTATTTAACTGTCCACCTTACCTACTTTCGTACTTACGTACCCACCTACCTACCTACCTATTTACCTACCAACCTCTGTATGTCAGGCCGTCCGTCCGCCTGTCTGTCCGTCTATCTGTCTGTTCGTCCGTCCGTCTATAATTATTATGTCTTCCAACCTATCAGCGCGCACTATACTGACGATAGTCACATCTCAGGTGTATCTCGCAAACACCAACACCAAACAGCCATATTCCAGTGTGAAAGCGGAGAATCCTCACCTAATAAAACAGAGGTCTTGAAAAACAGAGAGTCAAACCCGCGCAATAAACACACTCTGTTTGTGTTAACTTCATTGTGTACTGAATTAACTGGAAGGGACTTTCATCAAAGAGAGCTGATTTTCCAAAAGTCGTAAACACACAGCACTTGGCAATACAGCTTTGTGCCAGTGTAGTTTACTGCCTCTCTTCCTGCCGAAAGAGACTTAAATTATTCAACACCTTCAATAATGGGAAATGAGAAAAGCCTGTTTCTGTATCCATTTATGTTAATGTGAGTCTGACAGCCCTTTTCACTTGCATAAATGTCGCTCCTTTTCGCATGTTAAAAGAAGAGAAAAGGATAAACTATAAACTCGGAAATATTCCACGTGAATATTGTTTTTCCTCCCTCCCCCCGCCCCCAGAGCCCTCCCCCCAATAAAAATGGACTGCACCATTTCTCGACCTTACACGACCTTAGGCCTTGTTTGTTTTATCTCCATTTTCTGAAAGAGTGGAGATCTTTTAATATGTAGAAGAGGTAACAATGCACACTTCGGCACGTTTAAATGCGTTGTGGCGTTTATCAAGCTGTTCCCAGTACCGATTTATTCTAACTCCTTGTCATAATAACCAAAGCCGCAAACGTTGAAACCTCAAATTTCTCAGTTGTGCAAAACGTGGAGTTGGAACAAACAAGAACTAGGCATTTGCCGCCCTCTCTTTTTCTTCTTCGAATTCGAAAGCCTATCAACATAACATCACAGCAAGTCATGGCAGATGGAGTGTTAATTTGAAATGTGTAACTCAATGAAAATGGCTTCAAAATATCCAAGAAATTCAATCGACAGTTATCTGTGTATTGTTATTTAAGATTAGGAAATATTTTATTCTATCTACGAACTTTGGAAGGCCTGAATACCAAACATAAAAAGTAGAAATAGACCGTGAAAGGCTCAAAATGGCCGTTACTGTGCCGACGAGCCGTAAAACCCAAACTCAGACTTGGATTACATTTAAACGAAGTAATTAACACAAATTAATAAAAAAACAACTTGTGAGCACGAAGTCAAAAAGTTCCAGACATTGATGCATACTCTATAAACAAGATAATATATATCGGACAGATCGGAAGACACGGTGGAGGAAAAACAATATATTATTCAAGCGAATGAAGCCCTTGATAGTCAAGCAAATTTTTTTTTCATATGCAAGGCTGCGCCCTGCACCGTGGATCTCACGATTCGTGTTTATAATACCGCTGAATCTATCGAGAAACTGCACAAATGTATTCCCTCAAGGATAGAGAACTCTCCTGGAATTTTCATATTTGTGAGCGGAACTGGCGAAATTGGGCTTGAGGGGAAAGACCAAGCTCCTCGGAAAACCCCTGCGTAGGGGATTTTCTTTTTGGTTATCTATGGAAATTGAGATTTGCTCGTAAAATGAAAGATGAGCCATTTTGCTGCATTCAGTTAAAATATTTTGCTTTGATTTTCTAAAGATGTGTAAAAAATTTCAACTTAAGCCCGATTCTGCCACATCCACTCACATTTCTATTGAGTATGGGTGAGTATAACATTCCATATATACGTTTATTAATATAGCCAAAATATATCTTAAATATAAGGAATACATTTCAAGCCGTGGCTTGCAGGGGGTCTGCTGATGCCCTGGGCCAACTCTTTGATTGTATGCTCAAGGAATGTAACAGGTTCTCTACTCTCTTTGCATATTAAAACACGGATCCACATTTCACACCACCTTGTCGGACTATTGGACAGCTTGGACAACGACGTCAACAGCGGTCATTTCAAATATAAAAAAAAACAACTTAATCTTAATTTCTCTCTTTGATTGGATGCCCCCAGAGGTGGATGCCGGGGGGGGGGGGTTGTCCCTCCCCCTTCTGCACGCCACTGATTTCAGGTGTAACAGTTTTTTCCCTCTCTTGTAAAATTAGCTCATTCCCACCTGTGCCATTTTATGACACGGCCAACCAGGAAGACTAGGTGATCAGTGAACCAATGATAGATTCCAAATCACGTCCATATTTTTACTGGTATTCAAAGCAGAAATGGCCTGTAACAATATTATCATAATGATGTTATATAGAACACAATGACTTTTGAAGGCCACTGGGCCGACAAGGACAGATCTATTGACACAGAGTGGACCAGTATGACAGGGCATGTGTGAATGAGAATGGCCAGTATTATTTCGGGGCACAGAATCACCAGCGAATGAAGTGGCTTTTAGGACCCATTGCAACATCGCACTTGGTGGTAGGTACTCTATGGGTGTTCTGAAGTTGCCAAGTGTAGAGAGGGCAGGGCCAGAAGGGATGAGAGGGGAGAAAAAGAAGGGGGGGGGGGTGTGGCATACAGGAAGACGGCAACAGAAGTTTCAAGCTCACAGTTAATATAAATAT